>CM035417.1:108271103-108428603 GCA_020310875.1 Ceratopteris richardii | reverse complement strand
CAATAAAAGGTGTATTTTCTAGGATGAAATACATCTAAGCCCTTGACTTCTCTTAAATCCAAGGGTCCAAGTTGAATATTGCCTTGACTTTTGCAACTCAACCTTAGCCTTTGGATCATGGAGTCAATTAAAGGACTCTAATTCATTCCTAAGCCTTTCAAAACCATTCATCTAACTAAAACCACTAGGTCAAGGTGGTTTATTCTTCTTTACCCTTGCAAAAACCATGGAAGCCTATGCCTAGCCTATGTGATTAAGGGACTATACTGTGTCCACCACCCTCTTCTCATTGGCCCATCCCTAATCTCTCCTTAGTCCAAAAGGCTCATACAAGACTCATCTATTTCCCTAATGGGATCCATTTATACAGCAAAAGAGCTCTCATAATATACCACACATTTTGTACCATAGGAATTACTAGGCTCTATCACACCAACTTTATCATGATGCTCACCATAAGTTGGCTAATTCATGATCGGGGGTTTTTTGAGTGTGATCACAATGTATATATATGCAGAGAAAATGGGACATGATAGGTCTCATGACATTCATAAAGTTCAAACCCCATTGAGGCAACAAATCTCTCACATGTGGCATGTGCAATGGATATGTCTACCCAATGCTAGTGCCTCGAATGTGCATAAGTTGCCCCAATTGCAACTAGAAAAAACTCTTACAAAGTGATATATGTAAAAAACACTATCATATAACTGAAGTATTCAAATCAAGATCATAGAAACATCACCACATAACATGCATTTTGAACATATATGATGGAAAAATATATTTATTGCATCATAAAGTAGATTAATGTGACATGCATCAAGCAGAAAAGAAAAAGGTGTGACATCTGGTGATAAGAAATCTTAAGATGTATCATATGAGAATGTGAAATAGTTTTCATCGCCATTATCAATCACCATAAGTTCTCAGAAAGCATTACCTCCTTGACATCATGCGCATGTCGCCAACATGGTTTTTGCACCCTCTTGAATCAACATCCTCAAATATGACCATCACATCCATAGTGCCAACATCAAATTCATCAATTTGCTATATGCTTCTCCTCAGTCAAAGGTTTTTCATACATAGCATGAAGTCTCTTCCATAATGAGTTACATATCTCCTCATACATCATGGAGTCACAAATGGAATCGATCAACTGCAATTATATATCGGACCTAGCCAATGCATCCATATCCATCCACATATGGGTGATGTCACAAGGCCTCTATGCAACACCATGTATGCATGTGTAACCAAAACACAACCAATGTGTCCTACATCTAACATTTCCATGTTGGAAAGTCTATGTCATCAAGTAGAAAGACATTACACTAGAAATCAAGGAGATTGACAAGATAAGAAAATCCAATTGTAGCCAGACTCTCTACCAAAATAAGATCAAAGTGGATATTTGCATGCAGCAAACACATCATAAGTTTGATTGGAGAGAAAAGTAGAGACCAATATACCACATACATGTGCACCAAACATGCTTCAAACTAGAACTTGTTCATAGACTCTCCAAAATGACCAAGTAGATGTAAAAAATCTAGGATAAAATCTAGCAAAGTATAGTATGTGAATAAAGCAACACGAACCAAGATAGCAATTAGATAAAGTAAATGAAAAAGTATCACTATAAAACATGTTTTGTGATCCAAACAAGATTCAAAACTATGGCAACCAAGATTTCCAACAAAGTACGAGAAAGAAACACACCAAAAGCATGGCAAGGCATCTCCCACTCAATATGGAGATTAACCAATATTTGAAAGTTTCCACTATGTTTTCAAGGATCCACTAAACCACTTGTCTAGCATGAAGTTCAACGAGCTTTGGAAAACATCCTCCCTCTAAATAAACTCAAGAACCTAAAACAACATGGTGAAAAAATAGATGTGCAAGTGAAGCTCGAAATTGGATGATGTCCCTATGAGAAAACAAGAGCAAAATTACTAAAAAGATCCAAACCAACCCCTCAAAAACATCTCGACATAGGTCTCGCTGTTCTAGTGAAAACCTGCTCATTTCCACAAAAGCCAATGCTCTTCTAGCTTCTAGTTCTTCTCAAGAATGGATCTTAGATAGTGGCACTGTTGGTGTAAATTGCAAGCCTACACATTTGGCTCAAAGGATGCATTAAAGTTTATACATACATGAAGAAGCATAGGAACATATGCTAGTGGTTAATTACCACTTTACCTCATTGTAAAAGTCAGATTGACTTGGAATCTTTTAGTAATCACCTAACAAAAGGATTCGTGGATAAAAGTAGCTGTTTGATTGAAAGAATATCTCCAAGCATTTAGGAGCTTGATCATAGGGAGCCAAAAGTTTGAATTTGAATTCAAACTTCTACCCATCTCTTATAAAAATGGTAATGAAAAGTCGCGGGTAAGAGTGAGCACTCTCGAGCCTAACATTGCTGATTTTTGAGTGTGTGTGAGTTCTACAGTGAAGCCCACACCTCTCTATACCATTTCGCAATGATATTCATGCCAATGGAGTTGTATACAAATGTTCATTAATACATACATTCACATTGTCCATCTCTGAGTTCTCTATTAGTCTACTCAAAAGTCTGTCAAGTTGTCAAGGGCATATCTCGGTCAATTCTTCACCCAATTCAGTGATTCAAAGCTTCTTGGATTCCGCTTGAAGCAATCTACATGCTGTCAAATTTTGAAGACATTCTATTCAGCCATTTTGAAGAAATCTGCGTCGCGGTGATCTCTGGTCATTTTCTGTTACAGTCCTAAAAAGTCGGGGGTATAGCTTAACTTGCTAAATTGCTTTCTCTTAGCATAGTTTATCATTTTACATCATTCTAGTTGGAATAGGTAGCTTACTAAGCTAATTAGATACCCCTAAAAGGAATTTTTCCAATTCCTACTGTGATGGTCATACTCAGCAAAATATCCAGTAGGTGTCAAGACATAAATAGAAGGTTTTCTTGAGTTTGTGACTTCCAAAGTTATCTGTTTTGATTCAATCATTACACACATCATTTCCAAAGCACATAGGAAATTTTATGGTGTCATTCGAAAGCTAAGGAGGTCTAGTTATCAACTCTGAAGCAAAAGAGGGCTGGTACAAAGCAGGTTTAGCAGTACCTACTCAGTCTCTTGGAGCATCCATCCATCTTTCCCAATAGTGGTATCAGAGCAAACTAAGGTAAAATGGGAGATGGTTTTCCTTCATTCATTGATAAATTGGACAGGAACAACTATCAAGCATGGTCTCTAAGGATGAAGAACTACCTACAAGGAAGGAGTCTCTATGGATACATCTCAGGAGATGGGGAATCGCCCTCATTCAAAACAAGAGGATTACCAACCAAGGAAGAACATGAAAGGCTCAACACATGGTGTGCTAAGGATGCATTGGCAAGGTCTTATTTACTCAACTCTATATCTGATTTTCTTTTACCACATATTAGAAATTGTAAGACATCCCAAGAGACTTGGGAAACCTTGTCATCATATTTTTCTTCCAACACAAGGGCTAGGAAAAATCAGTTGTGGATTGAATTCACAACATTAAGGAAGCAACCTAAGCAAGCTGTTTCAAAATTTGTGACCAAGATTAAAGATGTAACAAATCAGTTAGCAAGCATAGGAGAAGAGATTGAAGAAGAACAGATTATAAGGCAAGTGATCAATGGGATCAAGGCTGATGACAAATGGGAAAGCTTCACCTCAGCTATGGATCTTTACATGGACATGCACACTCCAGATCTTACAACTCTCATGGGACAACTATTTAATCATGAAGCAAAGCTCAACAAAAATGGAGACACGTCCAAAGGTAATAACTCTTCTACCCTATACACTGATACAAAGTCTAAAGATAAAGGCAAAAGCAAGAAGGTGGAAGATGAAGGCTCTACTTCTCAAGCCAACTATGTAGGGAGAGGTAGATCTTCAAGAGGAAGGGGCAGAGGAGGTAAGCAAGGTAGGGGAAGATCTTATAACTCCTCACCATGCAACATTTGTGGTCTATCAAATCATACTACAGATGAGTGTTTCATGAATTACAAGAATCAGAGAGGAAGAGGATATCAAAGAGGTGGCTACTCACAATCAAGAGGTAGATTCAACCATCACCAAGGCTACAACAATAACTACAACAACAACTACAACAATAATTACAATGGCAACTACCAAGGAGGATTCAAATCCAGGAAAGATTACAACAACTACACAGAGGAGCAGGATGACTCTCTTCTAATCATGAACATGACTTCAAAATCAGGTACAAATGATGACCACCTATTCTACATTGACTCAGGATGTTCAAATCATGTGGCTGGCAATGTAGCATTACTCTCTGATCTTGAGGAACCAAAAGGTAAGCATCAAGTCCAAAC
Source organism: Ceratopteris richardii (assembly GCA_020310875.1). NCBI lineage: Eukaryota > Viridiplantae > Streptophyta > Polypodiopsida > Polypodiales > Pteridaceae > Ceratopteris > Ceratopteris richardii. Next base: position 108,424,228 of record CM035417.1, on the reverse strand, counting down.
AGGTGATGAAACAAAGCATTCTGTAGTTAAAGTTGGAAATGTTAAGACTTGTGATGGAAATCAGAATTTGTTGAGCAGGGTACTCTATGTACCAACCATTACCAAAAATTTGATGAGTGTTGGTCAGATTGTGGAGAAAGGTTTGCAGGTTAGATTCAACCAATATGGAGCATATGTGGAGGATCCAAGACATGGGTTCAAGAGGATCGCTAAAGGAGAAAAATCAGGTAGACTTTTCACTTTTGAGTTAGAAGATACCAAGAACATTGCACTATACAGTTATAAAGATCAGACACTTTCTGAGCTTGAGATTTGGCACAAAAGGTTAGGGCACATAGAAGAAAGAACCTTGAAACAAATGTGCATGGACCAATGTGTGCTTGGGATACCTAATGTATCCAAGCAATATATGATTTATAAGTGTGGTGCTTGTCAATTTGGGAAGTCCCACAGGTTACCTTTCTCAAGGAAAGGATACATGCATGAAGACTACCTAGAGCTTGTCCACAGAGATGTATGGGGACCAAGCAAAGACCCTTCAGTCTCAGGTTTAAGGTACTATGTATCTTTCATTGATGATTATAGCAGATGGACTGTATTGTACTTTATGAAGCACTAGGATGAGGTATTTAATTGCTTTAAAAAATATCTTGCACTAGTTGAAAATCAAACAAGAAGGAATTTGAAGAGGCTAAGGTCAGATGGAGGAGGTGAGTACTTCTCCAATGAATTTCAAGACTTCTTGCAGGACAGAGGCATCAAAAGAGAGAACCACAAGGTATTCTCCTGAACAGAATGGGGTAGCTGAGAGAAGAAATAGATTAATTGTGGAGACAGCTAGATCTATGCTTAATGAGGAAAAATTACCTAACTATCTATGGGCAGATAGTGTTTCCACTGCCACTTACCTCATAAACAGGTTACCATCTAAGTCTCTTGATGGCATGACACCCTATGAAGCATGGCATGGTAAGAGACCCTCACTTGACCATTGCAAAATATTTGGATGTGTAGCATATGTACACATTCCTTCACAGATAAGAGGTAAGCTAGATCCAAAGGCTGAAAAATGCATCTTTATTGGGTATGATTTAAATCAAAAGGGTTACAGGTTTTATAATCCCATCAATAAGGGATTTATGGTAAGCAGAGATGTTCTCTTTGATGAGAATGATTCTTGGTATGAGAATAAATGCAGGAAGGTCAAGTTACCCTATGATTTGGAAGAGGAATTTCCAACTCTTACAAAGGAGGAACCCACTCAGAATGAAGCCTCAAGTTGAGATGATGAAGATACTATCAACCTTGAAGAATTCAAAGCATGGAAGTCCAAAGGCAAAATGAAGATGAAGAAGCTTGAAGACATACCTGAATCTTCAATTCAACCATTTAGAAGATCACAAAGAGAAAGCAAGAAACCTATCAGATATGGGTATGATACATCTCTTGTTACTAAACATTTTGTTTATCTTGCCAAAGATTTGTCAAATGAAGAACCAAGGTCATATGAAGAAGCAATAACCAAATCAGAATGGAAAGAAGCTATGGATGAGGAGATTGAAGCACTCAAGGAGAGTGACACATGGGAGTTAGTACCTAAGAAGGACTCAATGAAGGTAATAGGATCCAGATGGATCTATAAGCTTAAAAGAAATTTTGATGGAAAAATCAATAGGTACAAAGCCAGATTCGTAGCCAAGGGTTTTGCACAAACCCAATGCATTGACTATGAGGAGGCATTCTCACCTCTAGCCAAGATGCCAACCATAAGAGTGTTGGTAAGTGTGGCTGCATCAAAAAATTGGAATATGTACCAATTGGATGTCAAGAATGCTTTCTTGAATGGATGGATTTCAGAGGAGGTATACATGCCACAACCTCCTAGCTATGAGGACCCTAAGAAGGTAACATATGTTTGTAAATTGAAAAAGGCCTTATATGGATTGAAGCAGGCACCTAGGGCATGGAATTAGAGGTTAACTACATTTCTCCAAGACCAAGGATTTGTCATGAGCAAGGTAGATACTTCTCTGTTCATCAAGAGAAGTAATTCAGAGGTAATATACCTTTGTGTTTATGTTGATGACATCATCATTATAGGTAATGATGTCAATGGAATCAGATATATCAAAAGTCAAATGATGAAGGAGTTCAAGATCAATGATCTTGGTCTATTGAAGTATTTTTTGGGACTTGAATTAGTCTATACTAATTCAGGGATATACATCACTCAGAAAAAGTATATACAGGACATGTTGAAGAAGTTTCAATTACAGGATGCCAAAGTAGCAAGCACTCCAATGGAGATAAACCTAAAGCTAAGTGCCCATGAAGGTGATGAAGTCAAAGACATTACAGGTTATCAAATTATGGTGGGTAGTTTGAACTATGCTACGTTAACAAGGATAGATATTGCATATGGACTTAGTGTGCTAAGTCAATTTATGCACAAGCCAAGGATACCTCACTTAGAGGCTGCCAAGAGAATCCTAAAGTATCTCAAGGGTACACAGAACCATGGTTTGTATTTCCCTTTCACTTCATATATTGATATCAAAATTTATTCAGATGCAGATTGGGAGGATGCAAGGATGATAGGAGGAGCACTTCTGGGTATATCTCTTTTGCACGTGACAAACCAATTTTATGGTCTTCAAAGAAGCAACCTACTGTTGCTTTGTCTTCCATAGAGGCAGAATATAGAGGGCTTGCTAATGTCACACAAGAAGCAATATGGATTAAGCTTTTGTATACAGAATTGGGATTATATACTAGGTCACCAATTATCTTTCGAGATAATATAAGTTCTCTTCACCTTGCAGCTAATCCTATTTATCATGCTAGGACCAAACACATAGAGGTCCATTACCATTATGTGAGAGATAAGTTGATAAGCAAGGACATTCAACCTACCTATGTATCAACCAACATGCAATGTGCAAATTTGTTGACTAAAGCTTTGGATGGAACCAAACTTTGCAGATTCAAATCCATGATTGGATTGCAGGATGTGCTTGAAGATTGAAGATGAAGACTTAAGCCAAAATGTTTGGCTTGAGGGGGAGTTGTTGGTGTAAAATGCAAGCCTACACATTTGGCTCAAAGGATGCATTGAAGTTTATACATACATGAAGAAGCATAGGAACATATGCTAGTGGTTAATTACCACTTTACCTCATTGTAAAAGTCAGATTGACTTGGAATCTTTTTGTAATCACCTACCAAAAGGATTCGTGGATAAAAGTAGCTGTTTGTTTGAAAGAATATCTCCAAGCATTTAGGAGCTTGATCATAGGGAGCCAAAAGTTTGAATTTGAATTCAAACTTGTACCCATCTCTTATAAAAATGGTCATGAAAAGTCGTGGGTAAGAGTGAGCACTCCGGAGCCTAGCATTTCTGATTTTTGAGTGTCTGTGAGGTCTACACTCAAGCCCACACCTCTCTATACCATTTGGCAATGATATTCATGCCAATGGAGTTGTATACAAATGTTCATTAATACCTAGATTCACATTGTCCATCTCTGAGTTCTCTATTAGTCTACTCAAAAGTCTGTCAACGTGGCAAGGGCATATCTCGGTCAATTCTTCACCAAATTCAGTGATTCAAAGCTTGTTAGATTCAACGTGAAATAATCTACATGCTATCAAATTCTGAAGACATTCTATTCAGCCATTTTGAAGAAATCTGCATCGAGGGGATCTTGGTCATTTTCTGTTACAGTCCTAAAAAGTCGGGGGTATAGCTTAACTTGCTAAATTGATTTCTCTTAGCATAGTTTATTATTTTACATCATTCCACTTGGAATATGTAGCTTACAAAGCTAATTAGATACCCCTAAACGGAATTTTTCCAATTCTTGCTGTGCTGGTCATACTGAGCAAAATTTCTAGCAAGTGTCAAGACATAAATAAAAGGTTTTCTTGAGTTTGTGACTTCCAAAGATATCTGTTTTGATTCAATCATTACACACATCATTTCCAAAGCACATAGGACATTTTATGGTGTCATTTGAAAGCTAAGGAGGTCTAGTTATCAAATCTGAAGCAAAAGAGGGCTGGTACAAAACAGGTTTAGCAGTACCTACTCAGTCTCTTTGAGCATCCATCCATCTTTCCCAACAGGCGCAACATTGCACACGTGTAAGGATGGGGATTCCTTTGAAGACATTGAAGACCATACTGGAGACATTTACCTTGGCAAGAACAAGAGCCTACCCATCAAAGGGAAAGGCAAAGTAAAAATCACCAATGCTCAAGAGGAGCGCAAATCATTATCAAATTTCTTATATGTTCCTAACTTGTGCATGAACCTACTATCCATCAAGGGCATCATGATCACAATGAACAAGTGTTATTTGATAATACCAATTAAGGTGATTGACCCTCACGCCTAAGAAATCATCACACAAGGAGTAGAAGACAAACGGCTCTACAAAGTCTCGTGCTTTGTATCAAAGATTTTGTTTTCCAGTCTGTGGCATCAAAGGTATGGCCGTACTTCATATTTACCAAGGCTTTTTGCATCTCAAATAGTTAGAGGATTGCACAAGATCGGGCAAGTTAATGATGTCTGCCAAGCTTGCACCCAAGGCAAGCAACACAGGGCTCTCATTCTGAAGGAGGCTTCCATAAGAGCTAGGAATGCTTTAGGCCTCATCCACATGGAGCTGTGTGGACCTATGAAAACCCCTTTTTTGAATGGTTCACTCTACTTCCTTCTTTTGGTAGATGGGTGGGAAGAAGATATGCAAGTCATAGGTTATAAGTGGCTTTATACAGCTAGGTACAAATCAGATGGCCCATTAGACAAGTACAAAGCAATACTAGCAGCCAATGGATATAAGCAACAACATTGCACCCACTATGAACAAACCTTTGCCCCTACTACAAGGTTTACCACCATAAGAATCATCTTAGTACTAAGTGCACATTTCTAGTGGCCCATCTACCAACTGGATGTCAAAAGTACTTTCCTCAATGGAGATCTTCAAGAAGAAGTATATGTTGACCAACCTGAAGATCTCAAGATCAAAGGAAAGGAAGATCAAGTCTACAAGCTTCACAAAGCACTTTACGGACTTAAGCAAGCTTTGAGGAACTTGTATGAAAAGATTCCCAAGTTCTTTGAAGATAAAGGATTTCACAGAAGTAGTGCCAATTGAACCTTATACATCTATCAGAATGAGTCCTTAGTGGTCATCATCATCCTCTATGTAGATGAGTTGATATTGATAGGCTCACATGAAGAACACATCCAATTCATTATCACCCAACTTCACCTTGAGTAGTCTATGATAGATTTTGGACTACTTCACTACTTCTTGGGTATGGAAGTTTGGCAAACAAAAGAAGGCATATTCCTATGATAGAAGAAGTACTCCTCTAATCTTCTTTCCAGATATAAAATGGATCAGTGCACTTAGTATCCACACCACTTGATCCAAACATCAAGCTCACACTGGAGGATTCACCATCACTTCTAGATGTGCATACTTATTGACAGCTTGTTGGATCATGTTCATGAAGGCTTAACCTCCAGGTCTACTCCATTACTTGGCGGACCTCTCTAGGATTCAATAGCTCCAAAATGGAGCTCAAATGGGGGTGTTGACGACATGATTGCTCCTACATCATCTTAATTTGTATCCGCATGAGTGCATCTCCATTTTGTATCTAGGAGGCACTCTATTTCCAGTTTATATCCATTTTATATTGTATTTTCTTTGTATTTGGGTACCTTGCCATTTGCTTCTACCATTGTTTTCATTCTCCTTTGAGGGGAATTATCCCACATGAGATGTAGTAAGAGTTTAGGGTTTAGGGTTTAGGCTTGAGGGTTTATGGTTTATGATTTAGGTTGTAGAGTTTAGGATTAAGGGTTAAGGTTTTAGGGCTTATGGTTTCAAATCATACGGTTTAGAGGTTGATGTTTAGGGTTTAGGTTTAGGGATTAGGGTTTAGGGTTTTTGGTTTGGAAGTTAGGGTTTAAACGAGGGATTGAGATTTAGGGTTTAGAGATTAGGGTCTAAGGTTTAGGGTTTTGGGTTTATGATTAAGGTTTTAGGATTTAGGGTTTAGGGTTTAGGGTCTTGGATTTAGTCTGTAGGATTTAGGGTTTAGGAATGAGGGTTTAGGGTTTAGAAGTAGGGATTTAGGGTTTGGGGTTTAGGGATTAGGGTTTATGTTAGGATATAGGGTTAAGAATTTAGGATTTAGTGTTTAGAGCTTAGGATTTAGGATTTGTGGTTTAGGGTTTGGGGTTTAGAGTTTAGGGCTTAGGATTTAGGGTCTATGTTTTAGGGTTTAAGATTTAGTCTTAAGGGTTTAGGATTTAGGGTTAAGGGCTTAGGGTCTAGGGTTTTGGTCTTAGAGTTTAGGTTTTAGGGTTTAGTGTTTAGGGTTCTAGGGTTGAGGATTTAGGATTTAGGGTTTAGGATTTAGGATTTAGAGTTTATAGTTTAGGGTTTAGGGTTTAGGGTCTAGAGTTTAGAGTTTAGGGTTTAGGGCTTAGGGTTTAGGGTGTAGGATTAATGATGCAGGGTTTAGGGTTTAGTGTTAAGGATTTATGATTTATGGTTTAGGATTTACCATTTAGAATTTAGGGTTTAGGATTTAGGGTTTTGGGTATCGAGTTTTGGTTTTAAGGTCTAGGGTTTAGGGTTTAAGGTTTACGCTTTAGGATTTTAGGGACCCTTTAGTTGGAGTGAAGTAGAGGTCAACCTTCTTTTGTATGAGCTCCTAGTGAGTTTCTTCCCTTGTCATCCTCGTTGACTTTCTATGTGTGTTCAAATTCTCTGCTACTAGTAATGAGAGAATGTATACTTCCTATGTAGCTTGAATCATAAATGGCCTCATAGGTATGTTCACAGATACGTTCATCCCCTCAAATTTATGATTTTTTGAACCCCTTAAGAATGAACCCAAGAGCTTTTGCATATTGAAAGTTCCTAGTGCAATTTATATCACGCATATGACTTGCTTCTACTTTAAGAATCAATGCATCCAAGATATACTGCTTATTGCCTTCATTGGGAAAGCATAGAGAGCAGTGTTCACTCACGAATTGATTTCTCTCAAAATAGGTAGACTTTAGACCAACCTCAAGGAAACTTTAAGATATAATGGAAAGTTTTTAAAAAATCTAACATTAAAAGAATTGGATACAAAATATCTCTCGAAATGGTTTTAACTGATCCGAAAGTGATGGCTTAGGACCATTTTGAAGTGGATTGAGGTAATTCAATATATACCTGAATCAAACATATTTTTTTATTATAGTTTTTAAATTTAAATATTATGTTAATATCATATAGTTGTTTCTTTCAGTTGAATTGTTATGGTGTTGTGTGCAGTGATAGTATGGATTGTAATGTACAATGATGATGTGGATTTCAATAGTTAACATAGACAACTATATTATATATATATATGGATTTTAATTTGAATGTCATGATGTGGATGATGTTGCTTTAATGTTAATTGAGAGATTATCATATGGGTTGATATAGCAGTGATTATGTGAATTTCAAAAGTTAAGATGTTTAGTGCTATAATATGTATTTTACTTCAAATGTTATCATGTGGATGATATCAATTCAATATTAATTTAAATATTATGATATGGATTGTTATAACTTCAAAAGTTAATGTGTGCAATGATATTATATGGATTTTAATTCAAATGTTATGATGTCGATGATGTGGAATGAGTTTTCATTTAGAAATTAAGATGTGTACTTGTAATATGTGATTTTGATTCAATTTTTATGATGTGAGTGTTGTGATGATATCATATGATGAAGGATCACAACGTTATTATATTATTTGATATATTGAAATTTTAGAAGTAGAAAAATTAAAAATTCCAAATATGAATAATCAACTTGATCATGTTAAATAAAATAAAATGTAAAATCTTTTGTATCTAAAATATTTTAAAAAAAAAGTATTTTCATTCTAGAAGATTTTTAATCTAAAATATTTTTAGAAAACTCTTCTCATCCCTCAAAGCTATTTTCTATACAGAATATTTTCAATAAAAAATATTTTCATTCTAAAAGATTTTTAATCTAAAATATTTTTAGAAAACTCTTATCATCACTCAAAGTTAACTAGCTCCTAGGCACATAAATTTGAGTGTCAAATATTGCAATTAAAAGTACGAGGAAACTCCTCAAGCAAGCATGGGACTTTCTTAGGAAGGGGTCTACTAGCTTATTTAAATCCTAGAAGTGATGAGGGAACTTTGCTAATTTGAAGTACAAAATGTGTACATTAAGACTCCTACAAGAGTCCCTGAATGATAGGGAGCTCTTTTCATAGAGTGTTGGCTTTATCCCACCTAAGTGTGATAGGTGATTCATTTTAGAAATATTAGGGGGCTTCAAATTCTAATTTTAGTCACAAGGATTTGCGTTGGCTTGAATCACGAGTATTTGTGTTGGATCCTTGCTTTACAATGCCCCAAGTGTCATCCATCGAAGAATTTTGTATGCTCCTATGTTAGGAGCATGATTTTCAACAAAAGACAATATAAATATTCCCATAGCATAATTCTATATGCAAATACGAGCGATCTAATTAACTCTTATAGTTTCTTTCAAACAATAGGTCATCAGTACACCCAACATCTTCATGAATAGGAAACATACTATGATATATATTTGTTAATTAACTTCAAGGAACATACGACATTAGATGTAATGATATGGAAATTATTTAAAGATGGTACTACGACCTATGCACTACCTCGCTTAAATATAAAACAAAAATAGATATGATTATTGAAGAAGGAAGTTTTGTAGGAAATCTAGCTAGATGTATGCCAAATGAGCTATAGTTGAAAAAGAGAAATAAAAGATGAATGGATGATCTCTAGTAATGCATATTATGCACAACCAATGTAAAAGGATTTTTAGAGAGTGCACAACGTATGAAATCCAAGTAGACCCAGATTTACTCATTTGCATTGAATTGGATTAGTAGCTATTCCTTTGCATTTTGATGACGTCTTAGATTTAACCATTTCTTCAACCCTATTGTCCCACCAATCTTTTTCATTATTTATTGGAAATAACCATTCTTGTTCTATTGAAGGCATTGGCACAATGGATCTCATTGTTGATGGCACTAATGAGCTGGTTTTGCATGATGTGCGGTATGTACAAAGCATCAAGAAACTCCTATTGTTCATTGGGAAAACCGATATGCATGGATATAGTACCCTCTTTGAGAAGGGGTCATGGAAGCTTGTCAAAGGCTCTAGGATAATTGTTAAATGTATAAGGAAATGGAATCTTTATTCCTTGCATGGTAAGACTTGTTGGGAAAGTTTATTGCTTTGGATGAAACCCATTCACATATGGAATTATGGGATAAAAGGATTGGTCACATTAGCCAAAAAGGACTTGACACACTATGTAATTTGGACAAGTTTATGGTAAAGGATCAAAACTTGTTTTTTGTAATGAATGCCAATATGGTAAGCAAGTAAAGAGTTCTTGCTACTTCAGTGTCTCTCGTAAGTCTAATATGCTTAATCTTGTTCATTCTAATGTTTCTAGCCCACCAAATCTATAGGTGGTGCTCTTTACTTTATTTCTTTTGTTGATGACTACTCTAGGAAGTTTTGGGTATATTTGTTAAAATCTAAAGATGAAACCTTTGCTCTCCATATAGGTAGAAAGTTGAAATGCTTATGTTCAAATAATGTGGATGCGTTTACAAGTGATAAATTCAATAGATCTTGTGAAAATTCTGTTATTTAGAGGGAGCTAATAGTTCGTTTACAACTCCTTTTCCAATGGTGTGATTGAAAGGTATAATAGTAATAAATGTGAGAGGGTGACCTCAACTCAAGAAGGTTATGCGCAACTGGGATGTTGTATATAATGAGGCAAGGCTATCAAAAAATTATGGTGCCTCTAAAAGTGATCATAAAAAGGTCAAATTTTAGCATGTACAACCACGTGTTGAATCCGATTTGAACCCTCAGAATACACCACGTATGGCTAAAAATGCCAATGAGCCAGTGGTCATTGATCTCGATCATGTTGGGCAGCAAAATGAGGCGCCTAATTGGCATATGCAATCCCCTATTCATGATGAAAACAAGGCTGGAAATGATGTACAACAACCCATTAACAATGAGGAAGTTGATGTACCTCCTGATCTTGATCCATTGCAAGAGAATGTGGATCATTGGATAAGCACATAATAGGAGGCATGTGAGCAGTTGTGGCCCGTCTGTACATTACATTTTGTTATCAGATGAGAGTGAGCCTCTTCCTTTTAAAAAGACAAAGCTATGTGAGCACAAAAAGTGGTGGGAATTAGCCATGTAGGAAGAGATAAAGGCCATGCAATTGATACTTGGGATCTTGTTGAGTTGCCAAAAGGTAGCCTTCAACAAGTGGGTATACAAAATCAAAATAGTTGATGGAAAACCTAGCTATAAGCAAGGAGCAATATCTCATGCTCATGTAGCACTAGCATTGTTCCATAACACTATTTTGTAAGGCCCCCATTACGAGGAGAAGCCATGTGGGCTTTTAGGACAATGGTAGGTTCCTCACTTTGAGGTTAGATGCAGTCTAGAGTAGATCGTAGGAGAATACTTATGAAGGCCGCATTTAGGAAATTGGATTCGGGATTGATCCTATGTGAGGATCAACCTAAATCAAGGGGTATAAACAAAATAAATATCAATGGCTATAAAAAATGGTTGTTGATCTTACCTTTTTACCATTGGATTTGGATAGAAAATCAATGTTAAAGAGTATTTTTGGCATGGAACAAGCTACCAAAACCCTAGAACATGGATGGGTCAACTTAGGCTTGGAGGACCTTATAAAGATCTTCCTCTTCCCTTGTAGGATCATAGTTTGTAGTGTTTGGAACCATTAGGGTATCCATCTTAGTACCCATTGTGTTGGCCTATAGCCCTTCACCTATCATTTATCTACATCACCACCTAAACTTCATATAGGGAGTGTGTGGGTGGATATAACCATCTATAACTTGTGTAGTTCTTGAGTTCCACTGTATTAGAGTTATTCGTTTGAGTTTAATTTAGTTGAATTCATTTTCTACTCATCTCCTACCAACTTTCCATTACAACCATGAGTCTATCTTTCTTTTTAACCTTGATCGTATAGAGGTGTTGTGGTAACCCTCTACATGGTATTAGAGTTTCACCACTATTTCACCACGTATTTCTTCTTCATTTGTATGTATGTATATGTGTATGTATGTGTGTGTGTATACTTATACATACATACATATATATACATATACATACACACACATACACACACACACACACACATATATATATATATATATATATATATATATATATATATATATATATATATATATATATAAGTATATGTGTCGTGTGTGTGTATGTATGTATATATATGTAAAAGAATGAAATTTTCTTCCGATGGATAAAATTCTCAGATTTTGTTTTGGTCCAAATGTACCAAAAAAATACTTCTTGAATTGATTCCTCTGAAATAATTCTTTCACTCGTACTATGGTGCAATATTACTAGATTTCTGTTTACTAGTAGATAAAATCCATTTATCTCTGTCCTATGACTAGTTAAGAAAGCTGGATACGTAACATGCATAATTGACTTGTCCTTCTTGGACTCATCTGTAGATCCGACATGGATGGAAGTTATGCAAACCAACTATAACACACATCACTTTCTAAATATATTAACAAATCCTCCCTAGGAGTGATGCGGTGAAGAAGGAACCAGCACTCATGTTTAAGAAAGTGTCAAGCTATGTGGAATCAATCCACAAAGGGAAGTGACCCTAAAGCTTTGCAGAAAGTGTCAAATTTCTCCCTAGGCAGACCCTTCGTGAAAAGGTCGGCAATGTTCTCTTACATGGGCACATATGCCAAGTTGATCTCAACAACAAAGAACCTCTCCTTGACATAATGATAATGCACCTCAAGGTGCTTAATGCATGCATGGGACACAAGGTTCTCTGCAACTGCCAATGCACTTTTCCTAATCTATCGTTGTTATGGTGTTGCCAAAGTAGGGGATTCTTATCATGGTGAAAGGTCGTTTGATATTCATCTCTTTGTGTTGTACTCCCATCACAGTGACTGGCCTTTGGCTTGTCTTTCGTTGTTGATGGATGTCCCTGTTGATGGTTCATTGATGAGATTCTTTGAGTGCATGGTCCTATCCCTTCTTCTTTGCATGTATTTCATTGTTGATGGACTTCCTTGTTGATGGTTCATTGATGAGATTCTTTGACTGCATGGTCCTATCCCTTCCTCTTTCTCTTTTTCTTTTGGTGTAGTGTCACAAAACAAGAAGAAAGATGTTAGTATCAATAAAATAGATTATATATGTCAAAATATGTGTCATGTGCCTGGGATTCTCAACTGTGTCTATGCACAACCTTGTAATGTGGCCGTATATTAATGCATATTGTGGAAATGCATGACCTGAATGGTGCAAAAGACAAGGTTATGCCGAAGGCACATGACTTTTGCAGGTCAAGGCTCTGATGTTACTTGCAGACGTTGATGCAGTGTTTGTTTGGAGGTATCCATTGGATCTTGAAATGACGCAATCAATCGATGGTTGAATGACAAGTGATCATTTCTCCTTATAGGGATCCATTTTAGCACAGTGTTTGGCTATGTATAGATCACTTTTGGCCTCTTCATCTTTGGATGGTTTCTTAAATTATGTATCTCACGTGTTTGGCTCTTTGGTTTGTTGGGGGCTATTGGTACTTTTGGCTTCTGAACCCAAACCATTGTTGATTGTCTTCTTACTATTACTGATGAGGTGAAATGATCTTCTTTTGATCTCTGTGCTTGGTTATGATTGTTGCCTCTCTTGTCACGAGGAAGGAGATAAGGAAGAGAGCTCACACACACACTCTCACTCTCAAGGAGAAGCACACATACAGATTGAGGCAAGGAAGAATGATCTTCTTCTTCTTCTATTACATAAAAGGAATGTACAAGAATGACCTAAAAAACAAGAGTACAAGTGCAATATATAAAGATCAGTACATAAGGAAAAACCTAATATCCGCGAATGAGTGAGCTGGCAAGAAACAAATGTGCTGTCACTCTCGGTAGATAAATCTAATAAATCTTAATGAAGTATCCCTGACATATATCGGTATGACCACTATACATGTCAGAGAAACAAAAAACTGATACGTGTCATCCTGGATCATCACATGTTGAGCTTGATATCTTAACACTCCCCCTCAAGCTCAACGCCATATCTTGTAATCCAAGCATCTCTCGAAACTTCTTTAACTTCTCAGCTCCAAGTGCTTTGGTGAAAATATCAGCAACCTGCTCATCTATTCTCACATAAACAAGATCAATATCACCTACTAATACTTTCTCTCTGATGAAGTGATAATGTACCTCAATATGCTTTGTTCTAGCATGGAAAACAGGGTTCCGTGCTAACTATATGCTGCTAAGATTATCACAATAGATAGTGATAGGCTTTTGCACTTCCACACCTAAATCTGCAAGTAACATCTCCAGCCATCATGCCTCACATGCTGCCATTGCAGCACCTCTATACTCAACCTCTGTACTCGACAAAGCAGCAGTGGGTTGCTTCTTGCTGCTCCGTGTAATAGCTGCACCTCCAAGTGAGAAAAGAAAGCCACTAGTAGATCTTCTATCTGGAGTACTACCAGCCCAATCTTCATCGGTGTATCCATGAACCTGCAACTCCACAGCAGCTTCATAAAACAATGCATAATCCAAAGTAGCACTCACATAACGTAGAGTGCGCCTCAGAGCATCCAAATGTGGCTTCCTGGGAACTTGCATAAATTGACTTTCAAGTCCAACAGTATAGCTTAGATCAGGCCTTGTAATTGTGAGATATATAAGACTTCCCACAATTTTCGTGTACATAGTAGCATTTTCCAAGGCTTCACCTGATATAGTATCCAATTTCAAATTCTGATCTAATGGCATAGAAATTGGCTTACAATCAGCCATAACATACTTTTGCAGCATATTCAAGGCATATTGCCTTTGCAACATCCATATACCTGTTTCTGTATGTATAAACTCAATGCCCAAGAAATAGCGCAGCACACCAAGATCTTTCATGTTGAATTCCTGCATAAGAAGTTTCTTTACCTCTTTGATGCTTTCTTCATTATCACCACCTGTAATCAGGTATAGCCACAATAGTGATGCCATCATCAGCCTTACTTGCATATAGTGAGTGATCTGCATCACACATAGAGAACCCAATGTCGGTTAAGTAATCAGCAATCCTTGCATGCCATGCATGAGGGGCTTGCTTCAGCCCATACAAAGCCTTTTGCAACCTGCAAACATATTCTGGATGCTTTGAATCTTCATGTCCTTGTGGTTGGTCCATATATACTTCTTCCTGTAACTCACCATGTAGGAAAGCATTCTTCACATCCACGTGATGCAAAGTCCATCCTTTTGTTGTAGCTAATGCAACAAGTGTTCTAACAGTAGACATTTTAGCTACAGGGCTGAATGTTTCCTCATAATCAATGCCATATGTTTGTGCATAACCTTTAGCTACCAATCGTGCTTTATACCTTCTTATGCTACCATCAGCATTATGCTTTACCTTGTAAACCCATTTGCAGCCTATGGATTTCTTTCCTTGCGGCAATGGAACCAGCTTCCATGTATCATTTCTATAAAGTGTAGCCATCTCCTCATCCATAGCTTTTTCCCAATCTGCATTACCAATTGCATCTTCAAAACAAGAAGGTTCAACATCTTGTATTACCTTTGTCATGTAGGCACAATGGCGAGCCATGTAACTATCATATGTCAATCGTTGCACTGAATTACGCATCCTCCCAGATCTTCTTGGTCCTGGGTCACTTCTTCTTGTATCATCTGCATGTGCCCTTCTTACTCCTGGAGTCTTCACAGAGGGCAATCCAAGTTCCTCATCAATACTCTTTTCTGAACCACTTGAATCTCCATCAACATCGTCAAAACCTGCACCTATTTTACTACCAGCAGAAAACTTTTCTTTACCTTTCTTCGATGTATTTGATGAATTTGCTGGACTGAAATTTCCACGCAATCTTCCACTCCATGGATTTGAGTTGGAACTATTGCTTGGTGATGCATCCGGTCCACTCAAAACTTGAGATTCTGTAGTAGATTTTTCAGCATTTTCTTTGTCATTTGGTTCAAGATTCAGTCCTTCTTTGGCATCTACATAGAAGCTTAACATTTCATCAAATACCACATCTCTGCTCACCTTCACCTGTCGTGTGAGTGGGTTATAACATTTGTACCCCTTTTGCTCAAGTGAATATCCAATGAAGACACATTTTTTTGCTTTTGGATCAAGCTTCGTCCTCAACTCATCTGGAACATGTACATATGCAATACAGCCAAAAACTTTCAGATGTGATAAGTTTGGCTTTTTACGTGTAAACTTCTCTTCAGGTGTAACCTAATGTACAGCAGCAGTCGGAGTTATGTTCATGATGTATACAGCACTATGCACAGCTTCTGCCCAATAACAATGAGGCATATTCTTCTCAGCCATCAAGGCTCTTGCTATTTCTGCAATATGTTTATTTTTGCATTCAGCAACACCATTCTGTTGTGGTGTGTACCTGCATGAAAACTGACGCCGAATTCCATGACTTTTTAGAAAACTGCTGAAGTCATTTGACATGTATTCACCTCCTCCATCAGATCTTAATGTTTGAATGTACTTCCCTGTCTGCTTTTCCACCATAACTTTAAAATTATGGAAGTGAGTAAACACCTCGCTCTTCTCTTTCATGAAATATACCCATACTTTGTGTGTATGGTCATCAATGAAAGTAACATAAAACCTGCAACCGCCCATAGATTTTGTCTTTGCTGGACCCCAAACATCTGTATGTACTACTTCTAGTACATTCTCTCTAACATGCTTGTCATGTGGAAATGATGCTCTTGACTGTTTACCAAATTGACATGCTGTACATACCTTTTGCATTTCTACAACTTTGAAATTTGGTAGTCCATGGACAATCTCCTTTGACTGCATCAGTTTCAGCCTTTGCAAGTTTGCATGTCCAATCCGTTTGTGCCATATCTCTATATCTGCAATAACTCCTGCACCTTTCGCAAACATGGCTGCATTCATTTAAGGAATCTTCACATTTAAGGTGAACATCCTACCCACTTTGTTTCCTTTGGCAACCAATCGTCCATCCTGCTTGTACTCTTCTACATATAATCCATCAGCATTGAACCTGACTTGTAATCCCTGGTCAACCATTTGTCCAACAAAAATCAAATTCTTTGTTATATTGGGAACATGCAACACATCAGCGAGATGTTTTACGTTTCCATCCTCCATAGACAATGCTATGTTTCCTGTATGCTCAATAGGATGCGATGTGTCATCACCTGTTTCAACATATCCAGGAACTGGCATTTTCTGCAAACTACTAAACCATTCTGCATGACTAGTCATGTGATTTGAAGCACCTGAATCAACATACCAGATATTATCATTCGATTTTGAAACACCAGCAGACATCGTATTCATCATGTGATGTTGAACCATAAACAGCTTCTCAGAATCATCTGCACTTGTGGATGCATAGTTGTTTTGCTGCCTTCTGTTATTTTGATTCTTTAACCTGCAATCACGTTCAAAGTGTCCAAGTTTATCACAATTCCAGCATCCTTTACTATCATTACCTGAATCATTTCTTTGGAAATTTTTGCGACCTCTTTGGCTCCCCTTGCCTCAAAACTATCCTCTTCCTCCTGCATGATTCTGTTGTTGACCTTGGTCTTGGTTATTGTTTCCTCTTCCACTTCCAAAACCTCTACCTCTGCCTCTTCCTCTGCCAGAGTAGAATACCTACTCAGAATTGGGCTTTCCTTGGGAGTTTGAGTCCTCACCAAGATTATTTTCTTCAATAATCAGCATAGATACCAGATCAGCAAAATTCGGAATATTTTTCCTGGTCTGTATGGAAATTCTGAACTGCTTATATGCAGCTCGTAAACCACGAAGACACACTTCCACCTTATCATCATCATCTACATTCACGCCAATAGATGCAAGTGACTCACATATGCCTTTGATTTTAAGAGTGTAGTCACTTACCAACATGCTCTTCTTTTCCCATGTATGCAACTCGTTCTTGAGTTGCAATTTTCGTGCCTTTGTATTAGTCTCATACAAAGTGACCAAGCTGTTCTGAGCCTCTTTTGGAGTCTTGGCATCCTGTATGTGTCCAATCATGCTATCCTATATGCTAACAGATAGCCAATACATTACCTTTCATGCTCCTTGATTCCATTCCTCATATGCTCTTAACTGCTTTGCAGTCCGATTCCTTTCTCGTAACTGCGGAGCATTCTCATTCTCTCCTTCGATGTACTTCCAGTAGCCTTTTCCCATCAGGAAATTCATCATTCTGAATCTCCAAGCATGGAAGTTGTTCTTGTCCAGCTTATCGCTCATAAGCTGACTCATTCCATCTGCGTTTGCCATTTCTGCAACAATTCACAACACTGCAAAACACTACAAGCAGCACTTCTCCTTGAACATTGTTGCACTATGATGTGACAGTTCGATCTCAGAAAAACACAGTTTTCGTGTATCAACAGTACACGGAATCCGTTGAAATTCTGGATCTGGAATATATGAGTGTCGTCGAACACAACGCAAGTTACAGTTTCTCGAACTGACATGGTTTTTCTATGGGCCCCACCTTGTGGGCTCCAAACGAAGGTCGAGATGGCTCCGAAACTTCTACCTTCACGACGATTTTCGTAGCAAACGGGGGCTGTTTGTGAAATCGCGTTTTCTCCACGCCTTGCTGCGTAGTCTTCACCGTCGCCTTTTCCACGAGCTCTCTACAGCCACGCTGGCTCTGATACCATGTCACGAGGAAGGAGATAAGGAAGAGAGCTCACACACACACTCTCACTCTCAAGGAGAAGCACACACACAGATTAAGGCAAGGAAGAATGATCTTCTTCTTCTTCTGCTATTACATAAAAGGAATGTACAAGAATGACCTAAAAAACAAGAATACAACAAGTGCAATATATAAAGATCAGTACATAAGGAAAAACCTAATATCCGTGAATGAGTGAGCTGGCAAGAAACAAATGTGCCATCACTCTCGGTAGATAAATCTAATAAAGCTCAATGAAGTATCCCTGACATATATCGGTATGACCACTATACATGTCAGAGAAACGAAAAACTGATACGTGTCATCCTGGATCATCACATGTTGAGCTTGATATCTCAACATCCTTCGCTTCTGTATTGAGACTTTTCTCATGAGGGAGAGCATACAATTTTGTGTATGTAAGAGTTCCTTGGGTATGCACATCTGTACTCTCCAATGTTGAGCTGCAATGAATTCCATAGGCACCCAAATTTGTCAGATACCTTGTGGTTGAGCATGTACTAGTTGCTTCATTCTTCTTTTGGCATGGTTGACTTGCCTAGATGGAAACTGTTGGGTTAACCTCGGATGTTTCCTACCTTTCATCACCCATATTTCTTTAGTCTTGAATCTTGGTTCATTTTTTTCCTTGTGCGGGATGAGTGAGGTTGTGTAGTAGCTGGTGTCACTAACGTGGCCTCCTTCTTGCCCTCTAGTTGCAGTTGTCCTTCTCTGATCTACGGAATTGATTGTTCCAATTGTGATGTTGATACTTTTGGGAGAGAAGGGGGTTCTAGCACTTGCATGACTTGCCGATCAATAGGTGAGGAAGGGTGCACATTGGACTCTATAGTGCTTGCGAAATGCAGGGTACTGGAATCAAAAGGGCCCTTGCCTTCCAATTCAACTATTAGGCATTGCTTGTCAATCCAGACCTAAAGTGATGGTTGCCTCAGGTTTGAGTCAATTGCATGATCGTACAACCAATCTTGCCCTAATATCATATGTTCTGTGATGTCCTGATCATGGCCAACTAGCAAGTTTATTATCAAAGGGACATTCTTTAGGAGGATAGCAATGTCCATCTCGTTGATACAAGGGGTTTTTAGGCCTCCTAAGCCCACTAAATAAGCTTCTAATGGCTTAACTTCCATGCCCAATCCTTTAAGGAATCCATACCTAATTGCATTAGTGGCTTCTCTAGAATCAAGCAAAGTTTTGATCATCTTATTTGCAATGTCATGCCTTAGTTCAACCATGATGAATGGTCATCTATCTCTGATGCTAGGATGTGTACTGTTTTTGGTGCACATAGCCATGTGATATCTTGGGGCATTGGGATTGAAATCTAGGCCTTGTGGCCTTAACTTATTTCACCTAATGCACTCTCTAGCCTTTGTCTACGCTTCTTCTCTAACCCTTAGCTCTTCTTCTTTTCGCTTCTTAGTAGTGTTGAGTCTCATTAGCATATCCTCTGTAAGCGGTTCTTGATATAGCTTGACTCAGCATCCACTAATATAGCTTGGCAAGACATCACCTTCTAGAGTAGCCAATTGAACTGCACTACCCATGGAAATTCTATTAATGACCATGGGTCCATATGCTTGTTTTTTCAATTTATGGGCATGCTGCTTTAGTGTATATACCAACACTACATCTCTCTCTTTCAATCCTTTATCCTTGATGTGTGCATCGAAGTATGACTTTTGTCTTTTCGTTGCAGCATAGATGTTTGCTTCCACTCGTAGCTTGGTCTCACCAAAGCGTTGTAGATCAAATATCCTGGAGGACAACTCATGTCCATTCCACTCATGCTCTTGTGCTACTTTTTAAGTTGGGATCAAGAAGTCTAATGATAGCATAGCATTCTACTCAAAGATGTCTGAAATGGGGTGGCATTGAGTAGTGTTTTGTATGCAACTCCGTAAGCCCAAATAGCATGATCAAGTTGTTTATCCCAACCACAACATTTATTATTTACCATTTTTTCAATACATTACATAGAATCTTATTTATGCACCCAGCTTGTCTATTAGCTTATGGATGATAGGGGGTAGACTTCTTATGTATTACCATGATCTATTGGAGAAGGTTTTCAATGACTTCATCCAAGAAGTGGGTACATGTATCACTTATTAACTCTATTGGTAACCCATATTTGGTGAACACATTCTCGAATAAGAACTTAGCCATCCTTTGAGTATCATTCTTTGCCCTAGATTTAACTTCTATCCATTTTGTAAGGTAATCTGTGGCTACAATAATGTAATTTGCATGGGAGTTTCTAGTTGGGGGGTTAATATGACCTACAAAGTATATACCCCCCTTCAAGAATGTGCATCGTCTTATCATTGGCCTCAAAGGCATCTTGTCTTTTCTAATGAGATATTGTGCACGTTTGCATGTGTCACATCTTTCACATAGGTATGTGCATCCATATGAAGAGTGGGCCACCAAAGTCTTGAGAATAGAATGGTCTTAAGTACTCGGTTAGGATTGAAGTGTCCACCTGCAACACTGCTATGTGTAGTTTCTAAGATTGTCAAATAGTCTGATTTGTGTTTTTATATTGCAAGACTTTGGACATGATTTCTAATACAAACTTATAACGTTTTACTAGTCTACTTCTTAATTTAATCTAGGAGAGTATTTTTTATGTTGCTTAGGAGTTTTCCACCATACGTTTTCCAACAATGATGTTATGTTCACAATACTAATGTATGAAAAAACTAACCTTTTTGAATGCATCCTTTTCTCTCCCAAGTTCAGAAATGTTGATTGTTTTCTGCAAGTGGTTCAAATCTCTCTCTCTCTCTCTCTCTCCCCTCTCTCCTCTCTCTCTCTATCTCTCTCTCTCTCTCTCTCTCTCTCTTTCTCTCTCTCTCTCTCTCCATCCCTCCCTCCCTCCCTTCCTCCCTCCCTCCTCTCTCTCTCTCTCTGTCTCTCTCTCTCTCTCTCTCTCTCTCACTCTCCCCCTCCCTCCCTCCCTCCCTCCCGCCCTCCCCCCCCCTCTCTCTCTCTCTCTTTCTCTCTCTCTCTCTGGCATCTAAGATTTGGTTATGTTATTAGGATTATTTCAATATTTAGATAATTCTTTCCTTTAAAAAAACATTTTCTTTTCTATCCCAATTTTATATCCTAGTCTCAAGTGAGCATACATGATAGTTACTACAAATATCATGAACCTAATTAAAAGCTCAAGTGTTTTACTCACTATCATGTGAGTCACAATAGGGCCTCCAAGTTAAAGTGCTATTAAGTCTGACTTTTGTTACATTCCAATCGCGCCAAATTTCCACTTGCTAATCAAGAAAGTCTACCTAATCCATAATTAGTCCAATAACACCCACATCTAGCATGTAATTTGGAATTCCTACCTATGTGGAAATACACAACTGGCTCCTCTACATAACATAGGCCTTATAAGTATGCAACAAATATTAGAATTATAAGAGTTATACATTGAACATATACTAGAAGGTATCTCATCGCTTCTATTGGAGTTTTAGGGTTGATAAGGACTAAAAAAAAGATGGAGATGGATTCTCTAAGTCTCTCACAATTCTCATAGATAATTGATGGACACACACATACATAGAGAGAGAGAAGAAATGAAGAGGTGAATGTCATAATGTGAAGCATCATCCCTAGAGATAATCCAAGATATTGATAGATTTATTATATATACATATGAAAGTATAGGTTAAGGGTTACTTGTCCCATACCACCCCTAACAATCTACTACTTGAGGATCAATATGACCATAAGTGGCTATGTATATACAGAATGATGTATGACTAAACAACAATGTATAGGAAGAGATCAAGATCTCAACCAATAGACATCACCCTACAATTGCATGAAACAAAGTGTTTCCATGAATCTCAAATCACTCTACATTCAAGCTAACAAGATTTGAGCTTTGCATCTGATTGATGCAAGAATTGGAAAAGGTCATAAATGGTTTCCACTTGTTCTATGTTCTTGTTAACCATTGAAAATGATACCCCCAGTGCAAATGTTCCAATAGAGATCATAATGCATGGACTTGAGAACAACTACTCATACAATAGAATCTCAAACATTGATGACACGTGAAATCTTGGATAACCGCATAATTTCAATCATGCCACTATCCAAGGCATCCAAAACACCATCATACAAAGTACCATATCTTGATACATTCATGCCAATCTCGATGAATGAAACTCATAATGATCAAATAACAACCAAATCCTCAGCACCCAAAGTAGACATGCTCTCAACCAAGAGTGTGTAAGGAAAAAAGTAAGCCTAGCATGGGTCTTTTAAGAATTCCTAATTTTTAGGGATTAAACAATCTAGGAGATTATAGGGCCTAGGAAAACTAGTAGTGGTATTCTCAAGTAAAATAATATTTTGTAGATATTTATATTTGAGTTCTAAAAAGGACATTTGTGGGCCCTTGGATTCTTGTATTTAATGGCTAAGATTGATAGGGTTGGCCCACCAGGGAGAGAGGCTTCTGCATATGTGGGTTAGCTCAATAGAGAGAGGTGTAACGAATTTTTTGGGAAACTCTCTGCATGTTTTAGGACCATTAGATGATGGGGAATCTAATGGTTTCTTGCATTTGGGGCGAAGATTAACTTTTGGATAGATTTTGACCGGAGATTCGACCACTACCCGCATTTGGGCTAAGCATAAAAACGTGAAGGATATCATCCATCCAATCGTGCCATCATCCAAGGGTGGTGTATGTGAAAAGGCCCTTTGGCTTTTAGAGATTCAATCCTAGCCATTAGATCAATTGTTGATCCACGGTGTGCAATTTGGGTACTCAAAATGAGGAGAATTCAAGCTACACTATCAGATTCAAGAAGAAAATCAAGGGCTCACAATAAAAGGTGCATTTTCTAGGATGAAATACGTCTCAGCCCTTGACTTCTCTTAAATCCAAGGATCCAAGTTGAATATTTCCTTGACTTTTGCAACTCAACCTTAGCCTTCGAATCATGGAGTCATTTAAAGGGCTCTAAGTCATTCCTAAGCCTTTCAAAACCATTCATCTAACTAAAACCACTAGGTCAAGGTGGTTTATTCTTCTTTACCCACGCAAAAACCATGGAAGCCTATGCCTAGCCTATGTGATTAAGGGACTATACTGTGTCCACCACCCTCTTCTCATTGGCCCATCCCTAATCTCTCCTTAGTCCAAAAGTCTCATACAAGATTCATCTATTTCGCTAATGGGATCTAATTATACATCAAAAGAGCTATCATAATATACCACACATTTTGTACCATAGGAATTACTGGGCTCTATCACACCAACTTTATCATGATGCTCAGCATAAGTTGGCTAGTTCATGATCGGGGGTTTTTTGAGTGTGATCACAATGTATATATATGCAAAGAAAATGGGACATGATAGGTCTCATGCCATTCATGAAGTTGAAACCCCATTGAGGCGAGAAATCTCTCACATGTGGCATGTGCAATGGATATTTCTACCCAATCCTAGTGCCTCTAATGCGCATAAGTTGCCCCAATTGCAACTAGAAAAAATTCTTACAAAGTTTCCGACAAGAGCCCCTGAATGATAGGGAGCTCTTTTCATAGAGTGTTGGCTTTATCACACCTACGTGTGATAGGTGATTCATTTGAGAAATATTAGGGAGCTTCAAATTCAAATTTTAATCATGATTATTTGTGTTGGCTTGAATCACGAGTATTTGTGTTGGATCCTTGCTTTACAATGCGTGAAGTGTCATCCATCCAAGAATTTTGTATGCTCCTATGTTTGGAGCATGATTTTCAACAAAAGATAGATATGATCATTGAAGAGGAAAATTTTGTAGGAAATCTAGCTATATGTATGCCAAATGAGCTATAGTTGCAAAGGAGAAACAAAAGATGAATGAATGACGTCTAGTAATCAATATTATGCACAACAAATGTAAAAGGATTTTTAGAGAGTGCACAACATATGAAATCCAAGTAGACCCAGATTTACTCATTTGCATTGAATTGGATTAGTAGCTATTCCTTTGCATTTTGATGACGTCTTAGATTGAACCATTTCCTCAACCCTAGTTTCCCACCAATCTTCTTCATTATTTCTTGGAAATAACCATTCTTGTTCTATTGAAGGCATTGACACAATGCATCTCATTGTTGATAGCACTAGTGAGCTGGTTTTGCATGATGTCAGGTATGTACAAAGCATCAAGAAAATCCTATTGTTCATTGGGAAAATGGATATGCATGGATATAGTACCCTCTTTGAGAAGGGGTCATGGAAGCTTATCAAAGGCTCTACAATAATTGTTAAATGTATAAAGAAAGGGAATATTTATTCCTTGCATGGTAAAGACTTCTTTGGAAAGTTCATTTGGACAAGTGTATGGTAAATGCTCAAAACTTGATTTTTGTAATGAATGCCAATATGGTAAGCAAGTAAAGAATTCTTACTACTTCAGTGTCTCTCGTAAGTCTAATATGCTTGATCTTGTTCATTCTAATGTTTCTAGCCCACCAAATCTATCGGTTGTGCTCTTTACTTTATTTCTTTTGTTGATGACTACTCTAGGAAGTTTTGGGTATATTTGTTAAAATCTAAAGATGAAACCTTTGCTACCCATATAGGTAGAAAGTTGAAATGCTTATGTTCAAATAATGGGGATGCATTGACAAGTGCTAAATTCAATAGATTTTGTGAAAATTGTGTTATTAAGAGGGAGCTAATAGTTCTTTTACAACTCCTTTTCCAATGGTGTGGTTTAAAGGTATAATAGTACTAAATGTGAGAGGGTGACCTCAACTAAATAAACAAGTCAAATTTTAGCATGTACAACCACGTGTTGAATCCAATTTGAACCCTCAGGATACACCACATATGCCAGTGGTTATTGACCTAGATGATGTTGGGCAGCAAAATTAGGGTCCTAATTGGCATATGCAATCCCCTATTCATCATGAGAATAAGGCTGGAAATGATGTACAACAACCCATTAACAATGAGGAAGTTGATGTAACTCCTGATCTAGATGCATTGTAATAGAATGTGGATCATTGGATAAGCACGTAATAGGAGGCATGTGAGGAGATATGACATTATGTTATTAGATGAGGGTGAGCCTCTTCCTTTTAAAGAGACAAATCTATGTGAGCACAAGAAGTGGTGGGAATTAGCCATGTAGGAAGAGATAAAGGCCATGCAATTGATACTTGGGATCTTTTTCAGTTGCACAAAGGTAGCCTTCAGCAAGTGGGTATACAAAATGAAAATAGTTGATGGAAAATCTAGCTATAAGCAAGGATCAATGTCTCACGCTCATGTAGCACTAGCATTGTTCCATAACACTATTTTGTAAGGCCCCCATTACGAGCAGAAGCCATATGAGATTTTAGGACATTGGTAGGTTCCTCACTTTGAGGTTAGATGCACTCTAGAGTAGATCGTAGGTGTATAGTTATAAAGGCCACTTTTAGGACATTGGATTTGGGATTGATCCTATGTGAGTATCAACCCAAATCAAGGGGTATAAACAAAATAAATATCAATGGCTATAAGAAATGGTTGTTGATCGTACCTTTTTTCCATTGGATTTGGATAAAAAATCAATGTTGGAGAGTATTTTTGGCATGGAACAAGCTACCAAAACCCTAGAACATGGATGGGACAACTTAGGCTTGGAGGACCTTATAAAGATGTTCCCGTTCCCTTGTGGGATCATAGTTTTTAGTGTTTCGAACCATTAGGGTATCCGTCTTAGTACCCGTTGTGTTGGGCTATAGCTCTTCACCTATCATTTATCTACATCACCACCTAAACTTCATATAGGGAGTGTGTGAGTGGATAAAACCATCTATAACTTGTGTAGTGGTTGATTTCCACTGTATTAGAGTTATGAGTTTGTGTTTAATTTAG
The DNA here is from genome assembly GCA_020310875.1 of Ceratopteris richardii. NCBI lineage: Eukaryota > Viridiplantae > Streptophyta > Polypodiopsida > Polypodiales > Pteridaceae > Ceratopteris > Ceratopteris richardii. The sequence goes on along the minus strand of CM035417.1, from coordinate 108,398,365 downwards.
TTGAATTCATTTTCTAGTCATCTCCTACCAACTTTCCATTACATCCATGAGTCTCTCTTTCTTTCTAACCTTGATTGTATACATGTGTTGTGGTAACCCTCAACATGGTATTAGAGTTTCATGAATTTAGGATTTAGTGTTTAGAGTTTAGAGTTTAGGATTTGTGGTTTAGGGTTTAGGGTTTTGGGTTTAGAGTTTAGGGCTTAGGATTTAGGGTCAATGTTTTAGGGTTTAAGATTTAGTGTTAAGGGTTTAGGATTTAGGGTTAAGGGCTTAGGGTTTAGGGTTTTGGGCGTAGAGTTTAGGGTTTAGGTTTTAGTGTTTAGGGTTCTAGGGTTAAGGATTTAGGATTTAGGGTTTAGGATTTAGGATTTCGAGTTTATAGTTTAGGGTTATAGGTTTAGGGTCTAGAGTTTAGAGTTTAGGGTTTAGGGCTTAGGGTTTAGGATTTAGGATTAATAATTCAGGGTTTAGAGTTTAGTGTTAAGGATTTATGATTTATGGTTTAGGGTTTACCATTTAGAATTTAGGGTTTAGGTATCCGGTTTTGGGTTTTAAGCTCTAGGGTTTAGGGTTTAAGGTTTAGGGTTTAGGATTTTAGGGACCCTTTAGTTGGAGTGAAGGAGAGGTCAACCTTCTTTTGTATGAGCTCCTAGTTAGTTTCTTCCTTTCTTATCTTCATTAAGTTTCTATAAGTGTTCAAATTCTCTGCTACTACTAATGAGAGAATGTATAATTCCTATGTAGCTTGAATCATAAATGGCCTCACAGGTATGTTAATAGATACCTCTATCTACTCAAATTTATTATTTTCTGAACCCCTGAGGAATAAATACAAGAGCTTTTGCATATTCAAAGTTCCTAGTGCAGTTTTTATCACTCATAATACTTGCTTCTACTTTAAGAATCAATGCATCCAAGATATACTGCTTATTGCCTTCATTGGGAAAGCATAGAGAGCAGTGTTCACTCACGAATGGATTTCTCTCAAAATATGTAGACATTAGACTTCAACTTCAAGCCAACTTTAAGAGACGATGGAAAGTTTTTAAAAAATCTAACATTAAAAGAGTTGGATACAAAATATCTCTCGAAATGGTTTTAACTGATCCAAAAGTGATGGCTTAAGACCATTTTGAAGTGGATGAGGTAATTCAATATATATGTGAATCAAACATCTTTTTTTCTTACAGTTTTAAATTTAAATATTATGTTAATATTATATAGTTGTTTCCTTCAGTTGAAGTGTTATGGTGTTGTGTGGAGTGATAGTATGGATTGTAATGTACAATGATGATGTGGATTTCAATAGTTAACATAGACAATTATACTATATGGATTTTAATTTGAATGTCATGATGTGGATGATGTTGCTTTAATGTTACTTCAAAGATTATCATATGGGTTGATATAGCAATGATTATGTTAATTTCAAAAGTTAAGATGTTTAGTGCTATAATATGGATTTTAGTTTAAATGTTATCATGTGGATGATATCAACTCAATATTAATTTAAATATTATGATATGGATTGTTATAGTAGTGATGACGTGGACTTCAAAAGTTAATGTGTGCAATGATATTATATGGATTTTAACTCAAATGTTATCATGTCGATGATGTAAAATGATTTTTAATTTAGAAATTAAGATGTGTACTTATAATAAACTTGCCCAAGAAGTCTTTACCATGCAAGGAATAAAGATTCCCTTTCTTTATACATTTAACAATTATCCTAGAGCCTTTTATAAGCTTCCATGACCCCTTCTCAAAGAGGGTACTATATCCATGCAAATCCATTTTCCCAATGAACAATAGGATTTTCTTGATGCTTTGTACATACCTCACATCATGCAAAACCAGCTCACTAGTGCCATCAATAATGAGATGCATTGTGTGAATGCCTTCAATAGAGCAAGAATGGTTATTTCCAACAAATAATGAAAACGATTTGTGGGACAATAGGGTTGAAGAAATGATTCAATCTAAGACGTCATCAAAATGCAAAGGAATAGCTACTAATCAAATTCAATGCAAATGAGTAAATCTGGGTCTACTTGGATTATATGTTGTGCACTCTCTAAAAACCCTTTTACATTGGCTGTGCGTAATATCCATTACTAGACATCATCCATTCATCTTTTGTTTCTCCTTTGCAACTATAGTTCATTTGGCATACATATAGCTAGATTTCCAACAAAAGTTTCCTCTTTAATAATCATATCAATTTTTGTTTTATATTTAAGCGAGGTAGTGTATAGGTCATAGTACTATCCTTGAATAATTTCCATATCATTACATCTAATGTCGTATGTTCCTTGAAGTTAATTAACAAGTATATATCATAGTATGTTTCCTACTCATGAAGATGTTGGGTGTATTGATGACCTATTGTTTGCAAGAAACTATAAGAGTTAGTTAGATCGCTCGTATTTGTATACAAAATTATGCTTTGGGAATATTTATATCCTCCTTTGTTGAAAATCATGCTCCAAACATAGGAGCATACAAAATTCTTGGATGGATGACACTTGGGGCATTGTAAAGCAAGGATCAAATACTCGTGATTCAAGCCAACACAAATACTCGTGATTAAAATTTGAATTTGAAGCTCCCTAATATTTCTCAAATGAATCACCTATCACACTTAGGTGTGATAAAGCCAACACCTACCCCTTCCTATGGAAGCCCCATGCTTGCTTGAGGGGTTTCCTCGTACTTTTAATTACAATATTTGACACTCAAATTTTTCTGCCTAGGAGCTAGTTAGTTTTGAGTGATGATAAGAGTTTTCTAAAAATATTTTAGATTAAAAATCTTTTAGAATGAAAATATTTTTTATTGAAAATATTCTGGATAGAAAATAGCTTTGAGGGATGAGAAGAGCTTTCTAAAAATGTTTTAGATTAAAAATCTTTTAGAATGAAAATATTTTTTATTGAAAATATTTTAGATCGAAAAGATTTTACATTTTATTTTATTTAACATGATCAAGTTGATTATTCATATTTGGAATTTTTAATTTTTTTACTTCTAAAATTCCAATATATCAAATAATATAATAACATTTTTATCATTCATCATATGATATCATCACAACACTCACATCATAAACTTTGAATCAAAATCACATATTATAAGTACACATCTTAATTTCTAAATTAAAAATCATTTGACATCATAACATTTGAATTAGAATCCATATAATATCATTGCACACATTAACTTTTGAAGTCCACATCATCACTTCTATAACAATCCATATCATAATATTTAAATTAATATTGAACTGATATCATCCACATGATAACATTTGAACTAAAATCCATATAATAGCACTAAACATCTCAACTTTTGAAATTCACATAATCACTACTTTATCAACCCATATGATAATCTTTGAATTAACATTAAAGCAACATCATCCACATCATGACATTCAAATTAAGATACATATAATATAGTTGTCTATGTTAACTATTGAAATCCACATCATGATTGTACATTAAAGTCTACATATTTTGAGAGAAATCTAAAGTCTACATATTTTGAGAGAAATCAATTCTTGAGTGAACACTGCTCTCTATGCTTTCCCAATGAAGGCAATAAGCATTATATCTTGGATGCATTGATTCTTAAAGTAGAAGCAAGTATCTTGAGTGATATAAATTGCACTAGGAACTTTGAATATTCAAAAGCTCTTGGGTTCATTCTTCAGGGGTTCAAAAAATCATAAATCTGAGTGGATAGAGGTATCTCTGAACATACCTGTGAGGCCATTTGTGATTCGAGCTACATAGGAAGTATACATTCTCTCATCAGTAGTAGCAGAGAATTTGAACACACATAGAAACTCAACGAAGATGAGAAAAGAAAAAATTGACTAGGAGCTCATACAGAAGAAGGTTGACATCTACTTCACTCCAACTAAAGGGTCCTTAAAATCCTAAACCCTAAACCTTAAACCCTAAACCCTAGACCTTAAAACCAAAAACCTGATACCCAAAACCCTAAATGCTAAACCCTAAATTCTAAATGGTAAACCCTAAACCATAAATCATAAATCCTTAACACTAAACCCTAAACCTTGAATCATTAATCCTAAACCCTGAACCCTAAAGCCTCAACCCTAAACTCTAAACTCAGGACCCTAAACCCTAAATACTAAACTATAAACTCTAAATACTAAATCCTAAACCCTAAATCCTAAACCCTAAATCCTTAATCCTTGAACCCTAATCACTAAACCCTAAACCTTAAACTCTAAGCCCAAAACCCTAAACCCTAAGACCTTAACCCTAAATATTAAACCCTTAACACTAAATCTTAAACCCTAAAACATAGACCCTAAATCCTAAGCGCTAAACACTAAACCCCAAACGCTAAACCCTAAACCACAAATCCTAAATCCATTACTCTAAACACTAAATCCAAAATTCTAAACCCTCAATATGTACAAGGCCTCTAGATCATGAATATGCACTTAGTTTTACCAAGTAGACAACTTTTCAGTCAATTGTGATTGACAGAGTGAATGCCTCAAGACCTGTGGAGAGCTTTTTCATACTTGCACAAGCTGCTGGAGATGATGATACAGTCAAAACCTGCAAGAAATGCTCAAAAGCACAGAGAAAAGAAATGCATAATAGCTCTCTCACAAGTGAAATGAGGGAAATGAGGTGGGAAAGGTGATATGACCAAAAACCTAAAAATTTTGCAAAGGTGGAGATCAAGGTGGGAGATGGTAAGGATGATGATGGTGAAGAAAGTAAAAGAAAATAGGGAAAAGTAAGGAAATTACCTATAACTCCAACATTACAACTCTAGGTGTTACCATCACATATTCGTCCTCGAAGCTCTCTCCTTGGCAATGACTCCAAATTTGGTGTCACTCTAGCACAATGAAAAGAACCAACAGTGAGGAGATCCACGTAATAATTTTCAATCCATGGAGACGTGAGACTAGTATGAAGACTATGAGCAAGTGCAAGTACAAGTGCATGAGCAAGAAGCACAGGAGCATGCACACATATACACACACACACACAAGGCAAAAAATAGAGTATAACTATGGATCTTCTATAAGCAAGCTCCAAGAATGTATATAAAGCTCAAACCTAGCCTCAATCTCCAACTAGCTAACCCCAAAAATGAGCTCTCTAGCTCTTTTTATAGTGTTTGGCCCTTTCTAGACCTAGTGTCCAGACTAGTTAAAAATTAGGTTCCTAGGCTATTTTGGAGGCTCAAACCAGCTCTAAAAGACATGAAAATTGGTACATCGATACTTCTAATACTCCTTAAGTTTGAGGACTCCTTCACTTGCAGAAAATGGAGTAGGAATAATAGAAAATGGTATTTATAATGGTATGAAGTGGCAAAAATCACCGGTTGGGAAATATTTCTCCATGAAAAATTATGTGGCCTACTTGTCGGATCTCTGTTGACTACTTTGCCTACTTAATCCTTCTTGGCTCTCCCTTTGTTCTGGCTCCCTTTAGTGGCTTCACTATCTCATAACGCCTTGACTACTATGGCTGCTACCAACAACTTCATCAAGTTAAAGTAAATGGCTAGTGAATAAATAGTCTAATACAGATATACCTAAAAAAGATGAAGAGAAACACCTTGTTGAGCTTCACTAAATTTGTAGCAGACTTTGATGCATTTCTACTAGTAAACCGAAACCTGTATATACACATAAAATGCCAGGAGCAATAATTATATCGCCATTGGAGAGATCATGAATTGTACATATGTCATCAATAAATTTCATAACTAAGTGGATCTTGGTCAATGCCAAAACTGATAACAATTTTTTCTTGATCCCTAGCACAAATAAAGCATCTAACAATGTAAAAGAACTACCATCGACAGTAGTCGAAATGATCTTATCAACTTGCATGATAGGATAAGTGGAGTTGTTGGTCAATGATATCTCTTCCCATCTAGTAATCATCAATCTCAATCTGTAAACTTGTGTGAGGAAGTTAGATATATGCAATTAAGGGATTGAGCCAAAAAAAATTTTTCTGGTATATTATGATAGCTATTTTGATGTATAATTAGATCCCATTGGGGAAATACATGAATACTGTATGAGCCTTTGGGACTAAGGAGAGATTACGGATGGGACAATGAGAAGAGGGTGGTGGACACAGTATAGTCCCTTAATCACATAGGCTAGGCAAAGGCTTCCATGGTTTTTGCATGGGTAAATAAGAATAAACCACCTTGACCTAGTGGTTTTAGTTAGATGAATGGTTTTGAAAGGCTTAGGAATGAATTAGAGCCCTTTAATTGACTCCATGATCCGAAGGCTAAGGCTGAGTTGCAAAAGTCAAGGCAATATTCAACTTGGACCCTTGGATTTAAGAGAAGTCAAGGGCTGAGATGTATTTCATCCTAGAAAATGCACCTTTTATTGTGAGCCCTTGATTTTCTTCTTGAATCTGATAGTTTAGCTTGAATTCTCCTCATTTTGAGTGCCCAAATTGCACACCGTGGATCAACAATCGATCTAATGGCTAAGATTGACTCTCTAAAAGGCAAAGGGCCTTTTCACATACATCACCCTTGGATGATGGCACGATTGAATGGATGATATCCTTCACGTTTTTATGCTTAGCCCCAAATGCGGGCAGCGGTCAAATCTTCCCCTCATTGAACGGTCAAAATCTATTCAAAAGTTGATCTAAGCCCCAAATGCAAGCAACCACTAGATTCCCCATCATCTAATGGTCCTAAAACATGCAGAGAGTTTCCCAAAAAATTCGTTACACCTTCTCTCTTTATTGAGCCAACCCACATATGCAAAAGCCTCTCTCGCTCGTGTGCTAACCATTGTTAGCAAAGTAGATATTTAAACCTGTTCATACAAGTTTATGCCAAAAACAATACCAACACTACGAAAATATATATTTGGATTCACTTTTCAAACAAAATGAATTAATTTTCAAGCTTGTGAATTTTTTTAGAAATTCGTTTTGTAAAGTAAAATACTATGTGAATAATAATATATTACTAACAACATGCCTAAATCGTGGACAACATAAACAAAGAAAGAGAAAGAAATGTCAACCACTTCAAGAGAACAATCATTTTGAGCTCACAAGATCAAGACGAAGCATTCAAACGGGTTACCTTTATCATATATTGCCCCTATAAACATAGAATCAATGTTGGAAAATATTTTCATGGACACAACTCCGAGGAAATATGAAAAATATTGTCCTACATAGTTTGAGAGATAGAGTAGAAATATGTATTAAGCTTGAACTAGAAATCACGTACAAAGTGTTTCAAGAGAGACACATGAAGTCTAATGTTGGAGCCTTTGCCTCCCACAAGCAATAGCATTGAAGCCTTTTCCTCACAAGAACTCAAATTTTGAAGCATTTTCTTGTCACACTAACAAACTTGAATGTTGAAACCTTTCTTCCCCAAATCTAGAGTTGAATCCATGGCCTCCATGATCTTTGGAGTCTTTCACATTCATGAGCTCTCAAACCATGTAGGAGAAAAACAATGAAGAACAAATAAGTGGTGGAATACTGATGAAACTCTAATACAATGTAGGGGGTTACCACAACACATGTATACGATCAAGGTTAGAAAGAAAGAGAGACTCATGGTTGTAATGGAAAGTTGGTAGGAGATGAGTAGAAAATGAATTCAACTAAATTAAACTCAAACTGATAACTCTAATACAGTGGAACTCAACCACTACACAAGTTATAGATGGTTTTATCCACCCACACACTCCCTATATGAAGTTTAGGTGGTGATGTAGATAAATGATAGGTGAAGGGCTATAGGCCAACACAATGTGTACTAAGATGGATACCCTAATGGTTCCAAACACTACAAACTATGATCCTACAAGGGAAGGGGGACATCTTTATAAGGTCCTCCAAGCCTAAGTTGGCCCATCCATGTTCTAGGGTTTCGGTAGCTTGCTCCAAAATACTCTCCAACATTGATTTTTTATCCAAATCCAATGGAAAAAAGGTAAGATCAACAACTATTTTTTATAGCCATTTATATTTATTTTATTTATACCCCTTGATTTAGGTTGATCCTCACATAGGATCAATCCCCAATCCAATGTCCTAAAAGCGGCCTTCATAACTATTCACCTACGATCTACTCTAGACTGCATCTAACCTCAAAGTGAGGAACCTACCAATGTCCTAAAATCCCATATGGCTTCTCCTCATAATAAGGGCCTTACAAAATAGTGTTATGGAACAATGCTAGTGCTACATGAGCATGAGACATTGATCCTCGCTTATAGCTAGCTTTTCCATCCACTATTTTGATTTTGTATACCCACTTGTTGAAGGCTACCTTTGGGCAACTCAACAAGATCCCAAGTATCAATTGCATGGCCTTTATCTCTTCCTACATGGCTAATTTCCACAACTTCTTGTGCCCACATAGCTTTGTCTCTTTATAAGGAAGAGGCTCACCCTCATCTGATAACATAATGTAATTTACAGAGGGGTCATATGTGCTCACATGCCTCCTATTACGTGCATATCCATTGATCCACATTCTCTTGCAATGGATCTAGCTCAGGACATACATCAACTTCCTCATTGTTAGTGGGCTGTTGTACATCATTTCCGGCCTTGTTTTCATCAAGAATAGGGGATTGCATATGCCAATTAGCAGCCTCATTTTGCTGCCCAACATCATCTAGATCAATAACCACTGGATCAATCGCATTTTTAGCCATATGTGGTGTATCCTGAGGGTTCAAATTGGATTCAACACGTGGTTGCACATGCTAAAATTTGACCTTTTTATGATCACTTTTAGAGGCACAATATTTTTTTAATAGCCTTGCCTCATTATATATAACATCCCAGTTGCACATAACCTTCTTGAGTTGAGGTCACCCTCTCACATTTAGTAGTATTATACCTTTCAACCACACCATTGGAAAAGGAGTTGTAAAAGAACTATTAGCTCCCTCTTAATAACAAATTTTCACAAAATCTATTAAATTTAGCACTTGTAAACGCATCCCCATGATCTGAACATAAGCATTTCAAATTTCTACCTATATGGGTAGCAAAGGTTTCATCTTTAGATTTTAACAAATATACCCAAAAAATCCTAGAGTAGTCATCAACAAAAGAAATAAAGTAAAGAGCACCACCTATAGATTTGGTGGGCTAGAAACATTAAAATGAACAAGATCAAGCCATTTATGATTCAAGCTACATAGGATGTACATGTTCTCTCACTAGTAGTAGCAGGGAGTTTGAACACACATAGAAACTCAACGAAGATGAGAAAGGAAGAAATTGACTAGGAGCTCATACAAAAGAACGTTGACCTCTACTTCACTCCAACTAAAGGGTCCCTAAAATCCTAAACACTAAACCTTAGACCCTAAACCCTAGACATTAAAACCCAAAACTCGATACCCAAAACCTTAAATCCTAAACCTAATTTCTAAATGGTAAACCCTAAACCATAAATCATAAATCCTTAACACTAAACCCTAAACCCTGAATCATTAATCCTAAACCCTAAACCCTAAACCCTAAGCACTAAACCCTAAACTTTAAACTCTAGACCCTAAACCCTAAACCCTAAACACTAAACTATAAACTCTAAATCCTCAATCCTAAACCTTAAATCCAAAATCCTTAACACTAGAACCTTAAACACTAAACCCTAAACCCTAAAATCTAAGCCCAAAACCCTAAACCCTAAGCCCTTAACCCTAAAGCCTAAACCCTTAAAACTAAATCTTAAACCCTAAAACATAGACCCTAAATCGTAAGCCCTAAACTCTAAACTCCAAACCCTAAACCCTAAACCACAACAATGATAGATTAGGAGAAGCGCATTGGCAGTTGCAAAGAACCTTGTGTCGCATGCTTGCATTAAGCACATGGAGGTGCATTATCATTATGTTAGGGAGAGGTTCTCTGTTGGCAAGATCAACTTGGCATATGTGCCCAAGTTGGAGAACATTGCGGACCTTTTCACGAAGGCTCTGCCTAGGGAGAAATTTGACAATTTTCGCAAAGCTTTAGGGTCACTTCCTTTTGTGGATTCATTCCACATAGCTTGGCACTTTCTTATACATGAGTTTTGGTTCCTTGTTCATCGCATCACTCCTAGGGAGGATTTCTTAATATATTTAGGTAGTCATGTGTGTGATCATACTAGGACCGTTGGGTCACTTTTTTCCCTCTTTAGGAGGTCTTTTTCCCCCTGATTCAATATACGCCTATTGCCCTAATGGGTTACTTATCTTTGTACATTTTAGTGGTAATACATTCAGTATTGTGTATTGTGCTCCAAGCTTCTTCTCCTTCTTTGTGTTGTTCGTGTGCATCTATAGACCTCAAACTCCAACAAACCTCCTTGTGCTATGAATGTAACTTGATAGCATTCCTAGATCCCACTTGGTGCTAGTGAGCTCCGATGCATTATCATTCATTGAATTGTTATATTTGGTTTGCATAACTTCCATCCATGCCGGATCTACAACTGTTCCATCTTCAGTTATCAGTTTCCTTAATTCCTTCATAGTCTCAACCATCATGGTTGTACTAACTATGTGAGTAGAAGCGCAAATTTGATCCTCTATTCTTTGTGATCTCCTTGGTCCTTTTGCCTTCTATTCAATAGATTTTTGGCTGAACTATTTTGCTGCAAGAAGATGAGTCCAAGAAGGACAAGTCAATTATGCATGTTACATATCAAGCTTTCTTAACTAGTCATCGGGCAGAGATAAATGGATTTTATGTACTAGTAAACATAAATCTAGTAATATTGCACCATACTACGAATGAGAGAATTATTTAATAAGAATCAATTCAAGAAGTATTTGTTTAGTACATTTGGACCAAAGCAAAATTTGAAAATTTTATCCATCGGAAGAAAATTTATTTCTTTTACATATATATACAGACATACACACACACATACATACATACATACATACATACATACATACATACACACACACAAATGCACACACACACACATACATACACACACACACACACACACACACACACACATATATATATATATATATATATATATATATATATATATATATATATATATATATATATATATATATATATATATATATATATATATATATATATATATATATATATATATATATATATATATATATATATATATATATATATAGAGAGAGAGAGAGAGAGAGAGAGAGAGAGATAGAGAGAGAGAGAGAGACATTGAGTCTAATGCTGAAGCCTTTGCCTCCCACAAGCTATAGCATTGAAGCCTTTTCCTCACAAGAACTCCAATTTTGAAGCATTTTCTTGTCACAAACTTTTGAGTTGAGGCATTTGCCTCTAACAAACTTGTATGTTGAAACCTTTCTTCCCCAAATATAGAGTTGAATCCATGGCCTCCATGATCTTTGGAGTCTTTCACATTCATGAGCTCTCAAACCATGTAGGAGAAAAACAAATGAAGAACAAATAAGTGGTGGAATACTGGTGAAACTCTTATACCATGTTGAGGGTTACCACAACACATGTATACGATCAAGGTTAGAAAGAAAGAGAGACTCATGGTTGTAATGGAAAGCTGGTAGGAGATGAGTAGAAAATGAATTCAACTAAATCCCTATATGAAGTTTAGGTGGTGATTTAGATAAATGATAGGTGAAGGGCTATAGGCCAACGCAATGGGTACTAAGATGGATACCCTAATGGTTCCAAACACTAAAAACTATGATCCCACAAGGGAACGGGAACATCTTTATAAGGTCCTCCAAGCCTAAGTTGCCCATCCATGTTCTAGGGTTTCTGTAGCTTGTTCCATGCCAAAAATACTCTCCAACATTGATTTTTTATCCAAATCCAATGGAAAAAAGGTAAGATCAACAACCATTTTTTATAGCCATTGATATTTATTTTGTTTATACCCCTTGATTTAGGTTGATCCTCACATAGGATCAGTCCCAAATCCAATGTCCTAAAAGTGGCCTTCATAACTATTCACCTACGATCTACTCTAGGCTGCATCTAACCTCAAAGTGAGGAACGTAGCAATGTCCTAAAATCCCATATGGCTTCTCCTCGTAATGGGGGCCTTACCGAATAGTGTTATGGAAAAATGCTAGTGCTACATCAGCATGACGCATTGATCCCTTGCTTATAGCTTGGTTTTCCATCAACTATTTTGATTTTGTATACCCACTTCTTGAACGCTACCTTTGGGCAACTCAAGAAGATCCCAAGTATCAATTGCATGGCCTTTATCTCTTCCTACATGGCTAATTCCCACCACTTCTTGTGCTCACATAGCTTTGTCTCTTTATAAGGAAGAGGCTCACCCTCATTTGATAACATAATGTAATTTACAGAGGGGTCATATCTGCTCACATGCCTCCTATTACGTGTGTATCCAATGATCCACATTCTCTTGCAATGGATCTAGATCAAGACATACATCAACCTCCTCATTGTTAATGGGCTGTTGTACACCATTTCCAGCCTTCTTCTCATCATGAATAGGGGATTGCATATGCCAATTAGGAGCCTCATTTTGCTGCCCAACATCATCTAGATCAATAACCACTAGCTCATTCGCGTTTTTAGCCATGTGGTATATCCTGAGCGTTCAAATTGGATTCAACACGTGGTTGTACATTTAATCTCTAAACCCTAAATCTCAATCCCTCAATCCTGAACCCTAACTCCCAAATCCAGAACCTTAAACCCTAATCCCTAAACCTAAACGCTGAACATCAACCTCTAAACCCTATGATCTGAAACCATAACCCCTAAAACCTTTACCCTTAATCCTCAATTCTACAACCTAAATCATAAACCATAAACCCTAAAGCCTAAACCCTAAACCCTAAACTCTAAACTCTAAAGCCTAAACTCTAAAATTTAGACACTTAACCCTAAAGCTTTAAACCCTTAACCCTAAACTATAAACCCTAAACCTATATCCTACACCCTAAACCCTAAATCCTAGCATCGAAATCATAAACCCTAAACCATAGAGCCTTAATCCTAAATCTTAGACCCTTAATCCTAAATCCTAATCCATAAAACTAAACCCTAAAGCCAAAACCCTAAGCCTTAAAACATAAACCCTAAATCCTTAACCCTAACCCGTAAATCTCAAACCCCAATCCATAAACCTCAAACCCTAAACCGTAAATGCCAAACCCTTAGCCCTATATCCAAAACCCTAAACCCAAAGCATTAAACCTAAAACCTAAACCATCAACGCTAAACTTTGACTTTATATCCTAAAACCTTAAACCCTAACCCCTAGATTCTAAACCCTAAAAATCTTGAATCATAACCCCTAAGCCCTAAATGTCAAACCCTAAACTCGAAACCCTACACCCTAAACTCTAAACCTTTTATCCTAAACCCTAAACCCTAAACCTTTTAGATGTTTCTCCACTTTGTACATTTAGATGATCGTCCCATCAATAAAAATGAGGTTCATAAATTCAAGCATGTATTAGAACTTACTATATTTAAGAGTATAATCAAAAGAGTGGATGTAGATAAGAGTATAAATGGATTTAGTATGAAGAAGTTATGATAGTTCAAGGTTTTAGGGATCAAAATTGGATTAAAACACGCTAAAATGCAAACATGATTTCTAGAATTATTTGTGTAGGGGCTCACGATGCACTAATTGCTTGAAATTTATGCTCAAAATTGGCCAAATTTTGAAACTAAAAAAACGCTAAAAGCTAGTGGAATTAGACTGTCAATCATGATTGATAAAGCTGCCAATTACCATGGATAGAGCTTTCCGTCGTGGCCTATCAATTGCGATGGAGAGTGTCAATTGCAAGTGATAATGTCAATCGCGATGGGTAGGGGTGTCCCTCGCGATTGATGGTGTCGGTCACGATTGATGGGTGTCAATCGCGATGGACATATTTTTTCAGGTTTTTGCATGAATACCTATCAATCATGGGCCTATAAGTCGGGATGGATAAGTTTCTTGTTGAAATGGAGTATCAATCATAATTTTTCTATGGGTCGCGATTGATAGGGGTGTCCGTCGCGATGGACACCTATCAATCTTGATGAACATGCAGTCTGTATTGGCTTGTCAATCACAACGAGCTAAAATCTTCGCTTTTTCACGTTGTTTTGTGTCAATCGGGTCTCTACACATCGTGATGGATACATTTTTGGCCGAGTATGGATGTTAATCGTAAGTTTTCTATCGATCACGATGGACAAGGGTGTCTATCGTGATGGATACCATCTCTTGCAATGGATAGAGGTGTCCATCGGGATCAGTCAATCACCATGGATAGGGTGTCCCTCGTGATGGACATTGTCTATCAGGATTGATAGTGTCAATCATTATGGACATAGAAAATGCAAATTTCTTTTGATTTTTCTTGTTGATTTGTGATGTGCAAGGCCTCTAGATCATGAATATGCACTTAGTTTTACCAAATGGACAACTTTTCGATCAATTGTGATTGAAAAAGTGAATGCCTCAAGACTTTTGGGGAGCTTTTTCATACTTGGACAAGCTGTTGGAGATGATGATACACTCAAAACCTGCAAGAAATGCTCAAAAGCACACAAAAACAAAATACATAATAGCTCTCTCACAAGTGAAATGACGAGAATGAGGTGGAAAGGTGATATGACCAAAAACCTAAAAATTTTGCAAAGGTGGAGATGGAGGTGGGAGATGGTAAGGATGATGATGGTGAAGAAAGTAAAAGAAAATAGGGAAAATTAAGAAAATAACCTATAAGTCCAACATCACAACTCTACATCTTACCATCACATATTCTTCCTCGAAGCTCTCTCCTTGGCAATGTCGCCAAATTTGGTGTCACTCTAGCACAATGACAAGAACCAACATGAGGAGATCCACCTGATAATTTTCAATCCGTGGAGACGTGAGACTAGTATGACGACTATGAGCAAGTGGAGGTACAAGTGCATGAGCGAGAAGCACAGGAGCATGCACGCACATATATATACACACACACAAGGCAGGAAACATAGTAGAACAATGGATCTTCTATTAGCAAGCTCCAAGAATGTATATAAAGATCAAATCTAGCTTCAATCTACATCTAGCTAACCCCAAAAATGAGCTCTCTAGGTCTTTTTATAGTTTTTCACTAGCTTTTGGCCCTTTCCAGTCGCGTAGAAGATAATTTACAACACTCCTATGACATAAAGTAATTTATTCACATCTTTATCTTTACGTTACTTGATATATATGCATAATCTACACATATGAAACATTAGTTCTCTCAATATTTTTTTATATGTCAATGATATCAATACATATAGAGCATTAGTTCTCTCAATATTTTCTTATGTGTGAATGATATCTCTTCACATCTAGTAATCATCAATCTCAATCTCTAAACTTGTGTGACGAATTTAAATATATGTAATTAAGGGATTGAGCCAACAAACGTTTTTCTGTAATTCGAGTAGTCTTATTCGAAGGCCACAAAATAGCTAGATTTTTTGGAGTACATGTTGAGATTTTGGTTAGCAACCGAAGGTTGAAAGAAAACGGCAGCTTTCTTACTTCAAGGCGAACCTAAATTTTGGCCTTTTAAGCCCTCCATTTTCAGGCCTGGCCGTGACCATTTGCCCATATACACAGAATCTACGCGCGGACACACACTGGATCCGTGGAGTCGAACTACAAGCCACATCGTTGCCGAGGACGGGCCTATGCAAGATCATCAGGATGGGCCCAAGATAGAAGATTCTTGTGTGTGTCAGCGCCCTGTCAGATGCGTACACACATCTCTCTCTCTGTGGGCTGAATTTGTGACTCCACTCCCGAATGTTCTACATGATTTACTTCTGATATACATGGATAAGATATAAATGTACAATTTGGTTTGAATGAAAATATTGTCAAGTGGTCGGTACCGCCTGCGCGAGACATCTAGCTGAGGTATGGTCTCCATTTTACGTGGGCACCAAAGAGTGTAGAATCGGTTCCAGCTCATTATATGTAGAATGTATCCGAAACGCAGAGAGCCTGCTATATGATGACAGTATAATACTGAAGATTGTTGTAGCGCGTACTCGTGGCAGAGAATATCCTTACTTTGAATTCACAGTTTTTCTTTGGCTGGAAGCTATACAGAGATCAAAGAATGGCTTATCACGTTAGCATACTTGTGGCGTGCACCACTATCGGTTTGTTTGGAGTAGTAGCATTGTGCGCGGTCGCGGAGGGTAATATCCAAGCGGTAAGTCGTTATGGAAACGGATTTGGGTTTGGCAGCGGGCGCAAGGGTGGTGGGTTTGGAAAGGGTGGTCGATTCGGGAGGGGTCCTGGATTTGGAAGGGGTGGTAGATTTGGATATGACGACGGCTACGGCTCTGGCGACCGTGATTACAATGTTGACGTGAATGGTGCATTCGTAGGACAAGCAGTGGACGAAGGAAAGCAGTTCACTGACGGACAAGAGACAGTCACAAAGGCAGACCAGCACCCCCTTGAGAACCAAAAGTCAGTCAGTCGGTGCCGATCCATTCTCAAGGGAATCCGCTCAGCGAAGTGAAATATATCACTTTTTTTGTACATGGTTCATGGTTCATTCTGATTATCTCTTTTGTGTCCAATAATATTCTATTTTATGAAATCATATTTCGGTTGACATTAGAGTACACATCACATGTACTTGGTTTTCTTTGGGGGAGAGTGTA
This sequence comes from Ceratopteris richardii, assembly GCA_020310875.1. Classification (NCBI taxonomy): domain Eukaryota; kingdom Viridiplantae; phylum Streptophyta; class Polypodiopsida; order Polypodiales; family Pteridaceae; genus Ceratopteris; species Ceratopteris richardii. The sequence goes on along the minus strand of CM035417.1, from coordinate 108,381,656 downwards.
TTGTCTTTTGTTAAGCAACATCATGGTAATGTTGTTGTAGCAAAAGACAACACACTCTACCCAAAAAACATTTTGCAGATATGGTCGTCGATATATGCAACAATACACCCAGTAATGTCATCGGAATAAGTGTCGGAACACACACAACGGGTGCCGTTATTCGCGATGATGCACCTAGGAGAGGGGTTAGTATGGGCGCCCGTATGAACTCAATATTACCGACACTCATACCGATGCCCATACCGACACCCATACCAACGTTCATATCGACGCCCATACCGGTGCTGTAGTACCGACCTACATACCAACAACTACACCGACGTCGTGCCAAAAATAGCCGCGTTCATTTCCCTCGATAAAAGCCTTGCCATTCGGTCGATCTGTTGTAGTGTAGGAACTTTGAATATGCAAAAGCTCTTGGGTTCATTCTTTAGGGGTTCAAAAAAATAAATTTGAGTGGATAGAGGTATCTGTGAACATACCTCTAAGGCCATTTATGATTCAAGCTATATAGGAAGTATATATTCTCTCATTAGTAGTAGCAGAGAATTTGAACACACATAGAAACTCAACGACGATGAGAAAGGAAGAAACTGACTAAGAGCTCATACAAAAGAAGATTGACCTCTACTTCACTCCAACTAAAGGGTCCCTAAAATCCTAAACCCTAAACCCTAGACCTTAAAACCCAAAACCCGATAGCCAAAGTCCTAAATCATAAACCCTAAATCGTAAACCCTAAATTCTAAATTATAAACCCTATACCATAAATCATAAATCCTTAAGACTAAACCCTAAACCCTGAATCATTAATCCTAAATCCGAAACCCTAAACCCAAAGTCCTAAACCCTAAACTCTAAGCTCTAGATCCTAAACCCTAAACTCTAAACTCTAAATCCTAAATCCTAAACCCTAAATGCTAAATCCTTAACCCTAGAACCCTAAACACTAAACCCTAAACCCTAAACTCTAAGCCCAAAATCCTAAACCCTAAGCCCTTAACCCTAAATCCTAAACCCTTAACACTAAATCTTAAACCCTAAAACATAGACCCTATATCCGAAGCCCTAAACTCTAAACCCCAAACCCTAAATCCTAGACCACAAATTCTAAATCCTAAACTCTAAACACTAAATCCTAAATTCTAAAGCCTAAATCCTAAACATAAACCCTAATCCCTAAATCCCAAACCCTAAATTCCTAATTCTAAACCCTAAACCATCATTCTTGAACCCTAAATCCTAAAGACTAAATCCAAGATCCTAAATCCTAAACCCTAAATCTTAAAACCTAAATAATAAACCCTAAACCCTAAACCTTAGACCTTAATCTCTAAACCCTAAATCTCAATCCCTCAATCCTAAACCCTAACTCCCAAACCAAAAATCCTAAACCCTAATCCCTAAACCTAAACCCTAAACATCAACCTCTAAACCGTATGATCTGAAACCACAAGCCCTAAAACCTTAACCCTTAATCCTATACTCTAAAACCTAAATCATAAACCATAAACCCTAAAGCCTAAACCCTTAACCCTAAACTCTAAACTCTAAACCCTAAACTCTAAAAACTAGACACTAAACCCTAAAGCTTAAACCCTTAACCCTAAAGTATAAACCCTAAATCCTACATCCTACACCCTAAACCCTTAATCCTAACATCCAAATCATAAACCCTAAACCATAGACCCTTAATCCTAAATCCTAGACCCTTAATCCTAAATCCTAATCCATAAAACTAAACCCTAAAGCCAAAACCCTGAGCCTTAAAACATAAACTCTAAATGCTTAACCCTAATCCGTAAATCCCAATCCCTAAACCATAAACCTCAAACCCTTAACCCTAAATCCCAAACCCTAAGCCCTATATCTGAAACCCTAAACCCAAAGCATTAAACCTAAAACCTAAACCCTCAATGCTAAACTTTAACCCTAAACCCTAAACTCTAAACCCTTTATACTAAACCCTAAACCCTAAACCTTTTAGATGATTCTCGACTTTGTACATTTAGATGATCCTCCCATCAATAAAAATGAGGTTCATGAATTCAAGCATGTATTAGAACTTACTACATTTAAGAGTATAATCAAAAGAGTAGATGTAGATAAGAATATAAACGGATCTCTTATGAAGAAGTTATGATAGTTTAGGGTTCAAGGGGTCAAAACAAGGTTAAAACGGGCTAAGATGCAAACATGATTTCTAGAATTATTTGTGTAGAGTCCTCATGATGCACTAATTGCTTGAAATTTATGCTCAAAATTGGCCAAAACTTGAAAATTAAAAAACCCTAAAAATTATTTGAATTAGACTCTCAATCATGATCGAGAAGGCTTTCAATTGCCATGGATAGAGTTGTCTCTCATGGCCTATCGATTGCGATGGCGAGTGTCAATCGCAAGTGATAATGTAAATCATGATGGGTAGGGGTGTCCCTCGCAATTGATGGTGTTGGTGAGGATTGATGGGTGTCAATCGTGATGGACATAATTTTTCACGTTTTTGCACGAATATCTATTGATCATGGGCCTACAAGTCGGGATTGATAAGTTTCTTGTCAAAATGGAGAATCAATCATGATTTTTCTATCCATCACGATTGATAGGGGTGTCACAGTCTGTATGGGGTTGTCAATCACAAAAAAGTAAAATCTTCGCTTTTTCACGTTATCTTGTGTCAATCCGGTTTCCACACATCCTCATGGATACGTTTTTGGCCAACTATGGATGTTAGTCACAATTTTTCTATCGGTCACGATGGACAAGGGTGTCTATCATGATGGATACCATCTCTTGCAATGGACAGAGGTGTCCATCTCGATCTGCCAATCACGATGGATAGGTTGTCCATAGCGATGGACACTACCTATCAGGATTGATAGTGTCAATCATGATGGACATAGAAAATGCATATTTCTTTTGATTTTTTTGTGGATTTGTGATGTGCAAGCCCTCTAGATCATGAATATCCACTTAGTCTTACCAAATAGAAAACTTTTTTGTCAATTGTGATTGACAAAATGAATGCCTCAAGGCCTGTGGAGAGCTTCTTCATACTTGCACAAGCTCCTAGAGATGATGATACAGTCAAAACTTGCAAGAAATGCTCAAAAGCACACAAAAACAAAATGCATAATAGCTCTCACAAGTGAAATGAGCGGAATGAGGTGGGAAAGGATATGACCAAAAACCTAAACATTTTGCAAAGGTGGAGATGGAGGTGGGAGATGGTAAGGATTATGATGATGAAGAAAGTAAACAAAAATAGGGAAAAGTAAGGAAATTACCTATAACTCCAACATCACAACTCTATGTCTTACCATCACATATTTGTCCTCGAAGCTCTCTCCCTGACAATGATGCAAAATTTGGTGTCACTCTAGCACAATGAAAAGAAACAACATGAGGAGATCCACTTGATAATTTTCAATCCGTGGAGACATGAGACTAGTATGACATCTATGAGCAAGTGAAGCTACAAGTGCATGAGCGAGAAGCACAGGAGCATTCACACACATATACACGCACACAAGGCAAGAAACAGAGTAGAACAATGGATCTTCTATTAGCAAGCTCCAAGAATGTATATAAAGCTCAAAGCTAGCTTCAATCTCCAACTAGCTAACCCCAAAAATGAGCTCTCTAGCTCTTTTTATAGTTTTTCACTAGCTTTTGGCCCTTTCCAAACCTAGGGTCCGGCCTACTTCAAAATTAGGTTCCTAGCCTATTTTGGAGGCTCAAATGAGCTCTAAAAATCATGAAAATTGGTACATAGATACTTCTAATACTCCTTAAGTTTGAGGACTCCTTAACTTGCAGAAAATGGAGCAAGAATAATGGAAAACAATATTTATAATGGTGTGAAGTGGCAAAAATCACCGTTTGGGAAATATTTCTCCATGAAAAATTATGTGGCCTACTTGACAGATTTGTGTTGACTTCTTTGCCTACTTAATCCTTCTTGGCTCTCCCTTTGTTCTGACTCCCTTTAGTGGCTTCCCTATCTCATAAGGCCTTGACTATTGTGGCTACACTTGATCAAGTTAAAATAAGGTTGAACAAAAGTAAATGGCTAGTGAATAAATATTCTAATACAGATATACCTAAAAAAGATGAAGACAAACACCTTGTTGAGATTCACTAAATTTGTAGCAGACTTTGATGCATTTGTACTAGTAAACCAAAACTTGTATATATATTTAGGAAAAAAGGATTAAATTGCTACCATAGTCATTGTGATAGTGTGTTCAGAGGTCAAAACGAGCTCAAATCAGAATTTTGATCCAATAGACCAAATTAGTTTTGGACTCCTAATCGCCTTGAGTATGTTCACCAAATTTCATGTGATTCTACGATTGTAACCGGAGGGGTGTCAATGATGCCCTAAATGAAGTGGAGACCTACTCAAATACAAATTATTGGGGTTCAAGGTTTGTGGAAGCACATAAACAACACAAGGAGGAAGAGGACAAAGCTTGGGAACTCACACAATACTAAATGTATTATGAAGAGAATATACAAAGATAAGAAACCCATTAGGGATATATACATATATACAAGTCCAGCGAGAGAAACCTCGTAAATATGGAAAAAGGTGCACCGATAGTCCTAAGTGTTTTCATACATGTCAATACCAAAATATCTCCACACTTATGTTGAAATTTATCATTGGTGATAATGGCCATGCAGATTGTGACATATTGAAACCTGTCTCCTCATCTAACCTTAAGGCAATTTCTGAGTAGCTCAAATTGAACCATCTTTTAGGAACAAAGAACGTTGCATTTTTCCCAAAATACCGTTTTCACAAATATGTTCACCAAGTGCCTCAAGTTTGGGCAAATAGTGTTGGGAAAGATGGATGGATCCTCGAGAAGATTAAGTAGGTGCTGCTAATCTTGCTTTGCACCAGCCCTCAGTGACTCCAGATATGATTAGTAGACACCCTTAGCTTTCAAATGATACCAAGAAATGCTATATGTACTTTGGAAAAGGTTTGAGTAATGACTTGATCAAAACAGATGAGTTTGTGAATCACAAAGCTAGAAAACTTTCTATTTTGGTGTTGATACCTGCTCAGTCTTTCACTCAGTATTACCAGTACACTTACAATTGGCAAAATTCCTTCTAGAGGTATTCTATTAGCTTAGTAAGCTACCATTTGCAAGTGGAATCATTCAAAATGATAAACTATACTAGGAGAAATCACTTAAGCAAATTTATGGACATCCCCGACTTTTTAGGAAGTATGCAGACAAATACCAGTGCGCACTTCGATGACAATTTCTCGCGATTGGCTGAACCAAGTCTATTCAAAATTTGTACGCTTGTAGTATGCTTTGAGCTGGATCCACAAAGCTTTGAATCACTTGATTTGGTGAATTAGGCACTGAGATATGCCTCTTTGAAGTTGGCAGACTTGAAGTGGTACACTCAGAGAACACAGAGTTGATGAATGTGAATAAATCTATTAATTGACATAATTGTACAATCTCATTAGCATGATAACCATAGCTAGATGAGGTAATGAGGTATGGGCTTCAATGTATCACTCATACACACTCAGATACAAATGATAGATATCTCGAGAAGTGAGCTAGAATGAGCTGAGCTACCCGCGACTTTTGACTTGCATCTTTTATAGAGTTGAGTTGAAACTTCAAGTTTGAATTCAAATTCAAACTCCTAGAATATTTCACCTAAAAGTTAATGAGATATTCTCTCAATCAATCAAAAACTTTTTCACGACTCTAATCAAGTAGGTGTGTACATAAGAAATGCCAAGTCTTTTAGACTTTTACAAGGAGTAAAAATGGTAAGAACTTATAAGCATAAGTTCTTATGGTCCTTCCTTCAAGTGGTGTCTTCTAGAAGTAATCCAAGCCAAATTGTGAAGGCTTGAATTGCACCAAAAGCTCCCGCTCAAGCCAAACACTTTGGCTTAAGTCTTCATCTTCAATCTTCAATCACATCCTGCAATCCAATCATGGATTTGAATCTGCATAATTTGTTTCCATCCAAAGCTTTGGTGAGTAAATATGCACATTGCATATTAGTAGACACATAGGTCAACTGAATGTCCTTTCTTAGCAACTTCTCTCTCACATAGTGGTAATGAACCTCTATGTGTTTTGTTCTAGCATGATATATTGGATTAGCTGCAAGGTGAAGAGAGCTTCTGTTGTCTCCAAGGATCATTGGGGGCCTAGTGTGTAGGCCTAGCTCTGTATACAAAAGCTTTAACCAAATAGCTTCTTGAGTGGCATTGGCTAGCCCTCTATACTCTGCTTCAGTGGATGACAATGCCACTGTTGGTTGTTTCTTGGCTGACCAAGAAATAGGTTTATCACCTGCAAAAGATAAGTATCCTGATGTGCTCCTCCTATCATCCTTGCATCCTACCCAATCTGCATCTGAATACACTTTAATGTCAATATCTGATGTATAAGGAAAGTACAAACCATGGTTCTGAGTTCCCTTTAGATACTTCAAGATCTTCTTTGCAGCCTCAAGGTGAGGTACCCTTGGTTTGTGCATTAATTGACTTAGCACACTAACTCCATATGCTATGTCAATTCTGGTCAAGGTAGCATAATTCAAACTACCTACCATACTTTGATATCCTGTAATGTCTTGGACTTCATCCCCTTCATGAGCACTTAGCTTTAGGTTGACCTCCATTGGAGTACTTGAGACTTTAGCATCCTGCAGGTTAAACTTCTTCAACATGTCTCTTGTACATACTTTTTCTGAGTGATATATATACCTGAATTAGTATAAACCAATTCAAGTCCTAGAAAGTACTTCAATAATCCAAGGTCATTGATCTTGAACTCCTTCATCACCTTGGTCTTGGAGGTATGTTGTCAGCCTATGGTTCCATGCTCTAGGTGCCTGCTTCAATCCATATAGAGCCTTCTTCAATTTACAAACATAATTTACCTTCTTGGGATCTTCATAGCCAGGTGGTTGTGACATGTAGACTTCTTCAGATATCCATCCATTCAAGAAAGCATTCTTGACATCTAATTGGTACATGTTCCAATTTTTGGATGCAGCTACACTCACCAATAATCTGATTGTTGGCATCTTAGCCACAGGAGAAAATGTCTCCTCATAATCAATGCCTTGGGTTTGTGCAAAACCCTTGGCTACCAACCTAGCTTTGTACCTGTTGATTGTACCATCAGAGTTCCTCTTTAGTTTGTAGATCCATATGGATCCTATCACCTTCATAGAGTCCTTCTTGGGTACCAAGTCCCATGTGTCACTCTCCTTGAGAGCTTCTATTTCTTCATCCATAGCTCCTTTCCATTCTGTTTTGGTGATTGCCTCTTCATATGAACCTGGTTCTTCACTTAACAAGTCCTTTGCAAGATAAATTGAATGCTTAGTAACAAGAGATGTATCATACCCATATCTGATAGGTCTTTTTCTTTCTCTCTGAGATCTTCTAGTTGACTGAGTTGAGGATTCTGGAATATCCTCTAGCTGCTTCATCTTCATCTTTCCTTTGGACTTCCATGCCTTGAATTCTTCAATATTCATTGTGTCATCATCTTCTGAACTTGAGTCTTCCTTCTGGATTGGTTCCTCCTTTGAGAGTTTTGGAAACTCCTCTTCCAAATCATAGGGTAGACTAACCTTCCTGCAATTATTCTCATACCATGAGTCATTCTCATCAAAGATGATATCTCTGCTTACCTTGAACCCTTTATTGGTTGGGTTGTAGAATCTGTACCCTTTTTGATTCAAGTCATAACCAATGAAAATACATTTTTCTGCTTTAGGTTCTAGCTTTTCCCTTACCTGTGAGGGAATATGCACATATTCTATACAACCAAAATATTTTCAATGATCCAATGATGGTCTCTTACCATGCCAAGCTTCATAAGGTGTCATTCCATCAAGTGACTTTGATGGCAACCTGTTTATGAGATAGGTGGCAGTAGATACACTCTCTGCCCAAAGATAATTTGGCAACTTCTTTTCATTAAGCATGGACCTAGCTGTTTCAACAATAATTCTATTCCTTCTCTCCGCTACCCCATTTTGTTCAGGTGAGTACCTTGTGGTTATTTCCCTTTTGATGCCTCTTTCCTGCAAGAAGTCCTCAAACTCATTGGAGAAGTATTCACCTCCTCCATCTGACCTTAGCTTCTTCAAGTTCCTTCTTGTTTGATTTTCAACTAGTGCAAGATATCTTTTGAAACAATTAAACACTTCATCCTTGTGCTTCATAAAGTATAACATAGTCCATCTGCTATAATCATCAATGAAAGACACATAGTACCTTGATCGTGAAATGGAGGGATCCTTGCTAGGTCCCCAAACATCTGTGTGTACCAAGTCTAGGTAGTCTTCATGCATAAAACCTATCCTTGAGTAGGGCAATCTGTGAGACTTACCAAACTGACAAGCACCACATTTGTAAATCATGTGTCTTGGATACATTAGGTATCCCAAGCACACATTGGTCCCTGCACATTTGCTTTAAGGTCCTTTCACCTATGTGCCCTAATCTCTTGTGCCATATTTCTAATTCTAAAAGTGTTTGATCCTTGTAATTGTATAAAGCAATGTTTTTGGTGTCTTCTAGCTCAAAAGTAAATAATCTACCTGAGTTTTCTCCCTTGGCTATCCTTTTGAATCCATGTCTTGGGTCCTCTACATATGCTCCATGTTGATTAAACCTGACCTGCAAACCTTTCTCCACAATCTGACCAACACTCATTAAGTTTTTGGTAATGGTTGGTACATAAAGTACCCTGCTCAATAGGTTCTGGTTACCATCACAAGTTTTTATATTTCCAATCTTTACTACAGAATGCTTAGTATCATCACCTGTCTGTCAATATAAAACAGATGATCATCATTGATACCTGACTTGGAAGTCATATTCATGATCAATAGGGAGTCATCTTGCTCTTCTGTGTAGTTGTTGTAGTCTTTCCTATTTCTGAATCCTCCTTGGTAGTTACCATTATGGTTGTTGTTGTAATTGTTGTTGTAGTTATTGTTGTAGCCATTGTAGCCTTGGTGTTGGTTGAACCTTCCTCTGCCTTGAGAGTATCCACCTCTTTGATAGCCTCTTCCTCTCTGATTTTTGTAGTTTCTGTAGCACTCATCTGTGGTGTGGTTAGACAATCCACAAATATTGCATGGTGATGAATTGTAGGGTCTCCCCCTACCTTGCTTACCTCCTCTGCCCCTGCTTCTTGAAGATCTACCTCTCCCTACATAGTTGGCTTGGGAGGTAGAACCTTAATCTTCTTGCTTTTTACTTTTACCTTTGTCTTTAACCTTTTTATCAGTATATAGGGCAGAAGGAGTGTTACCTTTAGATGTATCTCCAACCTTTGTGAACTTTGCTTCATGTGTGAATAGTTGGCCCATTAGAGTTGTGAGATCTGGGGTATGCATATCCATGTAAAGATCCATTGGAGTGGTGAAGCTTTCCCACTTATCATCTGCCTTTAGTCCATTGGTTACTTGCCTTACTATTTGTTCCTCTTCAATCTCCTCTCCTATGCTTGCTAATTGGTCTGCCACATCCTTGATCTTGGTCACAAATTCTGAGACTGATTGCTTTGGTTGCTTCCTAAGGGTTGTATCAATCCACAATTGATTCTTCCTGGCCCTTGTATTAGATGAAAAATATGATGACAAGGTTTCCCAAGTTTCTTGGGAAGTCTTACAATTCCTGATGTGATGTAAAAGGAAATCAGATATAGAGTTAAGAAGATAAGGCCTTGCCAATGCATCTTTTGCACACCATGTATTAAGCCTTTCTTGTTCTTCCTTGGTGGGTAGACCCCTTGCTTTGAATGAGGGAAATTCCTCATCTCCTGAGATGAATCCAAATAGACCTCTTCCTTGTAGATAGGTCTTCATCCTCACAGACCAAGCTTGATAATTGTTCCTGTCCAATTTATCAATGAATGAAGGAAAACCATCTCCCATGTTACCTCGTTTGCTCTGATACCACTGTTGGGAAAGATGGATGGATCCTCTAGAAGATTAAGTAGGTGCTGCTAATCCTGCTTTGCAGCAGCCCTCAGTGACTCCAGATATGATTAGTAGACACCCTTAGCTTTCAAATGATACCAAGAAATGCTATATGTACTTTGGAAAAGGTTTAAGTAATGACTTGATCAAAACAGATGAGTTTGTGAATCACAAAGCTAGAAAACTTTCTATTTTGGTGTTGATACCTGCTCAGTCTTTCACTCAGTATTAACAGTACACTTACGATTGGCAAGATTCCTTCTAGAGGTATTCTATTAGCTTAGTAAGCTACCATTTGCAAGTGGAATCATTCAAAATGATAAACTATACTAGGAGAAATCACTTTAGCAAATTTATGGACATCCCCGACTTTTTAGGAAGTATGCAGACAAATACCAATGAGCACTTCTACGACAATTTCTCGAGATTGGCTGAACCAAATTGCTTCAAACTTTGTGTGCGTGTAGTATGTTTTGAGTTGGATCCACAAAGCTTTGAATCACTTGATTTGTTGAAGTAGGCACGGAGATATGGCTCTTTGAAGTTGGCAGACTTGAAGTGGTACACTGAGAGAACAGAGAGTTGATGAATGTGAATATATCTATTAATTGACATAATTGTACAATCTCATTAGCATGATAACCATAGCTAGATGAGGTAATGAGGTATGGGCTTCAATGTAGCACTCATACACACTCAGATACAAATGATAGATATCTCGGGAAGTGAGCTAGAATGAGCTGAGCTACCCGTGACTTTTGACTTGCATCTTTTATAGAGTTGAGTTAAAACTTCAAGTTTGAATTCAAATTCAAACTCCTAGAATCTTTCACCTAGAAAGTAATCAGATATTCTCTCAATCAATCAACAACTTTTTCACGACTCTAATCAAGTAGGTGTGTACATAAGAAATGCCAAGTCTTTTAGACTTTTGCAAGGAGTAAAAATGGTAAGAACTTATAAGCATAAGTTCCTATGGTCATTCCTTCAAGTGGTGTCTTCTAGAAGTAATCCAAGCCAAATTGTGAAGGCTTGAATTGCACCAACAAATAGGACACCATTTTAGATTTTTGCAGTCGTAGAAAACTAGCAAAATTCAGATGACGAAAGCGTGGATGCCAAAGCTTTGCATATCAAATAGCGTGAGAATCATGTACTGCACATGATGAATCATTCATATTTTTTTCATAGTCTATGAGCTTATACAACGCACCACATAAAATGCCAAGAGCAATAATTATATCGCCATTCGAGATATCATGAATTGTACATATGTCATCAGTAAATTTCATAACTAAGAGGATCTTGGCCAATGCCAAAATTGATAACAATTTTTTCTTGATCCCTAGCACATGGACAACACAATGAGAAAGAGGAAGAAGCTTGGGAGCTCACACAATACTAAATGTATTACAAAGTGATTGTACAAAGATAAGTGACCCATTAGGGTTATAAACATATATACAAGTCAAAGGAAAAAAACATCCTAGAGAGGGAAAAGAGTGCATCGATAGTCGTAAGTATGCTCACACATGTCACTACCAAAATACCTTAACATTTATGTTGAACTTTATCATTGGTGATAATGGCTATGCAGATCATGACATATTGAAACTAGTCTCCTCCTCTAAACTTAAGGCCTTCCCTACCAAGTTTCTACTCTTAACATGCTTTTAAAATTTTTTCATTCCTAATATTGTATTGATTTTATCTATGAATTTGTAAAATTTATATAGGAGAAAGATTATTTCTATATCCACCTTTCAACCTAGGAATCCTTTGTAGCATCTATCTATCCACCTTTCAACTTAAGAATCAATCTATTCACCTACCTTTCTATTTATCTACCTATCTATCTCTCTAGACCCTAAACCTTAAACCCGAAATCCTAAAATCCTAAACCCTAAACCATAAACACTAAGCCCTAAATCCTAAACCCTAAACCATAAACCCTGCACCCTAGATCCTAAAAACCTCAAAACTAAAATCCTGGGCTCTAAAGCTGAAATCCTAAGCCTAAATCCTAGACCTAAACCCTAAACCCTTAAACCCTAAAACCAAAACCCTAAACCCTAAAACCTAAACCCTAAATCCTCGACCCTAAACCCTAAACCATAAATTTTAAACCCTTAACACTAAACTTGAAATCCTAAATTGTTAATCCTAAACCCTAAACCCTAAATACTAAACCCCAAACCCTAAACCCTAAACCCTAAACTCTTAACTCTAAACCCTTAACCCTAAGTCCTAAACCCTAAATCCTAAACTCTAAACTCTAAACACTAAATCCTTAAGCGTAGAACCCTAAACTTTAAACCCTAAACCCTAAACCCTTAACACTATATCTTAAAGCCTAAAATATAAACCCTAAATCCTAACGACTAAACTCTAAACCACAAACCCTGAATCCTAAATCCTAAATTCTAAATCCTAATTCATAAACCTTAAATCCAAAACCCTAAACCCTAAACCTTAAATCCTAAACTCGAAAACCCTAAATCCTGACCCCTTAACCCTAAACTTGAAATCCCAAAACCAAAACGTTAAACCCTAATCCCTAAACCTAAACCCTAAACATCAACTTCTAAACCCTGTAGTCTAAAACCACAAGCCCTAAAACCTAAACCCTTAACCCTAAGTTCTACAACCTAAATCATAAACAATAAACCCTTAATCATAAACCCTAAACACTAAACTCTAAACCCTAAACTCTAAAAATAGATACTAAACCCTAATGCTTAAACCTTCTGAGATCTCGCTAAAGGAAAACTATCAACTGCAACCTTCTCCCTAATCAAGCAACAAACTTTCAAAGTTCCCCACGCGTAACTACTTGTTCTAGATTAAGTTTCAAGGAATAGTTCAACCGTGTGGAGTATTTTCTTTTTGGATTTCCTAATTGTTTTTATTGCTTTTCCTCGACTCTTCCATTTGTTTTGAAAGGAAATCCCAATTCGTTCACATTTGAAGTGTTAGTTTCTGTGTGTTTGCAAGAATAAGAGAAGGGCAAAGGTAAAGATAGCTCTTCATCTAGAAAGGCCAAATCCCTTACTTGTACTCACATACAAAAAGTGTGGCAAAATCATACTCAATCATAGAAAAAGCGTAAGGATGATAGGAAACTACCTAAGAATAAGTGGTTTTCCAGCAAGTAGAATTCAAATAATCTCATCACCAAAAACTATCATAAACGCCTTTTATAAGAGCCATCACGGAGGACATGTGAATGATTGTTGCAAACATCTTAGATCGTAAGAAAGAGTCTGCGAAGTTAGTTAAAAATGAAGAATGGTCATTTATTATAGAATGTTGCTATGAACCATGAACCAGTGACCCTTGTGTGCCAAGTCAATTGTAAACTCAAATGTCTAATATTGATCTAGTAATTGGAACAAACATATACCCTACAACAAAATGGAAATAAACTTGAAATGGATGCCTCCTAGATACAAAATGGAGATGCACTCATGGGGATACAAATTTAGATGACGTAGCAGCAATCATGTCGTCAACACCCCCTTTGGAGCTTCATTGTGGAGCTACTGAATTCTGGAGAGGTCCACCAAGTATTGGAGCAGAACTGAAGGTAGAGCCTTCATGAACATGAGCCAAGAAGCTGTCAATAAGTATGCACATCCACAAGTGATGCTAAATCGTCCACTGTGAGCTTGATTTCTATATCAAGTGGTGTAGATACTAGGCGACACTGATCCATGTTATATCTGGAAAGAAGATCAGAGCATTACTTCCTCAGTGATAGGAATATGCCTTCCTTTGTTTGCCAAACGTCCATACCCAAGAAGTAGTGAAGTAGTCCAAAATCTGTCATACAGCAGATGATGATGACCACTAAGGACTCGTTATGATAGATGTATAAGTTTGCATTGGCACTACTTTTGTGAAATCCTGTATCTTCAAAGAAATTGTCAACCTTTTCATACCAGGCCCTTAGAGCTTGCTTTAGTCCGTAAAGTGCTTTGTGAAGCTTGTAGACTTGATCTTCATTTCCTTTGATCTTGAAACCTTCAAGTTGGTCAACATATACTTCTTCTTGAGGATCTCAATTGAGGAAAGCACTTTTGACGTATAGTTGGTAGATGGGCCACTAGAAATGTGCACTTAGTGCTAAAATGATTCTTATGGTGCTAAAACTTGCACTAGGGGCAAAGCTTTCTTCATAGTCATTGTCATTTTGTTGCTTATATCCTTTGGCTACTAATCTTGCTTTGTACTTGTCTAATGTGCCATCTGATTTATACCTAACTTTATAAAGCCACTTTATGCCTATGACTTGATTATTCGTCGGCTTAGGAACAAGGTTCCATGTCTTGTTAAGTTCTCGATTGCATCCATTTCCACATGCATAGCGTCTTCCCACAAATCTACCAAAAGAAAGAAGTAAAGTGAACCATTCAAAAAAGGGATTCTCATTGGTCCACACAGGTCCATGTGGACGAGGCCTAAAGAGTTCCTAACTCTTGTGGAAGCCTCCTTCAGAACGAGAGCCCTATGTGGCAATCCTCTAACTATTTGAGATGAGAAAAGACTTGGTAAATATGAAGTATGGCCATGCCATTGATGCCACAAACTGGAAAGTAACATCTTAGATGCAAAGCATGAGAGTTTGTAGAAGCCGTTGTCCTCTACTCCTTGTGTGATGATGTCTTTGGTGTGAGGGTCAATCATCTTAAATGGTGTTATCAAATAACACTTGTTTATCCTGATCCTCATGGCCTTGATAGATACTAGGTTCATGCACAAATTAAGAACAAATAAGACATTTGATAATGATTTGCACTCTCGAGTATTGTCTTCAATATCTTCAAAGGAATCCCGATCCTCACACATGTGCGATGTTGCACCACTATCTAAGATACATTCTTGAGAAGAACTAGAAGTTACTAGAGCATTGACTTCTATGGAAATGAGCAGCTCTTCACTAGAACAGAGAGACCTTTGTTGAGACGTTTTTGAGGGGTTCTTGGAACTAGACGGCTTTGATGTATGCTTTTTCTTGAGATCATAATAACTTCACTTTGTGGTGCCGAAATCATGATCTAAGATCATTTAAACCTTCGAACCCACTATTGTAGTGCTTGTGCACAGTATTTCATCTTTTTATGCCAAAGATATATACAAGTTTTGGTTCACAAGTATGATAGCTGTCTCGAAGTCTGCTACAGGTTTAGAAGAACTCGACAAGGTAGTTTTGTTCAACTTTTTGAGAGGAGAGATCAACTTGGTATATGTGCCCATGTAGGAGAACATGGCAGACCTTTTCACGAAGGCTCTACCTAGGGAGAATTTGACACTTTTTGCAAAGCTTTAGGCTCACTTCCTTTTGTGGATTGATTCCACATAGCTTGGCACTTCCTTATACATGAGTGTTGGTTCCTTGTTTACCGCATCACTTCAAGGGAGGATTTGTTGATATACTTAGGTAGTGATGTGTGTGATCATACTAGGACCGTTGGGTCGCTTTCTTCCCTCTTTAGGAGGTCTTTTTCCCCTGGATTGTATATATGCCTATTACGCTAATGGGTTACTTATCTTTGTACATTTTAGTGGTAATACATTCACTATCATGTATTGTGCTCCAAGCTTCTTCTCCTTCTTGTGTTGTTCACGTGTGTCTCTAAACCTCGAACTCCAACAAAAGTCCTTGTGCTATCAATGTATCTTGATAGCATTCCTAGATCCCACTTGGTGCTAGTGAGCTCCGATGCATTATCATTCATTAAATTGTTATAGTTGCTTTGCATAGCTTCCATCCATGTCAGATATATTTCAAAATTTTATCCATCAGAAGAGAATTTCATTCTTTTCCATACAAACACACACCAAAAATACACACACCCACACACACACAGACACACACACACACACACACATATATATATATATATATATATATATATATATATGAAGTCTAGTGTTGAATGTTGGAAAACAATGTTCCTATTGGTCCATTTTGTGCAGAGACTATAGCATAAGTAGTTTATTTTACTAGTCCTCCTAACAGCAAAACCACTTAGGCATTGTGGATAAGGCCAAAGCCTCCTAACGGCATGGCGCGAGTTCTATTCCGCCGTCCAACAATGGCGCAGCAATCAAATCTTTTTTAGCTTTTCATATTAAAACAAAAGGTGAACGCGGAAAGAAGCCGACGGATTTAGCGAATGGATCAAAGTACGATAACGAAGTTTTCTTTCTTAAACGCGTAGCGATCGTGTGCTTTTGGAATGCTTTATTCATGAGCTTTTCAAGGCTACACAAAACTATATAAGGACAATCATGGGTCACTTCTATTCATCCTTCACGTAGTATTCAACACAAGCTTGGAGCTTCGACCTTAGTAGAGTTGGTGTTTTGTCTAGCACATGGGGTAGCCATGGTGTTGACTTGAAGCATGTTGAGGAGCAGCTATGGAATTCTTCTTAATGATTCTTCTTGGAGAAGATGAAGGGTGTGCTCACACTCTAGCTCATGGAGAGGAGGTTATCTCTTGTTCATGGCAAGAAGACTTGGTCATTAGCAGCTTAATGGTGAGGATCGACCATCTACATGGTGTATTTCAAGATTCTCTTCTACAGGAAGATATTAGGTTGAAGATTGTCTTCTATAAGAAGATGTCGGGCTACTTCAAAGACATTGCATGGTTCTATCTACATGGTGTATTTGAAGATTGTCTTCTACAAGAAGATATCAGGTTGAAGATTGTCTTCTATAAGAAGATGTTGGGCTACGTCAAAGACATTTGATGGTGGTTAACATAAGAATCACATCTTATGTTAAGTATTCAGGTACATATTCTCTTTATGCACATAGGTACTACTTGAATTTTATGGAGGCCATGGCGTTCATATGAGGAGGAGTCCTATTCAGCATAGGTACAAGAGAAACAGTACGTATATGCTTTATGCATATTTGATGAGGTGTTTAAGAAGGTGTGTTCACATGAGTTTGAGGATTTCTCGTAGCAAACTTGTTAGCATTCTATGCTACTTTATAAGTATGTGATCTTTTCACACATGTATCTAACTTAGGGTCTTCCATAGCCTAAGGTTAGATGAGGGTTTGTTGACTATCAGTTTCACACTGATCCTTCCTCTTTCAGTCACTCATATTCACTCTTCTATAACCTATAAGGTCACACATCTCATATATATTCAGATTACTGCCCATACATATGAATATGTTTGTTACATTGTACATTCACTCATTCATCTATTCTCATCACATAGAGTGGTTCAGATTTTTGCTCCCACATTGTACATTGAACATTGGTATATATGATACTATGAGTAAGCGATGGCTTACGTAACACCTTACACATGTCGTCTATTCTTTCTCTATCTTTGTCTCATCATTTGTATGATTAAGTTGTGGTATGTTCATGTTTTGTCAATATTGAAGAATGCTGGAATTAATGTTGTATATACTGGACCTATGGAACCATGGACTTGTGACATGAGCCAAGGGCCTACCTCAATTCCAACATTTGGTATCAGAGCACTAAAGTTTTGGTTTCAGAACTTTAGATCTTTGGCATCAATGCATTAAGGCTCATTCATATCTCAGGTTCCCAAAATTCCAGATTTACAACATATGATTTGAAAGCATCTTCTAATATTTGACATTTGACATACTCACTTAATCTAGATGAGTAGAGATTTGAGAATTAGACAATTTAGTTACATGTGTATTCATCAGTGTGGAGTACGAAGTTGATGATCTGTTAGCAGTTGAATATTTTTGGAAGAGTATGCAAATACTTTACAAAAGTACTGTTTGAAGACCCAGACTTGATGAAGAGAAGACTACTTCAAATTCAAGGAAGAACAATGGTTTAGAGAAGATGAAGGAAGTAGATCAACATCAAATCACAGGTATCACTTTCTACTACCAGATTATCATTTGTAGGTCATGTCTTAGAAGAGCAGTTATGAAAAGATTTGAAGAAATTCAAGGAATGCTTTTATACACTTTCATTTTTGAAAGTTAAAGCATTAGCTACATCAAAACAAGTATCTAGAGGTTTTTCTAGAGAGTTTTGAGAAATCTCTTTCATGGCAAGAAAGTTCATCTAAGAAGACAAATGTGAAGATGAGATGAGTTTTATGTTCAACCAATTTTCTATTGTAAGTTGGTTGGATATCAAGGTACAAATGTATCTAGAGAAGGTAACTCTAGAAGGGCAATTCATCATTCAGACAAAAGATTGGTGAATTTAGTCGTTTCAGACATTTGAAACAACATTTTGATTCAGAGATATGAGGAGATGATAAAACAGGATTCTATATTCACTTCCATTTGTATAGCATGTTTGTTTTGTCTCTTACTCTTAGTACTAGAGAAAGAGAAAAAGTTCACTTGAAGAGGTCAAGAGTACTTGCTACTTCAAGATGAAGAGAACAAAAGGTATGGAAGAGAAGTTTGAAGATGTTGACATCATCAGTTGGAATAAAGATGCAGAAAAAGAAAGTCCATCATTCCAAAAGAAAAGTAAGGCTTCCTTTTCTCATATACTTCCCATATACTTTTCCTATTTTATCCTCTACACCCAAAGACAAGTCTACGAGAACATCTTGTTTAAAGAAGAAGCAGTTTCTTGTTTTGAATTACACTTGGTCATGATTTAGTAGATTTGACAAAGAATTGCATTGAGAGAAACAAAAGCACTCATACGTGTATGAGTTATGTTGAAGCTTTTTAAGCAGGCAGCTTATATGTTCCCTCAAAGAATTCTTGGAGTGTCAATACAGAGCTACTTGGTATATGACAAGTTGTAGAGAAGTATATTTCTTCTTTATCTAACTCTTGAGGTAAAAGCGTTTTGTAGCAGATGTTTAAGACTTGGGTTGAGGTTTTATGTTTGGAAAAGGTTACCTCATATATTCAGTATTTTCAGAAGACTTCAGAAAATTCAAAATCTTGTTGATGTACCAGTCAGTTGAAGAATCTGCTTTTTATGATTGTCTAGACTTTTGGATACATGCTTTGTATTCAAAAAGGTGTTCCATCATATCCTATCACTTGATTAAGAAGTGGAGTTAGCCAAAAGAAAGTCAAGCAGGTACTGTCACATTTCACCTGGGTAAAATATGAAAGTTATGAAGTATTAACTTGCAGCTTTTGGAGTTCTCAAGGTGAGAAGTTTGTCCACTTATGTTTCAAGTAGGAATTGCAGATTCCTTGAAGGATTTGTTTGAAGAAAAGTTTTACAACTTTTTTAAGAAGCATGGACACTTGGAGACATTCAGTTAATAAATCAAACATTCAGACATGAAGGTTTGATAAAAGCAGATTCTACACAGGAGAGTTCAAAGATCTTGAATGATCATGAAGATCTTGAGTATTTATGAGTCAGTTGTCTATCCTTTGTTTGTAAAGATTCTTAACATTGGAAGAAGTAAGTCAAAGATTCAGATTCTATCAGATTTGTCTTGCAGAGAGATAGAAGAAGATACTTGTTATGTTACAGAAGGTTATGAATCCTATAATGCTTTCAGCAATGTTTTGTTATGTTAGGATCAGCTAACCTTATTCTACAATATGGGAAGCTGAAGACTTACAATGAAAGTTATTAGCAACTCCAGTGCTAATAAAAAGGGTTCATAAATTTTGTTTCAAATATAGGTATTGATCACTGAACATCATATTTATGAAGGAAGACGTTCCAGATTTCATAAAGTCTTATATACTTTGAAGAATACTGGATACTAATGTTAAATCATCCAGGGGGTGATGAAACATAAAGACTTATTTTCAAGCCATATGTAAAAGAATGCAGAGTCATACCTACAGGTATTCCTACTTCACGTATTCCTACATTTCCTTTGTCAGGTTCTCTTTATGTTGTAGCTTTGAAAGAAGAAGGAAGAAGAAGAATGTTTGGAGAAAGTTCATGTTAGGATCTTCCTATTCAAGAGAAGGTTCCAGAGTTCTATTGAAGAGAAGCTTGATATTTCAGAAAGGTATATTTCAGAAGTGCACACATATATGTTTATACCAAGTTCTGAAGGAAAGAGGTATGAAGGATTTAAAGGATGAAGACATGATGACATCATAGATTTTTGACTCATATTTCAGTTGATTTCAATTGAGTTGAGTTGATTTGACTTGAGTATAGTTAGAGATGAACCAGCAGTGTTCATAATACACTAAGTTGTGAGTTGTCAGTCACAGGTTCCTGGATTCAGTTCTTGCATGACGCAGCAGAAGTACGTTGAGAAACCTTTTTGGAAGGTAAATGAAAATATATGGATCCTAGTGTATGTTTTTCAGGTTTTTGAAGACAGGAGATAGCAAGTTCGGAGACAGTTCATGCTACATTTGTTGTCAAGTAGTGATTGCTTGATGAGAACACTATTGGATATCTAGTTTGCATATTTTCTCAAGTATTATGGTTCATATTCAGCAAGTTCAAGTTTGTTGAAGTAAAGTCAAAATCAGTTTTGAAGAAGACTTTTGAAGAAAAGGTTTGAACTTCAGTGCGGGAGTACAAGCTTGAAGCTTGTGATCATTTGTAGCTTGTTTGGAGATCCAGTTCAGGTTGTACCAATATGACATTGCAGGGGGGATTGTTGGAAAACAATGTTCCTATTGGTCCATTTTGTCCAGAGACTATAGCATAAGTAGTTTATTTTACAAGTCCTTCTAACAGCAAAAGCACTTAGGCGCTGGGATAAGGCAAAAGCCTCGTAATGGCATGGCGCGAGTTCGATTCCGCCATCCAGCAATGGCACAACAATCAAATCTTTTTTAGCTTTTCATATTAAAACAAAAGCTAAACACGGAAAGAAGCCGATGGATTTAGCGAACGGATCAAAGTACGATAACGAAGTTTTTTTTCTTAAACGCGTAGGGATCCTGTGCTTTTGGAATGCTTTATGCATGAGCTTTCCAAGGCTACACAAAACTATATAAGGACAATCGTGGGTCACTTCTATTCATCCTTCACCTAGTATTCAACACAAGCTTGGAGCTTTGACCTTAGTAGAGGTGGTGTTTCGTCTAGCACATGGGGCAGCCATGGTGCTAACTTGAAGCATGTTGAGGAGCAGCTATGGAGTTCTTCTTAATGATTCTTCTTGGAGAAGATGAAGGGTGTGCTCACACTCTAGCTCATGGAGAGGAGGTTATCTCTTGTTCATGGCAAGAAGACTTGGTCATTAGCAGCTTAATGGTGAGGATCGACCATCTACATGATGTATTTGAAGATTGTCTTCTACAGGAATATATAAGGTTGAAGATTGTCTTCTATAAGAAGATGTCGGGCTATTTCAAAGACATTGGATGGTTCCATCTACATGGTGTATTTGAAGATTGTCTTCTACAAGAAGATATCAGGTTGAAGATTGTCTTCTATAAGAAGATGTTGGGCTACTTCAAAGACATTGGATGGTGGTTAACATAAGATTCACATCTTATGTTAAGTATTCAGGTACATATTCTCTTTATGCACATAGGTACTACTTGAATTTTATGGAGGCTGTGGCGTTCATATGAGGAGGAGTCCTATTCAGCATAGGTACAAGAGAAGCAGTACGTATATGCTTCATGCATATTTGATGAGGTGTTTAAGAAGGTGTGTTCACATGAGTTTGAGGATTTCTAACAGCAAACTTGTTAGCATTCTATGCTACTTTATAAGTATGTGATCTTTTCACACATGTATCTAACTTAGGGTCTTCCATAGCCTAAGGTTAGATGAGGGTTTGTTGACTATCAGTTTCACACTGATCCTTCCTCTTTCAGTCACTCATATTCACTCTTCTATAACCTATAAGGTCACACATCTCATATATATTCAGATTACTGCCCATACATATGAATATGTTTGTTACATTGTACATTCACTCATTCATCTATTCTCATCACATAGAGTGGTTGAGATTTTTGCTCCCACATTGTACATTGAACATTGGTATATATGATACTATGAGTAAGCGATGGCTTATGTAACACCTTACACATGTCGTCTATTCTTTCTCTATCTTTGTCTCATCATTTGTATGATTAAGTTGTGGTATGTTCATGTTTTGTCAATATTGAAGAATGCTGGAATTAATGTTGTATATATTGGACCCATGGAACCATGGACCTGTGACATGAGCCAAGGGCCTACCTCACTTCTAACATTGAAGCCTTTGCCTCCCACAACTATAGCATTTAAACCTTTTCCTCCCAACAACTCCAATTTTGAAGCATTTTCTTGTCACAAAATTTTGGAGTTGAAGCATTTGCCTCTAACAAACTTGAATGTTGAAGCCTTTCTTCCCCAAATCTAGAGTTGAATCAATGGCCTCCATGATCTTTGGAGTCTTCCACATTCATGACCTCTCAAACCATGTAACAAAAAACCAAAATGAAGAACAAATAAGTCGTGGAATGCTGGTGAAACTCTAATACCATGTAGAGGGTTACCACAACACATGTATACGTTCAAGGTTAGAAAGAAAGAGAGGCTCATGGTTGTAATGGAAAGTTGGTAGGAGATGAGTAGAAGATGAATTCAACTCAATTAAACTCAAACTCATAACTCTAATACAATGGGACTCAACCAGTACACAAAGTATAGATGGTTTTATACACCCACACATTCCCTATATGAGGTTTAGGTGGTGATCTAGATTAATGATAAGTGAAGGGCTATAGGCAAACACAATGGGTACTAAGATGGATACCCTAATGGTTGCAAACACTACAAACTATGATCCTACAAGGGAATTGGAACATCTTTATAAGGTCCTCCAAGCCTAAGTCAGCCCATCCATGTTCTAGGGTTTTGGTAGCTTGTTGCATGCCAAAAATACACTCCAACATTGATTTTTTATCCAAATCCAATGGAAAAAAGGTAAGATCAACAACCATTTTTTATAGCCATTGATATTTATTTTGTTTTTGCCCCTTGATTTAAGTTGATCCTCACATAGGATCAATCCCAAATCCATGTCTCAAATGTGGCCTTCATAACGATCCACCTACGATCTACTCTAGACCGCATCTAACCTGAAAGTGAGCAACCTACCAATGTGCTAAACTCCCATATGGCTTCTCCTCGTAACGGGGGCCTTACAAAATAGTGTTATGGAACAATGCTAGTGCTACATGAGTATGAGACATTGATCCTTGCTTATAGCTAGGTTTGCCATCAACTATTTTGATTTTGTATACCCACTTGTTTAAGGCTATCTTTGGGCAACTCGACTAGATCCCAAGTATCGATTGCATGGCCTTTATCTCTTCCTACATGGATAATTCCCACCACTTTTTGTGCTCACATAGCTTTGTCTCTGTATAAGGAAGAGGCTCATCCTCATCTGATAACATAATGTAATGTACAGAGGGATCATATCTACTCACATGCCTCCTATTACGTGCTACCCAATGATCCACATTCTCTCACAATGGATCTAGATCAAGAGGTACATAAACTTCCTCATTGTTAATGGACTATTGTACATCATTTCGAGTCTTGTTTTCATCATGAATAGAGGATTGCATATGCCAATTAGGAGCCTCATTTTGCTACCGAGCATCATCTAGCTCAATAACCATTGGCTTGTTGGGATTTCTAGCCATATGTTGGACTTCTTTATTGGTGATAATGCCCATGCGAATTGTGACATATTGAAACCAGTCTCCCCATCTAACCTTAAGGCCATTCCTACCAAGTTTCTACTCTTAAGGCAATTTCTGAGTAGCTCAAATTGAACCATATTTTGGGAACACCGAACGTTTCATTTTGCCCAAACTACC
Organism: Ceratopteris richardii; assembly: GCA_020310875.1. Taxonomy (NCBI): domain Eukaryota; kingdom Viridiplantae; phylum Streptophyta; class Polypodiopsida; order Polypodiales; family Pteridaceae; genus Ceratopteris; species Ceratopteris richardii. Next base: position 108,357,884 of record CM035417.1, on the reverse strand, counting down.
ATTCTCATAGATATGTTTACCAGGTGGCTCAAGTTTGGAAAGAGAGGATACCATTTAAGATTTTCACAAGCATAGAAAACTAGCGAAATTCAGATGATAAAGCATGCATGCCAAAGCTTTGCATCTAAAATAGCCTGAGAATCATGTACTGCACATGATGAATCATTGACATATTTTTCATAGCCTACAAGATTATACAACCCACCACATAAAATGCCAGAAGCAATAATTATATTGCCATTTGAGAGATTATGAACTGTACATCTGTCATCAATAAATTTCACAAATAAGTTGATCTTGGCTAATGCAAAATCTCATAACAGATTTTTCTTGATCCCTAGCACAAATGAAGCATCTGACAATGTAAAAGAACTACCATCGACAGTAGTCAAAATGATCTTAGTAACTCCCATGATAGGATAAGAGGACTTGTTGGTACATGTGAAAGTATTCCCTGTAGGGGGAGGCTCAAGTGAAGTGAAGAAACTCCCTTGAAAGGTAATATTTTTGGTTGCCCCATTATCAAAGTAGCAAAGATTGTTGATGAGAAGATGGGTCATAACTGCAAAAATGTTAATAGTTCTATAGATATGTTCTTTTATAGATATATATACTTGTATTTGCATAAGTGTGCATATGAGAGAGAAGTAAATACAATATTAAATATTTTTTATCAGAAACCTTTTCAATAGAACATATTTTTTATAAAAAAAATTTTGATCGAAAGCACCTTGGATTGAAAAATCTCGAGATTATCGTGCAAAAAATATTTGGACTTTTCTGAATAAGCTGATGTGACTTTGAATAATTTGGTTGAATAATAAGGGTGATCGAAGAATTCTATAATTATTGATGAATAATCAAATCATCAAATAATGAATAATGCAACCTAGCTCACACTCATGTAGCACTACCATTGTTCCATAACACTATTTTGTAAGGCCCCCATTATGAGGAGAAGCCATATGGGAGTTTAGGACATTGATAGGTTCCTCACTTTGATGTTAGATGAGGTATAGAGTAGGCCATAGGTGGATATGAAGGCTAATTTTAATAAATTGGATTTTGGATTGATCCTACGTGAGGATCAACCAAAATCAAGGGGTGGAAACAAAATAGTTTTCTTGACTTGGGGAGGGGTCTATTTGATGTAGGCCATTGGATCTAGAACTGATCCTAAGTGTGGATTAAGAAAGATCAATGACTATAATAAAACGGTTGTTGATCCTTCCTTTTTAGCATTGGATTTGGATAAAAAATCAATGTTGGAGAGTATTTTGGATTGAATTAAGCTACCACAACCCTAGAATATGGATCGGCCGACTTAGGCTTGGAGGAACGTATAAGGATGGTATCTAGATCATCATCTAAGCTCCATATAGGGAGTATGTGGGTGGATAGAACCATCAATAATCATCTATACCAGCCAACTTGCCCTTAATATCCAAAATATGGAATACATCATTGCTTTCAACCATGGCTAGTGACTAAATACCCTTATGCAGATATATCTCAAAAAGTTCAAGAGATACTAGTTGAGCTTTGCTAGGTTTGTAGCAGACTTCGATGCATTTGTAGTGGCGAACCGAAACCTTTATATATATTTGGCAAAAAGGGATGCGATTGCTTGCACAATCCTTGTGATAGTGTGTTCCGAGGTCTAAAAGAGTTCAAATCCAAATTTCGCTGCCACAAAGCAAATTAGTTTTGAATTCCTAATGTCCCTGAGTATGCTCACCAACTTTCATGCAATTCTAAGACTGTGACTGGAGGGGTGTCAACGATGCCCTAAATGAAGTGGTGACCTACTCTAATACCAATTCTTAGAGTTCAAGGTCTATGGAAGCACATGAACAACACAAGGAGGAAGAAGAGGAAGTTTGGAAACTAGCACAATAGTGAATGTATTACGAAGTAAATGAACAAAGATAAGCGACCCATTAGGACCTTATAGACATATATACAATTCAAAGAAAAAAAAACCTCCTAAGGAGAAAAAAACATGCACCAATAGTCCTTAGTGTGTTCCCACACATCACTACTAGAATATTTCAACATTTTTGTTGAACTCTATCATGAGTGATAAGGTCCATGCATATCGTGGTAAACTGAAACAAGTTTCCTCATCTAACCTTAAGACCATCCCTACCAAGCTCCTACTCTTAACAATCTTTTGAACTTTGTTGATTCCTGATAGGTGTTGAGCATTCAACCCCTACTTATATTGGATTTGAGGAATCCCATGGGTGCTATGCCTTTCATTGTACTTTAATTCATAAATTTAAATGTGAATATTTTATAGATTTTATTTCTGAATTTCTAAAAATTATATGTGAAAAAGATTATTTGTTTGGCCACACTAAATGTTTGTTGGAAGTGATAGTTGGCCACAATAACAATAAATCATAGGCTTACTAGATCTTCCAACAAATGAACCTCAACATACACACCTTAAGACTAAAAAATAGAAGAGTGAGACATAGAGAGAGAGAGAACAAACAAGATTTTAAGTGTAATGGTAAGCTATGAGGCTCACCTACACTAACTTATTTATGAATGTCAAATTACAATGTGCGAATATAATACAAACTAATGATATTTGTATCTCCACAGAAATAGGAACTAGATGCAAGAGATTGTGTCCCTAAGAGGTATGAAGTGTGTGTGTATGTGTGTGTGAGAGAGAATATGAAAGATAAGAATAGTTTAGAACTATTGTACAACAAACCCTAATTATGATCAACCTTAATCAGACATGAGTGACCTAGCAAGGTAGAACGGAAACAAACTTGCTACTTATAGTAAATCAACAATGAATGTTGATGGTAAGCTGGCATATTCTCCGCCATATAATCACCGAGATGTAGACCAATAACCTATTAACTTCTGATGTCTGCAAACATCTCTTGATTGATTTCCATTGAATCTTGAGCTGACTATGTATGAGCTTGTAGACTTGAGAAACTACAAATTGAATGTCCTATCATGTATTACATATATATATCAGGCAATAGAATAGAAACAGACTTGCTACTTATAGTAAATCAACAATGAATGTTGATGGTAAGCTGGCATATTCTCCTCCATATAATCACCGAGATGTAGACCAATAACCTATTAACTTCTGATGTCTGCAAACATCTCTTGATTGATTTCCATTGAATCTTGAGCTGACTATGTATGAGCTTGTAAACTTGAGAAACTGCAAATTGAATGTCCTATCATGTATTACATATATATATCAGGCAATAGAACGAAAACAGACTTGCTACTTATAGTAAATCAACAATGAATGTTGATGGTAAGCTGGCATATTCTCCTCCATATAATCACCGAGATGTAGACCAATAACCTATTAACTTCTGATGTCTGCAAACATCTCTTGATTGATTTCCATTGAATCTTGAGCTGACTATGTATGAGCTTGTAAACTTGAGAAACTGCAAATTGAATGTCCTATCATGTATTACATATATATATCAGGCAACCAATTGCTTGACCATATAGTGTAGCATCAAAATGTTTTGAATATGTCTCTACCTAGGCTTGGAATCTGTCATCTCAAACCTTTCCAATAATTTCTCAATGTACTTCTGTTGTGTCATGTAGATACACTCATCTCTGTACTTGAACTCAATCCTGGGACTTGTGATAATCATATTACTTTGTAGTGCATCTCGAACACTAGCTAGTTCATTCTTAACTTAACTAAGTTCTAAACTATTGTGAATCTCAAACTATTTTTCATAATTTACTTGGTCTTCTTGTTTTCTTCTTATTTCACTTCAGGTTCTTCTATTTTATTCCTTTATACCACTATCCTTCCAAGTTTGATATGACCGCTTTGGCGTATTCCTAAAAAGTGGTGGTATATCTTCTGGTTCTTCAGTATCTCTTTCTTTTGGAACTTTGGAACATTCTCCAACTTCATAAATCCGAACTTCAACAGGTACTGATGTAGGACTAGGTACTCGTGTAGGTAATGAAATTCTCTCTTCCCCTATATCTCTTGGGGTTTGATAAGGTTCATCACCCCCCTTGTATGGCTGAATGTAAGCATCCAAATTCCTTCTGAAAAATGCATAGTCATCTGCCTTTATGAAATTTGGAATCTCTTCTTATCATAGATCTCACTTTGTGCAATATATTCATTGCATGAGAGTAGGATATCACCCATATTTGGAACACAGAATCTGTATCCTTTACTTTCAATTGCATAACCAATAAAGATCTCTTTAATGGATTTTACATCAATCTTACCACGATCCTTCTTCTCAATGTGAACATAAGCTAGGGAACCAAAAACTTTGAAGTAGCTCACATTGGGCGTCTTCCCATAATAATCTTCACAAGCTATAAGAACCTTTAAAGCTTTTGTGGAAGACATAATCAAAATGTGATTAGCTGTATGTATTACATCAAACCAAAACTTAGGAGAAAGCCTTTTGGATGACATCATAGTATGCATCATCTCAATAAGTATCATATTCTTTCTCTCTGCAACACCATTCTGTTATGGAGTGTAAGCAATAATGAGTTGATGAGAGATACCTTTGTCTTCAAGAAAAGACTTAAAGTCTTCTGATGTGTACTCTCCTCCTTTATCACTTCTCAAAATCTAGATCTTTGACTGACTTTCTTTTCAACCATAGTTGAGAACTTCTTGAGAGTAGGAAAAACCTCTTACTTCACAAACATAACAAAGTACCAGAAACCTTGAATAGAATTTGTTCTGATCGAACCATTCACATATGAATGTATAGTGTGCAACCTCCTTGTGATATATCCATGCTTCTTGAAAGGCAATTTGTGAATATTTCCTTCAAGACATCCTTCGCATGACTCTGCATCATCTGGTAAAGGAAAAGCAGGCAAACTCTCCATCATACCTTGATCTTTGATATGCTTGAGAGTTGTGTAACTCATATGGCCAAATCTAGCATGCCATAACTTCATGTTCTCCTTAGGTGTAGTAGACCTAGCAACATTATCATGACTAATTTTGGATAATACAAACATGCCACTTCTGTTTTCACCTTGAAGTAGACAATGTTCCTCATCAGGTGAGAGCATTTGAAATGAATCTTTCTTAAAGACCATTTTATAACCATCTGACAAGAAATTTGAGATAGAGAGAAAATTCTTCTTTATTTTTGGAACATAAAGAACATTGAAAATTGTGAAATTTCCACCTGCTCTGGACTTAAGGTTCACTTCTCGAACACCAACAACATCCAAATCATGAACATCTACAATGGTCACTCTTCTGCCTGAAGAGTTTGAAAGGGAAGAAAATACCTTTCTACAACCTGTCATATGCTTAGTAACTCTAGAATCAAAAATCCAAGGATTAGCTGGGATTGCATTTGATGCTGCCTGATCAAAATCTATCTCTTCAATAGTGACACATGCATATGAATCTACCTTTGAAGATTTAGGTTTCGGATCATCTTCATCGCTATTACATGATGCTTTCTTCTTCTCATTGAAGATACTTGCTCTCCATTCTGAAGAAATGACCTAGTTTCTTACAGTAATCGCATACTCCTTTCTTTGAATCAGATGTAGTCGAAGACTTTTCTTTGGGTGTAGACGAAGCATTAGGAAAAGGACTAGAAGACTTTGGATTAGAAGAACTACTTTCCATCTTGGATTGTTGACTCTTCTTCTCCTTCTTCTTCTTTCCCTTTAATGATGATAACATGGCTTCATCATTCTCTTCCATACTCTTTTGTTGATCTTCATCTTGAAGTAACAGGAATTGTAGCTCTTCAAATGAAATTTCTCTATCTCTTAAAGAGAGATAAACAAGTAACAAAAGCACGATATGTAGATGGAAGCGAGTTTAGAAGTGTGTTTACTATCTCTTCATTTGAAATGTCCAACATTCAATTATTGATCTCATAAATCTTAGAGCTTCAAAATATGTCTCTGAATTCATTCACCAACTTTCATCCTTATGTTGGCTAGCTGACTCCTTAGATGAGCTTTCCTAGTAGGGTTTCTAGTCTGGTAGAGATTCTCTAACTCCAATCAAGCCTTTTGGGATATTATATGCCTCTAGAATCCCAAAGAAATATATGAAAGTGCTAGTGCATCCCTTGAATCCCATTTGGATTTCTCTTCTATAGGAAATAATCTAGTAGTAGTACAGACTCCTGATGATGAAGTGGTTTCTTCTTCTTCACCAACCTCTTGTTGAGCATAAATAGGAATAACAGGTCTTCTAGAAGATGATGCAACATCTTCTTGGACTTGTCTTGGCCTCAGATAAGTGTCATTGTTAATATTCCATATTTCCTTTGATACTAACATATTCATCATCATAAAAATCCACATTGGATAATTAGGCATGCCCTCAAGCTTGTCTTCATTCTCAAGTCTATAGTCACTCATCTTTTTAAGGGTGTATGTCAACTATGCTTTGATACTAAATGTTGGTATTCTAAGCTCTAATACCAAATGTTGGAAGTGGTAGTAGGCCACAATAGCAATACATCATAGGTTTACAGCATCTTCCAATAGATGAACCTTAACATACACACCTTAAGAATAAAAAATAGATGAGTGAGAGATAGAGAAATAATAGATGATATTTCAAGTGTAACTGTAAGCTATGAGGCTTACCCACACTAACTTATATATGAATATCAAATTACAATCTGTGCGTGTGTGTGAATATGGAAGATAAGAAAAATTTAGAACTATTGTACAACAAACCCAAATTCTTAACAACCTAAATAAAAAATGAGTGACCTAGCAAGTAAGAACAGAAATAGATTTTCTATTCATAATAAATCAAGAATGAATGTTGATGGCAAGCTCGCAGAATCTCGTCCACACCATTATGTAGACCACAACCCCTCCAAGAGTGTATGTGAACACTTCCTCCAAGATGGCCTCCAATATCTTCTCCTAGCTTGAGAAGATTGATCACCTCCTCCAAGTGTGTGAAACTCCTCCTTGATCTCCTTGAGATGATTGCTTGAGCGATGATATATAACGAGCCACGGTCCTTCTTATATAGCTTTAAGACCTATAAAAAAGCTTACTTCAAAATGCATATTAAAATGCTACGATCATCTATGATCATAATCGAAAAAACTTTCATGATCATCTAAGTTGGCAGGTATCAAACTCGAGTATCCGCATTCAGAGATGAATGCTTTATCCAATATGCCACTTACTTTTCCTTGTACAAGAAATACATCGACTATTTGATATGAGGATTGCGCCCGACGATTCTTTTGTGAGAATACTGTAAAGAAAACAATATATATTTGTTGGTTCAAAGTGTTGGACAATGTGGATTTTTTTGGATAATTCTGGCATTGCTTCCAACAATGTTCACATAGAAAAATGACACGGTGTGGAGGTGATCGCAATCCTGGTGCCTCGAGTGCGGTCGCGGCAGATGCAGACTGTATGAAGCTAGTGAGTCTTGGAAGGTTTATGTGATAAAAAATGTGAAGGTGAAGATGAATTTGGTTATGGGGTGGAGAGATACCATGATTTGATTATGGAAAGGGGAACATATGAATTTAAGATAAACACATGAACATAAATGACAAGGACATTAGAAAACCATTCAAATGAATCAATTTGGAAAGGAAGAATGGTTCAAAAAAATGGAACTTGTATTGCACATGATGAATCATTCATATTTTTTTCATAGTCTATGAGCTTATACAACGCACCATATAAAATGCCAAGAGCAATAATTATATCGCCATTCAAGAGATCATGAATTGTACATATGTCATCAGTAAATTTCATAACTAAGCGGATCTTGGCCAATGCCAAAATTGATAACAATTTTTTCTTGATCCCTAGCACAAATAAAGCATCCGAGAATGTAAAAGAACTACCATCGACAGTAGTCGAAATGATCTTACCAACTCCCATGATAGGATAAGAGGAGTTCTTGGTACATGTGATAGTATTCCGTGGAGGGGAAGGCTCAAGTGAAGTGAAGAAACTGCCTTGAAAGGTAATATGTTTGTCTGCCCCATTATCAGAGTAACAAACATTATTGATGAGAAGATGGTCATAACTGCAAACATGTTTATAGTTTTATAGATTATGTTCGTTTATAGATGTATATACTTGGATTTGCATGTGTCCATATGAGAGAGTAGTAAATGAACATGTTTATATTTGGATTTAGATGGTTTTCTAAGCGCTCAATTAGTGAGAACCAAAAAGGTAGATCAGCACCTCCTTGAGAACCAAAAGTCGTCAATCAGTCCAGTGGTTGCCCATCCATTCTCAAGGGAATCCGCTCAGCGAAGTAAGGCGATTGAGTCAGAGCCGCAGGAACAGTTTAGAAAAGCAACCATGTCGACATAGAAAGAGCTTCGCAGGTCGTGGATCTTTCCAATAAGAGCAGGAAGGCAACTCATCATCACGCTAATCGCGTTGCAGACAAACCTGAGGAAGAAGCAGAGCCATCAAAAGTGTCGCCGCAGAAATTGGAAAGTCATTGCTCCATAGATTGCACAAGAGATCTCTTCGGATGGTTCCTACATTTTGTTACCATGTTGTTGTTACCTACATCATGTTGTCGTGGGGTCTTTACGGTCTCGCGTTGATTATTAGCATCTGTGGAACAGCGACTTTGACAGAGATCCTTCTTTTCAACGTGTAAATTCTTTTATTTTGACACAGATCCTTCTTTTCAACGTGTGTAAGAGAGAGAGAGAGAGAGAGAGAGAGAGAGAGAGCATGTTTGCGTGGAGCGCTCAAAATTCCTTCCTCTCGCGGGAATAGATCTAGGAGCACAAACATGTATGAGAATAAATTTAGGAGCCCAAACATGCTTCAGAAAACGAACATAAAAGTCATGTTGAGATCTGGCTAAAGGAAAACAATCAAGTGCAACCTTCTCCCTAATCAAGCAAGAATGTTTCGAAGTTCCCCACGCGTAACTACTAGTTCTAGATTAAATTTAAATGGATAGTTCAACCGTGTGGAGTATTTTCTTTATGAATTTCCTAATTGTTGTTATTGCTTTTCTTCGACTCTTCCATTTGATTTGAAAGGAAATCCCAATTCGTTAACATTTGAAGTGTTGGTTTCTGTGTGTTGGCAAGAATAAGAGAAGGGCAAAGGTAAAGGTAGCTCTTCGTCTAGAAAGGCCAAATCCCTAACTTGTACTCAATCATACAAAAAGTGTGGCCAAATCATACTCAATCATAGAAAGAGTGTAAGGATGATAGGAAGATAGCTAAGAATAAGTGGTTTTTCGAGCAGGTAGAATTCAAATGATTCCCTCACCAAAAACTATCATAAAAGCCTTGTATAATAGCCATCACGGAGGACATGTGAATGATTGTTGCAAACATCTTAGATGGTAAGAAAGAGTCTGCGAAGTTAGTTCAAAATGAAGAATGGTCATTTATTATAGAATGTTGCTATGACCCATCAACGTGTGACCCTTGTGTGCCAAGTCAATTGTAAACTCAAATGTCTAATATTGATCTAGTAATTGGAACAAACATATACCCTACAACACACTTTCGTCAACTTATTACAGCAAATCCATAGAAAATTCCTAATACCATTGAAGGTATGCTCGATGAACTACCTATACTTTGCCAACTCTAGATAGCCAAAGCTCTCACTCTGTTTTGACAATCACTTCATTTGTTATCCATTTATTGCAATCTTTGGCTTATTGCAAGATTGGTATTCTCTTCCTAAATTATATCAAAGGTATGGTCTTAATTCTACATAATCTGCAAGGGGTCTTTTCTAGAGTGAACAATGTGTAGAGTGTACATACATTGAAGCAAAATGAAAAGAAGAGTGTACTCACAAAAGAAAGAGTGTGACAGACTCAAAGTGAGTAGACCAAGAAATGGGTAAACTCACATGGATTAGAAATGAGCTTGCCAAGAGCATGGAGTAGGCTCCTCAAGCTTCTAACCAAGTACAAATAGTGGGAGAGGCCCTCCTTATATAGTTTTTGGGAGGGGCTCTCCAAACTACATCTCATGTGGGATAATTCACCTGAAGGAGAATGAATACAATGGTAGAAGCAAATGGCAAGGTACCCAAATACAAAGGAAATACAATATAAAATGGGAATAAACTGGAAAGGGAGTGCCTCCTAGATACAAAATTGAGATGCACTCATGTGGATATGAATTTAGATGACGTAGCAGCAATCATGTCGTCAACACCCCCTTTGGAGCTCCATTGTCGAGCTACTGACTTCTGGAGAGGTCCACCAAGTATTGGAGTGGAACTTGAGGTAGAGCCTTCATGAACATGTGCCAACAAGCTATTGATAAGTATGCACATCCACAAGTGATGATAAATCCTCGAGTGTGAGCTTGATTTCCGTATCAAGGGGTGTAGATACTAGGCGACATTGATCCATGTTATATATGGAAAGAAGATGAGAGCATTACTTCCTCAGTGATAGGAATATGCCTTCTTTTGTTTGCCAAACTTCCATACCCAAGAAGTAGCGAAGTAGTCCAAAATCTGTCATAGAGTACTCAAGGTGAAGCTGTGGGACGATGAATTGGACGCGTTCTTCATGTGAGCCTCTCAAGATCAAGTCATCTACATAGCGGATGATGATGACCACTAAGGACTCGTTCTGATAGATGTATAAGTTTGCATCGGAACTGCTTTTGTAAAATCCTTTATCTTCAAAGAAATTGTGAATCTTTTCATACCAGGCCCTTGGAGCTTGCTTAAGTCTGTAAAGTGCTTTGTGAAGCTTGTAGACTTGTTGAAGGGTACCTTTGGGCAACTCAACGAGATCCCAAGTATCAAAAGCATGGCCTTTATCTCTTCCTACATGGCTAATTCCCACCACTTCTTGTGGTCACATAGCTTTGTCTCTTTATAAGGAAGAGGCTCACCCTCATCTAATAACATAATATAATGTACAGAGGGGTCATATCTGCTCACATGCCTCCTATTATGTGCTACACAATGATCCACATTCTCTCACAATGGATCTAGATCAAGAGGTACATCAACTTCCTCATTGTTAATGGACTATTGTACATCATTTCCAGCCTTATTTTCATCATGAATAGGGGGTTGCATATGCCAATTAGGAGCCTCATTTTGCTACCCAGCATCATCTAGCTCAATAACCACTTGCTTGTTGGCATTTCTAGCCATATGTGGTGTATCCTGAGGGTTCAAATTGGATTCAACACGTGGTTGTACATGCTAAAATTTGACCTTTTTATGATCACTTTTAGAGGCACAATAATTTTTTAATAGCCTTGCCTCATTATATAAAACATCCCAATTGTGCATAACCTTCTTGAGTTGAGGTGACCCTCTCACATTTAGTGCTACTATACCTTTCAGGCACACCATTGGAAAAGGGGTTGTAAAAGAACTACTAGCTCCCTCTTAATAACACACTTTTCACACAATCTATTGAATTTAGCACTTGTAAACTCACCCCCATTATCTGAACATAAGCATTTCAACTTCCTACCTATACCCAAAACCTCCTAGAGTAGTTATCAACAAAAGAAACAAATTAAAGAGCACGACCTATAGATTTGGTGGGCTACAAACATTAGAATGAACAAGATCAAGAATATTAGACTTACGAAAGACACTTAAGTAGTAGGAATTCTTTACTTGCTTACCATGTTGGCATTCATTACGAAATCAAGTTTTGTTCCTTTAATGTAAACTTGTCCAAATTACATAGTGTTTCAAGGCCTTTTTGGCTCATGTGGCAAATACATTTATCCCATAATTCCATATTTGAATAGCTTTCAGCCAAAGCAATAAAGTTTCCCAGCAAGTCTTTAGCATGCAAGAAATAAAGAGTCCCTTTCTTTATACATTTAACAATCATCCTAGAGCCTTTGATAAGCTTCCATGACCTCTTCTCAAAGAGGGTACTAGAATTTCTTTTGCTTTGTCTAGATCCTGAGTGATGACACTAGGCCAAATTGGCTTTCTCTTTATCGTTGTTCTTTGAGTTTTCATGTGCTTCATTCTTGGTGTCCTGTTTCTTGTTGTCACCTGTGTTCCTCTTTCTTTCTAGTTAAACTTTGTAGTATTTGCAATCAGGCTTCTTATGAACTTTCCTATTGGTAACAAGTCACTTTAGACTTGCCTTTGCTTTTGCTCATGTTCCTGTGTACATTTCCACTTTTCTATTTTGTTCTTCCTCTAGCCACATTGCCTATAACACTACCCTCTACATTAGCTTTCCTCTTCATTTTCCTCATTCAAAATAGAACCCCTTACCCATCTTCTCCTCTAAACTTAAGGCCTTCCCTACCAAGTTTCTACTCTTAATATGCTTTTAAATTTTTCTCATTCCTAGTAGGTGTTAAGCATTCAACCCCTACTTATATTCGATTTGAGGAATCACATGGGTGCTATGCCTTTCTCTACACTTCAATTCACAAATTTAAAAGTGAATATTGTATTGATTTTATCTATGAATTTGTAAAATTTATATAGGAAAAAGATTATCTCTATATCCACCTTTCAACCTAGGAATCCTTTGTAGCATCTATTTATCTACCTTTCAACTTAAGAGTCAATCTATTCACCTGCCTTTCTATCTATCTACCTATCTACCTATCTAGACCCTAAACCTTAAACCCTAAATCCTTAAATCATAAACCCTAAACCATAAACACTAAGCCCTAAATCCTAAACCCTAAACCCTAAATCCTGAACCTTTAAATCCTAAAACCCTAAACACTAAAATCCTAGGCTCTAAACCTGAAATCCTAAGCCTAAATCCTAAACCATAAACCCTAAACCCTTAAACCCTAAAACCAAAACCTTAAACCCTAAAACCTAAACCCTAAATCCTAGACCCTAAACCCTAAACCATAAATTTTAAACCCTTAATACTAAACTTGAAATCCTAAATTGTTAACCCTAAACCCTAGGCCCTAAACACTAAACCCCAAACCCTAAATCCTAAACCCTAAACTGTAAACTCTAAACCCTAAACCCTAAATCCTAAACCCTAAATCCTCAACTCTAAACTCTAAACCCTAAATCCTAAACTGCCCTAAATCCTTAACCCTAGAACCCTAAACTCTAAATCCTAAATCCTAAACCCTTAACACTATATCTTAAAGCCTAAAATATAAACCCTAAATCCTAAACCCTAAACTCTAAACCACAAACCCTGAATCCTAAATCCTAATTCATAGACCTTAAATCCAAAACCCTAAACCCTAAACCTTAAATCCTAAATTCCAAAACCCTAAATCCTGACCCCTTAACCCTAAACTTGAAATCCCAAACCCAAAACCCTAAACCCTAATTCCTAAACCTAAACTCTTAACATCAACCTCTAAACCCTATAGTCTAAAACCACAAGCCCTAAAACCTAAACCCTTAACCCTAAATTCTACAACCTAAATCATAAACAATAAATCCTTAATCCTAAACCCTTAACACTAAACTCTAAACCCTAATGCTTAAACCTTCTGAGATCTCGCTAAAGGAAAACTATCAACTGCAACCTTCTCCCTAATCAAGCAATAAACTTTCGAAGTTCCCCACGCGTAAATAATTGTTCTAGATTAAATTTCAAGTTATAGTTCAACCATGTGGAGTATTTTCTTTATGGATTTCCTAATTGTTGTTATTGCTTTTCTTCGACTCTTCCATTTGTTTTGAAAGGAAATCCCAATTCGTTCACATTTGAACTGTTAGTTTTTGTCTGTTTGCAAGAATAAGAGAAGGGCAAATGTAAAGATAGCTCCATCTAGAAAGGCCATATCCCTAACTTGTACTCAATCATACAAAAAGTGGGGCCAAATCATACTTAATCATAGAAAACGTGTAAGGATGATAGGAAAGTACATAAGAATAAGTGGTTTTCCAGCAGGTAGAATTCAAATAATCTCATCACCAAAAACTATTATAAAAGCCTTGTATAAGAGCCATCACGGAGGACATGTGAATGATTGTTGCAAACAACTTAGATGGTAAGAAAGAGTCTACAAAGTTAGTTCAAAATGAAGAATGGTCATTTATTATAGAATGTTTCTATGACCCATCAACTTGTGAACCTTGTGTGCCAAGTCAATTGTAAACTCAAATGTCTAATATTGATCTAGTAACTGGAACAAACATATACCCTAGAACAAAATGGAAATAATCTTGAAATGGAGTGCCTCCTAGATACAAAATGGAGATGCACTCATGCGGATACGAATTTAGATGATGTAGCAGCAATCATGTCGTCAACACCCCGTTTGGAGCTCCATTGTGGATCGGAACTGGAGGTAGAGCCTTCATGAACATGAGTTAACAAGCTGTCGATAAGTATGCACATCCACAAGTGATGCTAAATTCTCGAGCGTGAGCTTGATTTCTGTATCAAGTGGTGTAGATAGTAGGCGACACTGATCCATGTTATATCTGGAAAAAAGATCAGAGCATTACTTCCTCAGTGATAAGAATATGCCTTCTTTTGCTTGCCAAACGTCCATACCCAAGAAGTAGTGAAGTAGTCCAAAATCTGTCATAGAGCACTCAAGGTGAAGCTATGGGACGATGAATTGGACGTGTTCCTCATGTGAGCCTTTCAAGATCAATTCATCTACATAGTGGATGATGATGACCACTAAGGAATCCTTCTGATAGATGTATAAGTTTGCATCGGCACTGCTTTTGTGAAATCCTTTATCTTCAAAGAAATTGTGAATCTTTTCATACCAGGCCCTTAGAGCTTGCTTAAGTCCGTAAAGTGCTTTGTGAAGCTTGTAGACTTGATCTTCATTTCCTTTGATCTTGAAACCTTCAGGTTGGTCAACATATACTTCTTCTTGAAGATCTTAATTGATTAAAGCACTTTTGATGTCGAGTTGGTTAGTGGCCACTAGAAATGTGCACTTAGTGCTAAAATGATTTTTATGGTGCTAAAACTTGCACTAGGGGCAAAGCTTTCTTCATAGTCATTGCCATGTTGTTACTTATATTCTTTGGCTACTAATCTTGCTTTGTACTTGTCTAATGTGCCATCTGATTTGTACCTAACTTTATAAAGCCATCTAATGCCTATGACTTAATTATTCATCAGCTTAGGAACAAGGGTCCAAGTTTTGTTCTTCTCGATTGCATCCATTTCCACATGCATAGCAACTTCCCACTCATCTACCAAAAGAAAGAAGTAAAGTGAACCACTCGAAAAAGGCATTTTCATTGGTCCACACAGGTCCATGTGGATGAGGCCTAAAGAGTTCCTAACTGTTGTGGAAGCCTCCTTCAGAACGAGAGCCCTATGTGGCAATCCTCTAACTATTTGAGATGAGAAAAGCCTTGGTAAATATGAATTATGGCCATACCTTTGATGCCATAGACTGGAAAGCAACCTCTCAGTAATTACCTCTTCATCATTTATGTATTTGTTATGAGCCCAAAAAGAAGATAGGCCTAAAAAAAATAGAGACTACTCTCATAACCTTAGATGAGAGTGTTGAATTAAATGTGCAAATGTATTTATGGCTTATATAAAAGTCAAAATATGATTATAAAGATGGAATAAAAAAAGAAAGTGCCCTCATCAATATGGAGTGATTAGGAGCACCAAAATTCACCGTAGACAATCCAAGGACAAAGGACAAGAAATGGAAAGTCAAGAGGTGAGAGAAGATGCAAGGGTAGGTGAAGAGACACAAACTCCCATGCCCATATATCTATATATAGAAGGCTTTTGAATGTGAAAATGTATGGATCTGACAAGGAGAGGGTGTAGAAGCATGTATTCGGCATTCTTTCACCAATGGATATCATAAAGGCCCTCAATAGTGTGCTACAAGGAAGATAAGTATTCCAGTCACATACCTTTTCTGTACATAGCCACCTTGTGAAGGTGATATCTATCTATGTACTTATCCATTTAATGCTTATGATATATTGTTGGTAATATTATGCCTTATACTCTTTGTATCTCAAATATCTACATCACATGATTCTCTAGTATTCATTGGGAACATTTCTTGTGAACCTCAGTTTTTTGTTTAACTTAAGTTGATAGGTAGTCTATGTTTTGACAATCGGTTGCCTAGCCATATGAGCGCTAAATGGAGTATCCTTTAGTGTATTAGAAAGAGAAACAAGTCTACTATGTGAAGACCAAATTTTGAGGGTCATTGGAGCTCAAGCTTGTGAAAAAAGCAAGGTTTAGTAAGCATGTGTCTTACAAGGGAGTTTGTGGAAGAGATTCTCTAACTTCCACTGTGCATGCTAGAGTCACATTTCTCCACATTTTGGTATCAGAGCTTTGGTTGCAAAGCATTGGGATTGGAACCCAGGGATGCACAAAGAGATCTTGAAGAAGATGTAGAGATGCAAAGGAAAGCTTCGAGCTATGAGCTAATGGAGTATGTAACACTCATTCAATATGGAGGTGAAGCTTTTGTATGCAATACAAATTTGTTGTTTTATGTTATTTGAAGTGTTATAATCTCTTTTCCTAGTCTTTCTACAAATGGTGGAAAATTAAATCTTGATATAAGTGATACTAATCACTTGAATTGACCCTTATGATCAGTCTATAGAAGAAGTAAAAGTTTCAAGCAAAGAATCTTGGATGAGAAACTACATGTAGTTGCATATGAACATTGTATGGATGTTGCGGTATTGCACTCAATTGAATGAAGTGAAAGTTTTTATTATGTACATGGTTGAGCATTGAAGCTTATGTGTAAGCTTGATGTTAGCATTATATGCTTATGCATTGAAAATGCTTATGCATGCATGCCTATAAATTTTATGGTCATGATGAATGACAATTTCAGATAGCCATGCTTAGGATGAATATAAGTTGAATTTTTAATTCATGATTGATGTCTAATATGCAAAAATGTATGCATATATATATATATATATATATATATATATATATATATATATATATATATATATATATATATATATATATATATATATATATATATATATATATATATATATATATATATATATATATATATATATATGTGTGTGTGTGTGTGTGTGTGTGTGTATGTATATGTATGTATGTGTATGCATGTTCCAAGATGTGTGTATGAGTAATAGGCTATTTTACCAAGCCTATACAAACTGAAATTTTGTAGGTTTATGTAGCCATATGAATTCACATAAAGTGAGCTAAATGTATGCTCCAATTATTGGTGATTTGAATACATGCTTATGTGGGCTTGTTAGCATGATATTTATGCTTTAAAGGTTTCTCATTTTCAGCCATAAATGAGTTGAAAGTACATATGTTTTGATACCATGAAGATTCATAAGATGCAAGGATGCTATGTATGAAATTTGTGGATGTATCGCATTGAGGTAAAATTGCAAAAGAAAATATGTATGTCCATGTTATGATAACTAAAAGAATTTGATGTTTGAGTTTAGATACATCAAATGAATGCAATGCTCCTATTTAGACAAGCCAAATAAACCTGGACAAAGCTTGGAGAAAGCAAGAACACAAAACTTGGAGCAAAATCAAAGGAAAGAGCCCAAGCTAAAAGGTTGTCAAACACTTAAAGGTTTGAAGACATCGAAGAAGTGTAAAGCTTAGGACTAAGCTTCCCAACAAGGGAGTAGAAGACTACAAAGAAGGGCTTCCATAAAGTGTCAAAGAGTACAGAGAGACTACTGGAGTTAGACATTTGCGGAAGCATATGAACAACACAAGGAAGAAGCTTGGAGCACAACACACTATACTTAATGTATTTGCATAGAATGTACAAAGATATGAAACCCATTAGGGCTATAGGCATATATACAAGGTGGGGGGAAGAAAACCTCCTAAAGAGGGAAAAAAGTGCCCCGGTGGTTGTAGTGTTTTCAAACACATCACTACCTAAATATATCAACAAATCCCCCTTCAGAGCGATGCCATGAACAAGGAGCTGGCACATAATGGAGTGCAAAGCCATGTGGAATCAATCCAAAAAAGGAAGCAAGCCCAAAGCTTTGTGGAAAGCTTCAAAGTTCTCCCTAGCTAGAGCCTTCGTGAAAAGGTCTGCAATGTTCTCCTCCATGGGCACATATGCCAAGCTCATCTCCCTAGAAGAGAACGTCTCCCTGACATAATGATAATGCACCTCAATGTGCTTAGTGCGAGCATGGAACACAGGGTTCCTCACAACTGCTAATGTGCTCCTATTGTCAGTGAAGATGGTGGTGGTAGAAGACTCACGAACACCCAAATAAGCCATAAGGCGTCTAAGCCACACACACTCAATAGTCGCTGTGAAAGCTGTCCTACACTCAGCCTCACAACTCGAAGTGGCCACAATATGCTACTTCTTGCTCAACCAAGATATACATGAACAACCAAGCATGAAGCAAAAACCACTAATGGACACAGGAGTGTCATAGAAACCAACCTATTCAGAGTCAGTAAAAGCATCAAAATCTGGCAGTAGTGATTCCTCCTTGGGATAAAACAACCCAAGTAGTTGGGTACCACTCAAGTAGCAAAAGATGCACTTAACCACCTGCTAATGCTTGACACCTAGGCAATGCATAAACCTACTCATGTGTGAGAAACCAAACTGAATATCTGGCTGAGTAATGCACAAGTAAATCAAGCATTCAACAACCTCCTGATAGAGGACAACATCAAATGCATCTCCAGCATCATGAAGACTCAATCGTAAATCTATCTCCATAGGAGTGGCAATAGGCTCACAGTCTTCAAGGCCAAAATGCTGCAATAATGTGTCAATATATTTTGTTTGACACAAAGCCATTCCACCATCAACTTGCATAAACTGAATGCCCAAATAATGATGCAAATGTCCCAAATCATACATCTCAAATAAGGCGTGCAAATGAGCCTTAAATGTAGTAATATGCTTCTCAATAGGACAAGTAAGCAACATGTCATCAACATAGACAACAATGATTAGAAGCACATCATTATCGCGCTTAACATATAAGGTGCTTTCAATTGGACTGTTCTCAAAACCGTGTGCAATTAGATAGGTATGTATCTTTTCATACCAAGAATATGATGCTTGCTTTAAACCATATAATGCCTTGTTTAACCTGCAAACCTCGTTTTCATGACCTTTTTTGCACAAAGCTAGGGGCCTCAAAAACATACACTTCTTCATGCAAATCACCATTCAAAAATGCATTTTTAATGTCCAACTGATGTACATTCCAAGCATGATGGCCTCCAAGTGCACAGATGCTACAAATAGGAGTCATAGGACATGTAGCTGCAAGGCTCTCATCAAAATCAATGCCTCTTTTCTGTGCATAACCCTTTACAACAAGCCTAGCGTTACATATGTCAATTGTTCCATGAAGCTGACAATTGAGCTTGTGAACCCACTTAGTGCCAATGGCCTTCTTGCTAGGAGGCAAGTCACATAAAGACCAGGTACCATTTTTCATGATAGCATCATATTTAGATTGCATTACAGCCATCCAATGTTCAAAATTTTGTGCTTCATCAATGAAAACCGGTTTAGTCTCATCACAGAGACTAGATGCAGCCATGCCATAGCAATCTGATGCAAAAGAGGCACTATGAGAGCCTGAATGAGTACAATATGACAGAGGTGCATTTAATTTGCTATCACACAAAGTCTCCACTAGCCACTTTAGCATAGTTTTTGCCTCCTCAATATTAGCTCTCTCATCAACAAGTGCATCATGCAAATTTGCATCAGAAATGGAATGATCTACATCATCACATGAAACCTACAATGGCTGAGAAGTTGCCTCACTAGGATGAGCACTAGAATCTCCACATGTAAAAAGAGGCATCAAAATTTCATACATATCTTTGGAGCTAATAGATGTCTCTTTTGTACATGAAAGTAAAGGATGAATAGTATCTTCCACAAAAACAACATTATGGCTAACCAGAATGTGTTTAGTCTCTAGACGATACAGACAATAGCCTTTGCTTTCAGACCTACACCCAAAACAATAACATTTTAATGCATTATCATCAAATTTTTTGCGATGTTGTTCAGGCACTAATGCATATGCCAAACAACCAAAAATACGCAGATGAGCAACAGATGGCTTGCGACCATGCCAAGCCTCTGGTATGGAGTGATAGAGTGCAGTGCTTTAGTGGGACACTTGTTAAGAACATATGTTGCACACATGATAGCCTCAAGCCAAAAACTATGTGGTAAAGCCTGACTCTTGACCATACACCTCGCCATCTCCATGAGTGACTTGTTCTTTCATTCAGCAACTCCATTCTGTTCAGGTGTATACAGCACTCTACACTGATGTTGTATCCCATGTTTAGCCAAAAACGCATTAAAGTGAGAAGACATTTATTCCGCCCCTCGATCAAAATAGAGAGTGCCCATTTTACATGTTGAAAGATTTTTTGCCAAAAGTAGAAACTTTTTGAAGCAAATAACCACTTCGGACTTTGCCTCCAATGGATATACCCATGCATGCGTGCAAAAATCATCGATGAAAGTCACGAAGTAAAGATAGTTCCCAAAAGAATGTGTCTACATAGGACCACAAGCATCACTATGAACAAGCTCCAATTTTTTAGTAGCCCAAACTAAACCATCTTTTGGGAAGGAGGAATGATGCGTTTTGCCCAAAATACAACCTTCACATACATGTTTACTAGGTGCCACAAGTTTGGGCAAATAGGACACCATTTCACATTTCTATAGGCGTAGCAAACTAGCAAAATTCAGATGACCAAAGTGTGCATGCCAAAGCTTTGCATTTGACATAGCGTGAGAATAATGTACTATACATACTAAATGATTCACAGATCTTTCATAGTCTATGGGTTTAAACAGTCCATGACATCAAATGCAAGAAGCAATAATCATGTTGCCATTTGACAGATCATGAAATGTACACCTGTCATCAACAAATTGCACAACCAAGCCAATCTTGGCTAAAGCTGAAACTGATAAGAGATTCTTCTTGATCCCTACCACAAATAAAATATCTGGCAAAGTGAAAGAACTACCTTCAATAATAGTCAAAATGATCTTACCAACTCCCATAATAGGATAAGAGGAGTTGTTTGTGCATGTAATAGTATTCCCTATGGGGATAGGCTTGAGTGAAGAGAAGAAACTACGCTGTGAGGTAATATGTTTGGTCACACCACTATCAAAGTACCAAACATCTGAGTCTACTTTAGACATGCATTACTCATGAGAAGATGAGACAAAATTGCAAACAATAGTAAACGCCCATTCTTCATCCTGCAGAAGATTAGGAGACTCTCTTTTTGGTGTAGAGGCCTCTACAACAACCATTCCAGCCTCTTTCTTCTTTTCCTTTTTAGTAGCGAGTTTTGGATAGCTCTTTATGACATGATCATTTTCTTTATAGTATTTGCAAAAAAATTTCTACTTCTTTGATTTCTTCTCATCTTTGTCTTCCTTCTTTGTGTAGAATTAGAAGAGTTCTGTTTACTAGTATAAGAGCTCCATTTTCCTTTGCCCTTCTGACTAGTAAGGAAATCTTGATTTGCAACATGCACCTTCATTCATGTGCTCACTTTCCAACTATTTTTGGAGGTGAGGAATAGGAGCCTCATTCCTAGCCTGGTACAATGTGGTAAGTGTAACCCAAGCATTCTTAGCTATTCTACAAGAGTGGAAGTGAGGAATAATGGCACACTTGGTAGAGAAAGCTATCAATGCATGTGCCTGAGCATCTCTACCATCCCAACAATATTTCTCTCTAGTAGGTGCAACAGAAACAACATCATGAACAAGAATTTGTAGAATATCACCGTCTTTGACACCATCTGCATCAGCTTCAGAACCTATATTTGCACTACATGTATTCATAGGTGTAAGAGGATGTCTTTCAACACCGTGCACAATATTCCATAGTCCTTTTGCGACCAATACATGATGCATCATATAAGCCCACAATGGATAATTGGTACCATCCAAGTTATCCTCAACAACCAACATATGTAATACATGACTGCTTTTAGCCATGGCCACTGACTAAAATACCTTGATGGAGAAAAATGACTGTATCTCAAAACTTTGAATAGAACTACCTAAACGAGTTCTGCTAGACCTGTAGCAGACTTTGAGATGCTTATAGTGGCAAACCAAAACTGGTATATATCTTTGGCACAAAAAGATGAAATATCCTACACAAGCATTGCATATAGTGCATTTGGAGTTCGAAACGAGCTCAGATCGTGATGTTAGCACCACAAAGTGAAGTAGTTTTGATCTCCTAATCACCTTGAGTATGCATACCAAATTTTGTGCGATTCTGAGACTCTGACCAAAGGAGTGTCAACGATGCCCTAGATGAAGCGACGACCTGCCTTGATACCAATTATTGGAGTAAGACGTCTATAGAAGCATGCAAACAACACAAGGAAGAAGACGAAGCTTGGAGCACAACACACAATATTGAATGTATTACCACTAGAATGTACAAATATAAGTAACCCCTTAGGGCTATAGGCATATATACAAGACGGGGGAAAAACCTTCTAAAATGGGAATAAAGTGCCGCGATGGTCCTAGTGTGCTCAGGCACATCACTACCTAAATATATCCACAAAGACTTGAAGAGATTCCCCAAGGTTCAAGAAGCATAAGCAAATGCCAAGATACAATGGTCATTCGAGAGAAGTGTGACAACATTTCTGAAGTTGATTGAGGTAAAGGTTTTGAAAATCTACATCGTGTGTGGTGGTAAGTTCCAAGCATAGACCATGTGAAGGTCTAGTCAAAGGTAGGCATGTAAGCCCTTCCCAAAATAAATGGCAAGCCTATGTAAAGGCAAGTATGACCATCCCAAGAGGAGTGGCAAGCCTATGTAAAGGAAAGTAAGACCATCCCATGAGGAATGGCAGGCCTATGTGATGGAAATTAAGACTATCCCAAGCGGAATGGCAAGCCTTGTTAGGTAACAAGCACCAAAGACCAAAGGTCTAGTGAAAGGTTGAGGCAAGTAAGACCACCAAAGATAGTGGCAAGCCTAAGTAAAGGCAAGTAAGACCATAACAAGAGGAGTGGCAAGCCTATGGAAATGCATGTAAGACCATCCTATAAGGAATGGCAAACCTTGTTAGGTGCAAGAGGCACCATTGTTCACATTCAAGATTTCTTGTGTTGTTTTGTAGGAGATGAAGAAAGCATGGAAGATTTGGAACCTATGAATGCTTCACATAATGAGGAACTCATGAAGGAGTTCATGTATGATCAACCCAGTTTTTATTTTATAGGTATACATTCAGACATGAAGAATAAAGAAAAGTTTATGAAGCAAGGGGAGTTAGTTTGCAAGGATTGGAAGATCCAAGAAGAGTCCAAAGAAGATAAAGTTGAACCAAAGGAATTTCTTGGATTTCAAGAGAACTTGTTACAATCAAAGAAAGAGTATGATCAACCATCAAAGGTCAATCAAAGGACTTGAAGGAGCCACCTCTATGAAAGAGTGCCAAGAAGGAAAGGAGTACCCATGATGCACAAAAGAAGTCATGAAGACAAGCTAGAAGAAAGCATGACAACAATCACGACATCAAAAAGAAGATGCAAAGATTGCACCCATAGACAAAGCCAAAGATGATCCAAAGAAAAAGGAGGATCAAAACAAAGCATGCAATCCTAGAGGATATGAAACCATGAAGATATAGAAGGAAAGCGACATGCAAAGAGAGGACAACAAGAAAGAGAGTGAAGCAAAAAATCTATATGTATCCAAGGTGATCTGATATTATAAAAGTTTGTATAAAGCATGTCTTATGATAGGAATTGAAGAAGACATCTTGCTAAGAGCCAAAGAAGCAAGCATGAAGCTCAAAAGAAGCCAAAGAAGCTTGGAATCAAAGAAAGCAGATCACCAATCTATCAAGCAAAGGGCCATAGACATGAAAGGTGAAGATGACAAAAATTGGAAAGTAGCATGGACTCCCAATTGTAGCTCGAGGGGGAGTGTTGAAATTTATGGTACTTGTGCAAGCTCCATTTGTGAGGCTTGACACATACTCACCTCTCATTAATTACCTCTTCAGCATTTATGTATTTTTTGTAAGACCAAAAAGAAGCTAGGCCTAAAAAAAATAGAGAGTACACTCATAACCTTAAAGGAGAGTGTTGAATTAAATGTGCAAATGTATTTACGGCTTAGATAAAAACCAAAATATTATAATAAAGATGGAATACTCACAAAATAATTGGCCTTACCCATATGTAGTGCATTGGAGAATCACAAGTCACCCAAGTCAATGGAAGGACAAAGGACAATAAGTGGAAAGTCAAGAGGTGAGAGAAGATGCAAGGGTAGGTGAAGAGACACAAACTCCCATGCTGAGATCTCTATATATAGAAGGATTTTGAACATAAAAATTTGTGGAGATCACAAGGAGATGTTGTAGAAGCGTTTAGTGGAAATTTTCGCACCAATAGATATTAGAAGGACACTCAATAGTGTGCTAGAAGGAAGATAGGTATTCCACTCACAAACCTTTTCTATACACAACCTCCTTGTGAAGGTGATATCTCTCTATGTACTTATCCATTTAATGCATGTATGGCATACTCTTTGTATCTCAAATATCTCCATAGATTTTGATGAATATTTTTAGGATAAATGCATCAAAAGATAAGTAACTACAAGGTACTCTCCTCAATTGAATGGAATTGCAAAGAAAAAAACAAGACCTTGGTTGGATAAGAAAGAAGAATGTTTGACGAGAAGAAGCTACCACAAATGATATGCTCAAACTTGGGCATAGACTATGAGGATACCTTCTCACGAGTTGCCAAGATGACCACCATCACGACATTGCTTAATGTAGCATCTGTAAGAAATTGGAAGCTACTTGAACTTGATTTGAAGAATGCTTTCTTCAATGGCTGGATCAATGAAGATGTACATATCACAAGCTCTATGGTTTTCAAACCCTAATTATCCAACGTATTTATGTAGACTCAAAAGGCACTGTATGGATTAAAACAAGCTTATAGAGCTTCGAAGTTTATATTGATAAAATATCTACAAGATCAAGGTTTCAAGTCTAGCAATGCAAAAACCTTCTTTTTTTATCAAGAAGGTTCACAATGAAGTTATCTATCCATATGTATATGTGTAGGACATAATTGTGATAGGAGATGACTTGAAAGGAGTACAAAGGATAAAAGGGAAATTCAATATGCAAGAAGAGTTCAAGTTTAGTGACTTAGGTGAGCTCATAATTTTTGTAAGTATGCATATCATAAACAAAGATCAAGGAATGCACTTGAATCCTAAAATTCAAGATGGATAATGCTAAATTTGCAAGTACACCTTTCAAAATGAATCACAAACTTAGTGTTTATGAGGGTTATCAGATTGAAGAAATTCAAGAGTACCGAAGCTTGGTACACAACTTGATCCACACTACTCATACAAGGGTAGATATCTCATATAGTTTAGGAGTGCTATGCCAATTGATGCAATCTCCAAGAAGAACACATATGGATGTAGCAAAGAGACTACTCTAGTACCTCAAAGGCACAATAAATGAAGGTATATTCTATTATTATTCATTAAATTCTGATCTCAACCTATACTCAAGTTGAGATTGGGCAGGATCTAAGGATGATAGAAGAAGTACTTCAAGATTCTTGATATCCATTGGTTCAAAGCCATTGTCATGGACTTCCAAGAAGCAACCAACAGTTTCATTATCCTCAATTGAAGTAGAGTATAGAGGTTTCACCATAGCATCTCAGCACTCAATATGGTTAGAAGATTTGTATAAAAATTTGGGACTTGTGAGTACCAAACTTCACATATTTGTAGATAACATAAGCTATATGCACCTATCAACAAACAATGTATTCGATGCAAGAACCAAAAACATAGAGTTTCATTACCATTTCATCACAAAGAATCTTATGGAAAAAGAAATTGACATTTCTTTTGTTCTAAGAGAAAAGAAAGTAGTTATATGATTACAAAGGCACTTAATGGAATCAAAATTTTTAGGCTCAAATCAATATCAATTATTATAATGAAGACTCAAGCATGCTTTAGCTTGAGGGGGAGATGTTAAGACACCAAGTTTAGATCATGCTTTAAAACACTTGTTCATGACTCGAATGTGTCACTTAGATAAGCTTTAGAGAAAGAGCATTCATAGATCATTATTATTTCTTGTAAACTTTTATGGTCGCTTATGACATCTAATGAAGATTTCTTAATCACTGAATCCTTAGAATTTTACTCATGTCCTAAGGTAAAGAGAGGAATTCAAAATTCATGAGATTAAAGTTTCTAGTTCTTGGTGATAAATTATTCACCTAAATCAAGTCCTTAAACCTGGCTACTACTTTTCCTGGATTCTAGGAAAGTGATTTGTTCATCACAACCAAGAAGCCCCACATGCATTCAAATTTCAATCATTGTAAACAAGGAATGGAATTGATAAAGAGGCCATATAAAGACTCACAATGGTTTTTACATTATGTAAAATCAATATGCATATACATTTTCACCTTCAAATTTGCTCTTGTTCAATCTCTGCATCATCTTCTTCAACTACATTCAGCTTGCAAAGACTGGTTCTCTCTTTGTGCTGATCCAAAATTTATGAGTGAGCATTGGTTGATATAGTAATAGTGTCTTTTTTATGTATAAAACGTTTTATAGCCTTCAATTAAGTAGATTGTGAGAAATGGAAAATTTAAGGTCTCAATGTTATTTTACACATCCCTAAAAACTAGAGACTACCATTACGAATAAATAAATTTATTACTAGCACATTGGTTGATTATGTTTTCACTTTTCCATTTTAGCTAGCCAACCCTATGAATGAAATTCCTCTAAAAGGAATTCGATTTATTATAGTTAGGCTTGATGCTTTGAGCATTTGAAGTCTATGATTCAACTCAAAATAACAAGTTTTCTTAACTAGTCATTGTGCGAACTTATCTATTTTGCATCAACCATTTTCCATTCATCTTCCAAAGCACATAAGGACTTCTTTCCATCCAACTGAAGCTTATAAGGTATATTAGAATCTCCAAAGATAGAAGGTGCATCCTATGATGGTTAAGTAGACTAACATTCAACACATTGATCAAATGTTTCTACTACTCGCAAGCTCTTGCAAGTTCTTTCAGGTATTTCTCTTTATGAAGTGTGGAATGTTAGAAAACAATATCTAGGTCATTGAAAAGTTTTTGGTTGTTTAGCATATGTCCATGTGCCTTCAGAAATAAGAGGAAACTAAGATGAAAGGGAAACTAAGGCTGCATTCATTGGATATGATTCAACTCAAATGTGCTATAGGTTCTATAATGCATCCACAAAATAGTTCATCACAAGAAGAGATGTATTTGAAGAAAATAAGTCATGGTATAAATAAGATAAGTAGCAAGTAAATTTACCATTAGGTACCAAGCATGATACAGAAAAATAGGACTCTATAAGTGAATCAAAAGATGAATAAGATGAGAAGGAGAGAGACTAAAAGCTATGGAAGTCAAGAGGAAAATCCAAGATATAGGAATGTAGAGAATGCTCCAAATTCACTCCTAGAAGCAAAAGAAGGGAGAAAAGACAACTTGAAAGGTATATTCATGACTCTAACTTTGTAACTAAACACATTATTCACTTGAGAAAAGAATCAAGTTTAGAGGAGCCATCAATGTATGAGGAAGTGAAAGCTAACACTAATTGGGAGAAATCCATGAAGAAGGAAATAGAAGCTCTATAAGAGTTAGTTCTAATGAAGACCAATCAGAAGGTAATAGGTTGCAAATGCATCTATAAGTTGAAAAGGCGTTTAAATGAATCAATTTGCAGGTACAAAGCCAGGCTAGTTGCTAAAGGATATGCCCAAACTCAGGGCATAGAATATGAAGAAATCTTTTCACGAGTTGCCAAGATGACCTCTATTAGGACCTTGTTAAGTGTTGCAGCTGCAAGGAATTGGAAGCTACTTCAACTTGATGTGAAGAACACATTTTTAAATAGGTGGATTAGCAAAGAGTTATGCATTTCAAAACCCCT
Source organism: Ceratopteris richardii (assembly GCA_020310875.1). NCBI lineage: Eukaryota > Viridiplantae > Streptophyta > Polypodiopsida > Polypodiales > Pteridaceae > Ceratopteris > Ceratopteris richardii. The sequence goes on along the minus strand of CM035417.1, from coordinate 108,329,912 downwards.
AGGGTTTGAAAAATCTAATTTACCTTGTGCCTAAACACAGGGCACAAACTATGAAGAAATCTTTTACTGAGTTGCCAAAAAGATGACCATTAGGACCTTGTTAAGTGTTGCAACTGCAAGGAATTGGAAGATACTTCAACTTGATGTGAAGAAAACGTTTTTAAATAGTGTATTAGCAAAGAGCTATGCATGTCATAACCCCCAAGTTTTGCAAAATCTAATGAACCTACTTATGTATGCAACATTAAAAGGGAATTGTGTGGTTTAAAGCAAGCTCCAAGAGCTTGGAACTATAGATTGGTAACCTATCTACAAGGTCATGGATTTAGATCAAGTAATGCATATCTTTTTGTATTCATCAAGAAGGCTCATAAAGAAGTTATCTATTTATGTGTTTATGTAGATGACATAATTATGGCAAGTGATGATATGAATGGAATAGGAAGGATCAAAATTCATATGCATGAGCAATTCAGAATTAGTGACCTTGGAGAACTCACATTCATCTTAGGTATGCAAGTCATCTATATAGATCAAGGGTTGTACTTGACTCAAAGAAGGTATATTTAGGACCTACTTCTTAAACTCAAGGTGGATAATGCAACAAGAACAACCATGGAAATGAATCATTAACTTAGTGTTTATGAAGGTGAATAGGTTGACGATATGAAAGAGTATCAAGCTCTCATAGGTAGCCTAATTTAAGCTTTGCATACAAGGGCAAATTTCACATATAGTGTAGGGGTGCTAGGTCAATTTATGCACTCTCCAAGAAGCCACGATATGGATGTAGCTAAGAGAGTACTCAAGTACTTCAAAGGTTCTATTAATGAAGTTATATTATATCCTTATACATCATATTTGGATATCAAATTATACTCAAATGTAGATAGGGAGGTATCCAACAATGATAGTGGAAGTACATTAGGGTCTCTAGATTTTCTAAGATCTAAGCTTGCATGTTGGAGGTCTAACAAGTAAGCTACCATTTCAATATCTTGAATTGAAGTTAAATATAGAGGATTGACCATAGAAACTCAAGAAGCCATCTCATTAAAGGTACTATATGTAGAATTGAGGCTTGTGAGCTCTAAATCTTAGATACTTGGAGAACACATTGTTGAAAGTCAACTCTCAATCATGAAAAAGGGCTCAAGCACAAGTTTTTCAAGTTTACCAATCAAAAAGGATGATGCAAACTTGTGGAATCAAGTTAGAAGCTCCACCAAACTCAATCAAATTGAAATCTCATCAATTAGCCACCAAAATGTGAACCTACATTGATTGGTGGGTGGTTAGCTAGATTGTAGGAGAAGGAAAAATATATATAAGCATCATCCCGCCTTTTCTTTTGGAGCTGTATGCATTCCAAAGGTTTCCCACTTAGTTTAGTGAGGTCATAAACTCAAGCAAGAAGCCCCCTTGCTTGCTTACCTCATTTTCACATGATTTTACTCCTTTTTGTCTAGATGTGCAGTTAGGCTTTTCCAAATCTCATTGTACCATATTTCATAGCATTATTTTCTCTCTCATTGTACTCATTTTCATTCATTTAAAGCTCCATTTGTTCTCTCATACAGTGCCATGTTTATTGCCGAAGTTTCAAATTGTTTGACTAAGTGAGTTGTGAGAAATTGTCAACTTTGTGAAGGTATATCTCTGCACAAAGGCAGAGAATAAGAGGAGGCAATCAAGTGATACAGAAGGAACGAAGGTACTTATGCTAGTACTTAAACAAATTCAGAAAATGATGTATGGGTCAAGTGAAAGGGTAAATTCAGATTTTACATGGTACATTGATATTGGTTGTAGCAACCATATGAGTTATAATGAAGATAATTTCTTTAATTTACACCCATCCATCACTCAAGGACATGTAGAAATAGGGGATGACATTGAGCAGAAGATTACACATGTGGGAAATGTTCCATTGAATGGATCTCAAAGCTCCAAGGTGTTGAAGGATGTGTTGCATGTGCCAACCATCACAAAGAACTTGGTTTTGATAGGTCAAATGGTTGAAAGAGGTTATGAGGTGAGGTTCAATGATCAAAGATGTTTTGTTGAAGATCCCATGCATGACTACAAGCTCATAGAGAAAGGAAAGGAAGACTCTTAACCATGGAGGTAAAGCCATCAACCACTCACATTGTCTACTTGTCAATTGGTAATAAACAGATTGTAGAAATCGACTTATGGGATAAAAGAATTTGGCACATAAACTTACAAAGGATGAACGATATGCAAAGGAAGGGCTTGCTAAGTGTTCTACCTGATCTTACATCTCAAAATATGAAACATCTGTGCCATGCTTGTGAATTAGGGAAGAAAGCAGATTGCCATTTGAGAAGGGAGCACATGTGAGCAATGAAGTGTTGAATCTCATACACACAGGTGTATGGGGACCTACAAGGGAGCCATCCATTGGAGGTGATTGATATATTGTCACATTTATAGATCATCATTCAAGGTTTCTTTGGATGTATTGCATGAATTCAAAGTCAGAAGTATTTTACCACTTTAAGAGGTTCAAAACCCTAGTGGAGAAGGAAAGCGGGAAGTATATAAAGACTCTTAGATCGAATGAAGGGGCAGAGCATTTTTCAAATGATTTTGAGATTTTTTACATGACCATGGCATCAAAAGGCAATTCACTTGTAGGTATGCACCTCAAAAAAATGGGGTGGCAAAAAGGAAGAATAGATACATAGGAGAAGTGGCTAGAGCTTTGTTAAATGAAATGAATGTTCCTACCTCTTATTGGGCGAATGGAACAAATATATGTTGTGTTCACAAACTTGTAAACATCAAAGTACACAAAGAAACATGATAAGACCTCCCAAGATCTTCAAAACACCAACCAAATATATCCAAACTTCAAAAACAAACTTTCCTCCAAACTTTCAAGAAAACAAAAATAGGTCACCATAACAAAATAACCACCAGAAACGGTCTGAGCAGAATTTGACAAAACTAATCATATATACTGAAAGGAAACTCTGAGTAGCATGCTTTAGAATCAAAACACATAAAAAAAGGTGGATTATAGCTCTCGAACCAACAGCTTGAAGTCAAGGTAAGAGAAGGCCTCCAAAAGCAAGGTATGAGTAACTGTCTGAATTGGAAATGGGTGTACAAAAGCATAAAAACTTCAACATCTATGCAAACATTTGCTATGCATAGAAAGTAGGAGAGCTAAGGAAACTCCTCCAAGTGAAATCACTCAAAAAGACCTCATAACGACTGAGACATGAAAATTTGAAGAGAGGTATGTCTTTGATGAGGCACCAGATAGACACAAGAACAAATATCTGCAAAAAGGCCTACTTGTGCGGAGTTTTCTCATTGTAAATTGTACAAAAACTGATTTACTTATATAGTGCAAGTTGTAAGCTTTGCAACACAACAAGAATGACTCAATTTGGACACCTACACTAAGAGAACTACTCTTTTTATTGAGAGGCTATCAACAGAAGCGCCTTGCTTGTCTAAAAATAGACACCTCTCCTTTCCTTCTTACTTTTATCTACTTTTATCTACTTTTACTCTAAATTTGAAGATGTGAACGCCTCCACATGTTAGTTTTCATAACTAATAAGATCCAAAAGCGTCCATATACCATTTTTAATAATTAATAGAATCCACAAGTCTCCAAGATTACTTTAGAGCTTGTTTTTATGTAGCATTGCCCCCCTCAAGCTCTAAATCCAAAGCTTTGACTCCAAGTAGTATTTTCATTCGATTAAGCTTCTAAGCATCTATTGATTTTGTAAGTATGTTTGCTAATTGATCTTTAGTTCCAACATGTTGAATATCAATATCTTCATTCACCACCTTCTCTTGGATATAGTGATAGTGCACTTCAATGTGTTTTGTTCTTGCATGGTACACGGGATTAGACGCGAACTGTAATGAACTTATATTATCTCCAAAGAGTAGTGGACGTTGTGGTCAAGATCCAAAGAGGAGGACCACAAACAAGATGAAAGCAACCAAATCGTCCGTGAAGGAATTTTCAATTGTATATTTACGTGTGGTATATTTCAGTTGAGTTCGTCTTCATCGAAGGAATAATATAATGACAACCATATTCAATCATGACCAGAGTGAAGAGGCATGGAAGGATTTTTTTTTGGCTTCATCGGCAAAGGGAAAGTTTCTAAGAAGGGCTTCTTCGTGATGCTGACCGCACCTTCCATTAGGGGAATCATACAATTCTATAGAGAAGAAAAAACCTACGCTTTGTGAGGGGGGGTATCAGCAGAGCAGCAAGTTGTGCCGGGCGGCAGAGGAGCCGTTCCATCCCATGATATTTCATCAGCGTCGGTGATCAGAGGGAGGCGCTGTTAGAGGAGATTAGGAGTATATACATCAAAGAGGTTGGCTGGATCGAGGGGAAGAACTGTGCAAAATTCTTCTGAAAGGAATCGATCAATATTTGACAGCGCCAATATACTGTTATGATTGTCTGATTATCTACGAAAAACAGACGAGCATAGATGACGTTTTTCTCAGTAAAGGAAGGCAGAAGACTGGTGTGATGGTCGTCTCTAGAGAAAGATATAGAAGACATTAGGTACGAGAGCCTGGAGGGAGAAAGGACAGCTATTCTGAGGAGACTACGGGATGAGAGGGAGGTACAAAGTTGTAGACAGTAGCGCACACTAGCTCTCGAAAAAGTTCAGATGAAGGCAAAAGGAGCAGCAAAAATGCTGAAGTTTGGCACAGTTTTGGAGAAGAAAAGTGCAGAGCTATGAGGGAAGGATAAAGATGACAATGCGGCAATCATGTGCGACTTGCTAGCGGACTGAAGAACGCTGCTGTTAGCAGAGGAACGATGAATAAGCATCAAGTACAACTCTAGCGGCTCTATGATGATTCAAGTATATTTGCATTACATTGTACTGCGCAAATGACATTATCAAACTCTACGCCAATACTCTGAGCAAGCAATAACGAAGCCTGATTGGTATGGCTCTAAACAAATCAAAAGTTTTGCATCTGTTTATGATACTCTATCTTTGATACATGTCATCACTGTCAAAAATATTTTTCTTTAATGGAGAAGGGCGTTGAGGAGTTTTCTGAGCATTCTGTAAGGGCAGGTGGAACTTTATTTTCAAATTTTGTTTGTTTCCAAACCAAAATCATACTTGAAATAAATCAATGATTTCATTGTCTGTTGCACAATGCCTTCAGGTTCGCTCGTCGTGCTCTGATTATTAGATGTTGGTTGTGAGCTCATATATTATTAACCACAGTAATCAGTCTTTCATCCTTAATAAGTAGTCTTTTTATGTAGATAATATTTTCGATTCTAATCATAATGCGCCTTTTCATTGGATATGGAGGTGCGCGCATAAGAGAATGTAGATAAGTGTGATCGGTGATACGTTGATTTGCAAACGGAAAGAAATACAGTGATGGGTTGCAAGCGGCTCTTGTCGTTTCAACTTGGAAACCCCCCAGACGTGCGAATATCTGACAAATAACTTGAAGCTCGAAGCTCATACTGTGGAGCTCAGTGGATAAATGTTTTAAGCTCATACGGTGTAGGAGGTCATTGTTTAAGCTCATACTGTGTACAAGGTTATTGAATAAATGTTTGACAAACAGACGATTGTTCCTCAATAACCCGAATCGCTGGAATGGTTTATGTTGTCACCACGTGTGTTATGTGACCATATTCAAATGATAGTGAAACAAAAACAATGAAAATGCTTCTTTGTCGAAATCAGGCATGATTGCATGTCCAAATCTGGTTTAAATATGCAGGTGCCTATATCTTATACATGAGGATATATAAGTGAAACCATTGCAAGCTTTACATCTTCTTATCATCACTAGCTTCATTAGCGTCAAGCTCAAATATGACTGCCATAGGCGAAACATCATAGGTTTAAGCTATTGAAGAATGTGTACTTTTGAGGAAAGGTTTTATATAGGAAAGTGCTGCATTATTATTAATATCGTTGTGTAAACTCGACGTTTCCAAAGAATTCGAAAGGTTAGCATCCTTGTTACATTACATTTCTTTATCTTTCCCCTCCTTTCCATGAAACCCGACGACATACCTGGTGAACCCGACGTGAAAGGAGGGGGTGAGTGAGTTATAGAGCCACAAAGATTAGCATAATCAAAATGGAAGAAATCCTAGCTCAATTCCTACGATTTCAAGAAGAAGATAGGCGTCAAAAAGCCATCCAATCACTTCATGAACATCTAGTCAATCGGTGTGGCTTTTTCAATGGAAAGAATGTCTCAAAGTTCTGCAAAGAATATGAACTCGAGGCCAAATATCTAGGTGTCGGATTAAGTCCGATGACGGAAAAAGAATTATGTGAAAACTTTATCTATGTGTCAGATTACGACGTGCGAGACCAAATAATGCGAATAAATCAAACGACATGGTCCCAATACAAAGCGACACTCCTCAAGCAGTTTATGCTAGAGGATCTTGATAAAGTAACTCGTAGATCTTTCCTAAGGTGGGTTCATATGCCCAAAGACCAACCAATTCTTGAGATCAAAGAAGAGTTTGAGCGACAATATGATGATCTTTCTGAGCACGATAAGAGGTGCATGAGTCATGAAAGGGTTTCGTTGTTTCTTCGAACAATCGATGTTAATGCCCGAGAGGAGTTAATTCCACTTCTTCAAGATATAGACTCCGACTCAGGACTCACAGAGGATTGGATGCTCGTCCATGAAGCTGTGATGAAATACGTAAAGAAACAACAAACAATAGAGAAATTTTTAAATGATTGGAGAACAGATCTTCAAACAGATGAAAATTATAATCATGTTCCAAGCATTTTACCAATCGTGGATAATGTTCAAGTCCATGAGGTTGTAGAGACCCTATTTGGGCATGAAGTAGATATGCATGGGCTTAATATCCATAGTGATGATGAGAAATATGAAGAAATTTCTAAAAGTATGATTGATGTAACCTCAAAGGTTACAAGGTGCCAAGAGCCCCTAGACTTCTTTACAATGATTATATCTTTAGATGCCATAAGTGGACAAAGCCCGAAGATGGGAGGATCAAAGGAGCAAGTGGAAGCTAATCAAAATCAAACCAAACTAAACCAACATCAAACCAAACAAACAACAAACATAAAACAAAACAAAAACCAACAAAACCCAACAAGAAATCAAGATGAAGCTTCCTCTACTCTGATAAATTCCTCACATCGAATAAAAGATAATCAAACAAATCAAGAAACATATCAAGATGCAAACAAAGAGATAGAGATATCTAGAAGGCTCATAGGTGACCAAATGGAGATAAAAGATGAGATACAAATAGAGAACCTAATAAATATGATTGAAGATCGAGCTCGAGATGCATCCTTACGTGATGACATCGAACAAGATGTGGAGTATGATTGGATGTCACTTGATGGTGATGATCCTTTTCTAACACAAGATTCGGATAGAACTTCTGATCTAATGACTGAATTACATGAAGGAACTCCCATGGAACATGATGTTGAATCTAAGGACCTGTCAATAGAAGATCCGATGGGTAAGAAAATGGATATGCAAGAATCCGCATTATACATGCATACAGAGATGCAAGAAAATGAACCTACTTATATGAAGGAGGACATGCAAATAATGAGTCCTCTAGAGATTGAAATGTGTGATGACGAAGATGAGTATGGTGCTAATCTGGAGGATGTACAAATGATAAGTCCTCTAGATAGTGATGTGTATGGCAATGGTGATAAGCATGATCCTAATCCTACCGATAGTCTAGATCAAGATCAAGATACTGATATTCTTTTGAGCGATGTCACATTGGACAAAGATCCTACACATAAAAAAGAGGATAAGTTGGATGGAGTTCAAAATAATGATATGTATGTAAATGATGCCACATTCCATGAAGAGAGAAATATGAATGAATATGAGGAGGATGAGAAAATACCATTGATCATTCCTCTGAACTCTGATATGTATGTCAAAAATAATCATGTTGTGTTGAGTCCACACGTTGAAGAAATTGAGCATAAAGTGGCAGATGAAATGTTTATTGTGACATATGATAAATCTGATGTGTGTATAGCATCGAAGGATGTTCAATGTAAAACTATTGAGCCAAACGATTGCAACGATGAAGCTCAAGTTGATTTGGATGCGTATGTTGAGATTCTCATACATGATGAGATTCTTGAGCAAGAATCAGTGATTGAAGAATCAATGCTTGAAGAAGGTGGACTAAGTACATCCTCAGAAGAGAACGAGCAAGAATTGATGGAGATGGATGTAGAATCCTGTGATGACATTTTGGATGAAGAAATTGAAGATCAAGATTTTCTTGAATATGAGGATATGGATTCCATTCACATTGAGGGAGAAATATTCTGGGAACATAACAAAGACAATGATGAAGAGTTCCTGGAAAGACTAGAACAAGAAGCAGATACCATAATTAATGGGACTCAAGTAGAAAGGAATCGTGATAGGTTGGAAGATAAAAATGATTATGTATTATCATCTGAGCATGATGATCACTTCTATTTGATGGAGGAATTTAATGAATCTAATCAATACGTTTATTTCGATGAAGATGAAGAACATATTCGAAATGATGCAATTGAAATTCGAAATGATGCAATTGAAGATATTTCCTCAAATGATTCCAAGCATGAAATGAATCAAAATCCATGCTTGCACGGAATTTTTAAAAATGATTTAAGCATATTAAAAATCAACACTCTATATTCGTGTGTGTTTGACTCATCGAGAGTAACCTCACATGAGAGGATCATGAATAAAGGAGACTATGCCCAAATGATTGAAACATGGATGTTTGAATTTTCTAAAAGCTATGTATGCCAGTCAAGCCTACAAGGAATGGACGAGCAAATGAAATGGCTTTTCCACATATCTAACTTGTTTAAGAATGCTACTTTGATTGATGCAGTTCAGAGATGGCTTCTTTTCAAGCACAGTTTCTTTGGTGACCATATATCAAGGGAGATGGGTCTGAAGGGAAAAGCCCTAATAAATGAAAATTAATAATACCAAAAGGAAATTTGTAAATAAAAATGTATATAACTTGTGTTTTTTGCTTTAATCTTAAGATAGATAGAAGAAACCAAATAAAACTAAAAATGCAAGAAATTAAAGTGGGAACACCTATGGTAATGAATGCATGTTGGATGAGTAGGTTTGAAGTCAAAATAATTCAAATAGATATTTTTAATGTTCAAATAAATGAAGTTTTTTTAAATATGTGATTCTTGAATGTGATGCTACTAATTTCTCTTATGTAGTTTTGAGAACAGGTGTTGATATGGAGTTGATCGAAGATCTAGAGTTTTGAGAGATTGTATAGAGGCAACCACATTTGAGCTACATGCTTATGTTTTACTGCAAATGGTTTCCCGAAGTTCTTTCATGGACTGCATATGTATATAATGTCATTTTGATGTGATGTTTCTCATGATTTGTTTAGTTTCTATGAGTGCAGGAATGATCAAGCGAAGCCAACGGAGATGATGACTCAAGAACAAAGCCGTGAAAATCTTTTTCATTAGCTATCGTGCTTTAACCCTGATCTTTTCTTTGCACCATCTTTGAGATGCATTGCATGCCAAATATGCATGTAAAAATATATAGAAACACGTCTTTGAAATTCCGTAGAAGCACGTCCATCTGCACAATTAGATAGGTAAATATCATTGAAAAATAATAAAACAAGTTTTGAATGATAAGAGAGAATAGTTCTCAGTAAGGGAGAGTGATTGCATCTGTAAGAGAGTGGAGTTGTGAGTGATGTGAGCGTTGTTTAGATACCATAAAACCCTCGATTTTTCACACCATTTTGTTTCTTTTCATGCACCTAAAACATGCATAAATGAAATGTAAAGAGCACGAGTGATATTTTGGTTAAAACCCATAGTTGCACGAGTGATTGCACTTGTATTGAATTGTATATCCATGATGAAAATGTGAGTTCAATTTGAGTGTACATCCTCAACACCGAGTTCCTAATATCTCCCTTATTTGCACCATGCTGTTTTTTTTATGCACTTAGAGTATGCATATGTAGGGCTCATTACATGGCCGTGCATAGGCACATTTTTTTTAACCCGTGCACTTGATTTCACTCACATTTGGATTCTTGAAGACTTGCAGATACCGAGATCGATGGTGGTACATCCGGAGGATGTACAGGTTCAGAGGGGGTGGATGTGGTCAAGATCCAAAGAGGAGGACCACAAACAAGATGAAAGCAACCAAATCGTCCGTGAAGGAATTTTCAATTGTATATTTACGTGTGGTATATTTCAGTTGAGTTCGTCTTCATCGAAGGAATAATATAATGACAACCATATTCAATCATGACCAGAGTGAAGAGGTACTTGATCGTTTTAGGCACATGGAGTTTTGTTACCGAAACCTGGATGTTGCAACCTTTATAAGTGTGCTACAAGCATTTGCGAGTGCGGGATACATTGATCAAGGAAGATCTGTTCATGGTTATATTATTGAGTGTGTGTGGGAATCAGATTTTTATTCTTATCTGTTGCGCTGATTGATTTTTATGAAAAATGTCGAAGGCATGGAAGGATTTTTTTTGGCTTCATCGGCAAAGGGAAAGTTTCTAAGAAGGGCTTCTTCGTGATGCTGACCGCACCTTCCATTAGGGGAATCATACAATTCTATAGAGAAAAAAAAAACTACGCTTTGGGAGGAGGGGTATCAGCAGAGCAGCAGGTTGTGCCGGGCGGCAGAGGAGCCGTTCCATCCCATGATATTTCATCAGCGTCGGTGATCAGAGGGAGGCGCTGTTAGAGGAGATTAGGAGTATATACATCAAAGAGGTTGGCTGGATCGAGGGGAAGAACTGTGCAAAATTCTTCTGAAAGGAATCGATCAATATTTGACAGCGCCAATATACTGTTATGATTGTCTGATTATCTACGAAAAACAGAGGAGCATAGATGACGTTTTTCTCAGTAAAGGAAGGCAGAAGACTGGTGTGATGGTCGTCTCTAGAGAAAGATATAGAAGACATTAGGTACGAGAGCCTGGAGGGAGAAAGGACAGCTATTCTGAGGAGACTACGGGATGAGAGGGAGGTACAAAGTTGTAGACAGTAGCGCACACTAGCTCTCGAAAAAGTTCAGATGAAGGAAAAAGGAGCAGCAAAAATGCTGAAGTTTGGCACAGTTCTGGAGAAGAAAAGTGCAGAGCTATGAGGGAAGGATAAAGATGACAATGCGGCAATCATGTGCGACTTGCTAGCGGACTGAAGAACGCTGCTGTTAGCAGAGGAACGATGAATAAGCATCAAGTACAACTCTAGCGGCTCTATGATGATTCAAGTATATTTGCATTACATTGTACTGCGCAAATGACATTATCAAACTCTACGCCAATACTCTGAGCAAGCAATAACGAAGCCTGATTGGTATGGCTCTAAACAAATCAAAAGTTTTGCATCTGTTTATGATACTCTATCTTTGATACATGTCATCACTGTCAAAAATATTTTTCTTTAATGGAGAAGGGCGTTGAGGAGTTTTCTGAGCATTCTGTAAGGGCAGGTGGAACTTTATTTTCAAATTTTGTTTGTTTCCAAACCAAAATCATACTTGAAATAAATCAATGATTTCATTGTCTGTTGCACAACGCCTTCAGGTTCGCTCGTCGTGCTCTGATTATTAGATGTTGGTTGTGAGCTCATATATTATTAACCACAGTAATCAGTCTTTCATCCTTAATAAGTAGTCTTTTTATGTAGATAATATTTTCGATTCTAATCATAATGCGCCTTTTCATTGGATATGGAGGTGCGCGCATAAGAGAATGTAGATAAGTGTGATCGGTGATACGTTGATTTGCAAACGGAAAGAAATACAGTGATGGGTTGCAAGCGGCTCTTGTCGTTTCAACTTGGAAACCCCCCAGACGTGCGAATATCTGACAAATAACTTGAACCTCGAAGCTCATACTGTGGAGCTCAGTGGATAAATGTTTTAAGCTCATACGGTGTAGGAGGTCATTGTTTAAGCTCATACTGTGTACAAGGTTATTGAATAAATGTTTGACAAACAGACGATTGTTCCTCAATAACCCGAATCGCTGGAATGGTTTATGTTGTCACCACGTGTGTTATGTGACCATATTCAAATGATAGTGAAACAAAAACAATGAAAATGCTTCTTTGTCGAAATCAGGCATGATTGCATGTCCAAATCTGGTTTAAATATGCAGGTGCCTATATCTTATACATGAGGATATATAAGTGAAACCATTGCAAGCTTTACATCTTCTTATCATCACTAGCTTCATTAGCGTCAAGCTCAAATATGACTGCCATAGGCGAAACATCATAGGTTTAAGCTATTGAAGAATGTGTACTTTTGAGGAAAGGTTTTATATAGGAAAGTGCTGCATTATTATTAATATCGTTGTGTAAACTCGACGTTTCCAAAGAATTCGAAAGGTTAGCATCGTTGTTACATTACATTTCTTTATCTTTCCCCTCCTTTCCATGAAACCCGACGACATAGAGTTGATATGGAGTTGATCGAAGATCTAGAGTTTTGAGAGATTGTATAGAGGCAACCACATTTGAGCTACATGCTTATGTTTTACTGCAAATGGTTTCCCGAAGTTCTTTCATGGACTGCATATGTATATAATGTCATTTTGATGTGATGTTTCTCATGATTTGTTTAGTTTCTATGAGTGCAGGAATGATCAAGCGAAGCCAACGGAGATGATGACTCAAGAACAAAGCCGTGAAAATCTTTTTCATTAGCTATCGTGCTTTAACCCTGATCTTTTCTTTGCACCATTTTTGAGATGCATTGCATGCCAAATATGCATGTAAAAATATATAGAAACACGTCTTTGAAATTCCGTAGAAGCACGTCCATCTGCACAATTAGATAGGTAAATATCATTGAAAAATAAAAAAGCAAGTTTTGAGTGATAAGAGAGGATAATTCTCAGTAAGGGAGAGTGATTGCATCTGTAAGAGAGTGGAGTTGTGAGCGATGTGAGCGTTGCTTAGATACCATAAAACCCTCGATTTTTCACACCATTTTGTTTCTCTTCATGCACCTAAAACATGCATAAATGAAATGTAAAGAGCACGAGTGATATTTTCGTTAAAACCCATAGTTGCACGAGTGATTGCACTTGTATTGAATTGTATATCCATGATGAAAATGTGAGTTCAATTTGAGTGTACATCCTCAACACCGAGTTCCTAATATCTCCCTTATTTGCACCATGCTGTTTTTTTTATGCACTTAGAGTATGCATATGTAGGGCTCATTACATGGCCGTGCATAGGCACATTTGTTTTAACCCGTGCACTTGATTTCAAATCACATTTGGATTCTTGAAGACTTGCAGATACCGAGATCGATGGTGGTACATCCGGAGGATGTACAGGTTCAGAGGGGGTGGATGTGGTCAAGATCCAAAGAGGAGGACCACAAACAAGATGAAAGCAACCAAATCGTCCGTGAAGGAATTTTCAATTGTATATTTACGTGTGGTATATTTCAGTTGAGTTCGTCTTCATCGAAGGAATAATATAATGACAACCATATTCAATCATGACCAGAGTGAAGAGGCATGGAAGGATTTTTTTTTGGCTTCATCGGCAAAGGGAAAGTTTCTAAGAAGGGCTTCTTCGTGATGCTGACCGCACCTTCCATTAGGGGAATCATACAATTCTATAGAGAAGAAAAAACCTACGCTTTGTGAGGGGGGGTATCAGCAAAGCAGCAGGTTGTGCCGGGCGGCAGAGGAGCCGTTCCATCCCATGATATTTCATCAGCGTCGGTGATCAGAGGGAGGCGCTGTTAGAGGAGATTAGGAGTATATACATCAAAGAGGTTGGCTGGATCGAGGGGAAGAACTGTGCAAAATTCTTCTGAAAGGAATCGATCAATATTTGACAGCGCCAATATACTGTTATGATTGTCTGATTATCTACGAAAAACAGAGGAGCATAGATGACGTTTTTCTCAGTAAAGGAAGGCAGAAGACTGGTGTGATGGTCGTCTCTAGAGAAAGATATAGAAGACATTAGGTACGAGAGCCTGGAGGGAGAAAGGACAGCTATTCTGAGGAGACTACGGGATGAGAGGGAGGTACAAAGTTGTAGACAGTAGCGCACACTAGCTCTCGAAAAAGTTCAGATGAAGGAAAAAGGAGCAGCAAAAATGCTGAAGTTTGGCACAGTTCTGGAGAAGAAAAGTGCAGAGCTATGAGGGAAGGATAAAGATGACAATGCGGCAATCATGTGCGACTTGCTAGCGGACTGAAGAACGCTGCTGTTAGCAGAGGAACGATGAATAAGCATCAAGTACAACTCTAGCGGCTCTATGATGATTCAAGTATATTTGCATTACATTGTACTGCGCAAATGACATTATCAAACTCTACGCCAATACTCTGAGCAAGCAATAACGAAGCCTGATTGGTATGGCTCTAAACAAATCAAAAGTTTTGCATCTGTTTATGATACTCTATCTTTGATACATGTCATCACTGTCAAAAATATTTTTCTTTAATGGAGAAGGGCGTTGAGGAGTTTTCTGAGCATTCTGTAAGGGCAGGTGGAACTTTATTTTCAAATTTTGTTTGTTTCCAAACCAAAATCATACTTGAAATAAATCAATGATTTCATTGTCTGTTGCACAACGCCTTCAGGTTCGCTCGTCGTGCTCTGATTATTAGATGTTGGTTGTGAGCTCATATATTATTAACCACAGTAATCAGTCTTTCATCCTTAATAAGTAGTCTTTTTATGTAGATAATATTTTCGATTCTAATCATAATGCGCCTTTTCATTGGATATGGAGGTGCGCGCATAAGAGAATGTAGATAAGTGTGATCGGTGATACGTTGATTTGCAAACGGAAAGAAATACAGTGATGGGTTGCAAGCGGCTCTTGTCGTTTCAACTTGGAAACCCCCCAGACGTGCGAATATCTGACAAATAACTTGAAGCTCGAAGCTCATACTGTGGAGCTCAGTGGATAAATGTTTTAAGCTCATACGGTGTAGGAGGTCATTGTTTAAGCTCATACTGTGTACAAGGTTATTGAATAAATGTTTGACAAACAGACGATTGTTCCTCAATAACCCGAATCGCTGGAATGGTTTATGTTGTCACCACGTGTGTTATGTGACCATATTCAAATGATAGTGAAACAAAAACAATGAAAATGCTTCTTTGTCGAAATCAGGCATGATTGCATGTCCAAATCTGGTTTAAATATGCAGGTGCCTATATCTTATACATGAGGATATATAAGTGAAACCATTGCAAGCTTTACATCTTCTTATCATCACTAGCTTCATTAGCGTCAAGCTCAAATATGACTGCCATAGGCGAAACATCATAGGTTTAAGCTATTGAAGAATGTGTACTTTTGAGGAAAGGTTTTATATAGGAAAGTGCTGCATTATTATTAATATCGTTGTGTAAACTCGAAGTTTCCAAAGAATTCGAAAGGTTAGCATCCTTGTTACATTACATTTCTTTATCTTTCCCCTCCTTTCCATGAAACCCGACGACAACGTGTTGTAGATAGATTCATATCTTCATAAAGCTTCAAATACCACATAATCTCACATGTTGCATTTGTAAGACTTCTATATTCAGCTTCTGTGCTTTAAAGTGCTACTGTAGGCTATTTTTTAGAACTCCATGAAACCAAATTATTACCTGCAAATATCAGATATCCTCCTGTACTCCTTCTATCATCCTTATTTCCAGCTCTACATCATTGTATGCTTTCAAATACAAACCTTCATGATATTTATACCCTAGACCTTCATTTAATGTACCCTTCAAATATCTCAAGACCCTTTTAGCTGCTTGCATATGAGCATCTGTGGGTTTGTTCATGAATTGAGACAATATGCTTACACTAAATGTAATACCTGGCCTTGTTAAAGTTTCATATATAAGAGAACCAATCAAAGACCTATAGATAAGTGGATCTTCCAAAGGTTCACCATCTTGAGCATTGTACTTCACATTGGGTTCCATCAGATTACTGATACTCTTGCAATGCTCCATGCCATATTTCTTTAACAAATCTGAAATATACTTCCTTTGTAGAAGATATATGCTATCTTCCTTCTTCATAACTTCTATTCCAAGAATGTATGTCAGTTCTCCTAAATCTAAAACTTTAAATTCCGATCCAAGCTCTGCTTTGATCCTGGCTATCTCACCTTCATTGTCTCTTGTTATTATCAAGTCATCCACATAAATTGAGATATAAACAATCAATGATCCTTCAACCTTAACATACAAAGAACTATCTGCATTTGAACATCTGTATCCCTGCTTTTCAAGAAACTTTACTAATCTAAAACTCCAAGCCCTTGGAGCTTTCTTAAGACCATACAATGCTTTCAAGAGTTTATATACATGCGTAGGCTTCTTGGGATCTTCATAACCTGCTATTTGCTCCATGCACACATCTTCTTTTAAATCACCATTGAGAAATGCATTTTTGATATCTAATTGATAAAGATTCCATACCTTGCTTGCAGCAACACTTATTAATGTCCTTATTGTTGATATCTTGGCAACAGGAGAAAATGTCTCCTCATAATCGATGCCATAACTCTGTGCATAACCTTTACAAACAAGCCTGTCTTTATATCTACTTACTGAACCATCACTGTTTCTCTTTATCCTGTACACCCATTTGTTACCGATTACCTTCATGTTAGGTTGCCTTGGAACTAAACTCCATGTATTGTTCTCATACAAAGATGTCATTTCCTCATCCATTGCTTTAACCCATTTCTTTACCTTTGAAGCTTCTTTAAAAGTTGTTGGTTCTTGCTCCTCAAGAAGATTTGCAATATAAGCTTCATGAGAAAATCTTTGTGGTTCCCTTCTTTCTCTTACTGGATACCTTGATTGGCTTCTTGTCCTACCATGCTTTTCTTGCCTTCGAGTTTGAGTTCTTCTTGATGTAGAACCTTTACTTTCTTCTTCCTGTCACTCAATTTCCTTTAAAATCAAATTGAGAATTTTCTTCAACTTTTGATTGGGGGGAGTTACCTCTTCATGTGTAATTTGACTCTCTGGTGAACTTGGACAACTTGGCTCTTCTTCGTGACTTCTTGTAGTTTCTTCTTCATCTACTTGCACTTCATGTTTATACCAAGATTTATCTTCATGAAAAATAACATCTCTCGAAACAATTACATCTCCCGTATCTGGGTTCACACATCTATATCCTGGTTGCCCTTCTGCCATACCAATGAAAACCATTTTTTGTGAACTTGGATCCAACTTTGACCTTATCTGTTGTGGAACATGAACAAAACATATGCTTCCAAAAATTCTACACTTAGCAATATCTAGTTGAGTAGGTGCTTTCTGTACATGACTTTGAGTAGGTGGTAACCTGTTCATCACATAAACTGCCATATTGCATGCTTCAGCCCAAAAAGTAAGTGGTAAGTCCTTTTCATTTAACATGCACCTACCCATCTCCAAGATAGACATGTTTCTTCTTTCGGCCACACCATTTTGTTGAGGTGTGTATCTATTTGTAGTCTCCTTTTTAATTCCTTCTTCCTCCAAAAATGTAAGAAACTGATTAGAAAAATATTCACCTCCTCCATCTGATCTCAACCTTCTTATGCTTCAACGTGTTTGCTTTGCAACCAATGATTTAAACTTCTTGAACATGTCAAACACTTCGGATTTGTATTTCATAAAATAAATGAATGTAAACTTTGAGAAGTCATCAATAAATGTTACAAAGTACTTGCTACCTGCCATGGACTCTTCTTGAGATGGACCCCATTAACCTTCCAACACTGATGTGTCCTAATCTTTTATGCCATAAATCCAATTGGCTTACTTGAGTCCCATTAACCATTGTATAACCTGCATAATTTGGAACTTCAACTTCATAAGTATATAATCTGTTTACCTTAACTCCTTTTATAACAAAACTCCCATCCTTCTTCTGATAAGCCTGCCACTGATTATTGTCAAAATCGACCTTTACTCCATTGTCCTCCATCTATCCAACTGAAATCAAATTTCTTGTAATAGTAGGAACAAACAAAACATCTCTAAGAGTTACATGTTCATTAAGTGGACAATCACCAATGTAAACTACTTCATGCTCAGTACTATCTCCTGTAGCAACTGTGACTCTTGAATCAGGTTTGTGTAAGTTCACAAACATATTCATGTTGTGACTCATGTGGTTTGAGCAACCACTATCTACATACCAAGTTTTGTTGTTTACCTTCCTCTTATGTGTCTCTATATGCATAGCCATAAGAACGTTTTCCTATGTGTTTCAGCCTCCTTTTGTACTATGTTGTTGTTGTGATGCATGTGATCTTGGCCTCTTCCTCTTTGTCGTCCTCTGAACCACCTCTTCTATTCGGATTGGAGAAGAAATCCTTGGCATAATGACCAACTTTACCACAATAATGGCAAGTAAAGTTACCTTGATGGTTTGGTTGAGCTTGTTGACTTTGTTGTGTTGTTCTTCCTCCTTTAGTAGCATTGAAGCTTCCTCTTCCTCTTGCATTGGTATTGAATCTTCCTCCTCCTCTCCAATTTCCTGTACCTCTTGATCTATTTGATGAAGTATAAAGAGCTTGTCCTTGAATACCTCTTTGTGAATGATAAGAGTTACCACCTTCTATGTTGATTTCTTCAATCATCATGAACGTTCGTAAATCTTCAAAGGATGGTAGATTCTATCAATCATGATAGAGTTAATGAAGGACTTCCATCTTTCATCTTCTCTCAAGCCATTTAACATGCTATTAACCTTTATATCCTCACTAGGAGATGCATCAATAGAGGTTAATGCTTCAATAAGAGATTTTACCTCAAGAACATAATCATTAATTGATTGTCATGGCTTCTTTTTTACTCTTGTCAACTCACCAATAAGTTGTGTTTGCCTCGCTCTGTTGGTAGTTGCAAATAACCTTTCTAGAGACTCACAAGCCTCTCTACTAGTATTCAAACCTCTTATATGCCCAAACATAGTATTGGAAAATGTTTGTGATATAATAAACAAAAATCTTCTGTCTCTTTCGATCCATTCTTGCTCTCTTGCTCGATTCGCTGGTGTAGGAGCTTCTGGTAATACGGGCTTCACTTTTGTACCTGTTATCAATCCCCAAAGACCTTTAGACATGAGATAAGACTCCATTCTAAATTGCCACATGGGATAATTTCTCCCATCTGATAACTTCTCAATCGATGCACTTAAATCTACCATGTTGAATTGTTGTAAACAAAGAAGATAATTCAATAAATTGTATGAAAGATTTGATAAAAAAACAAAAGCTCTGATGCCACAATGTTGTGTTAACAAACTTTTAAACATCAAATTACACAACGAAACATGATGAGACCTCCCAAGATCTTCAAAACACCAACCAAATATTTCCAAACTTCAAAAACAAACTTTCCTCAAAACTTTCAAGAAAACAAAAATAGGTCACTGTAACAAAATAACCACCAGAAATGCTTTTAGCATACTTTGAGAAAAATAATCATATATCCTGAATGTAGACGCTGAGTAGCATGCTTTAGAAACAAAAAAAACATCAAAAAAGGTGGAGTATAGCTCTCGAACCAACAACTTGAAGTGAAGGTAAGAGAAGGCCTGCAACAGCAAGGTATGACTAACTATCTGAATTGAAAACTGATATACAGAAGAAAACTTCAAGATCTATGAGAAACGTGATATGGATAGAAAATATGAGAGCTAAGGAAACTCCTCCAAGTAAAACCACTCAAAAAGACCGCATAACAACTGAGATATGAAAGTTTGAAGATAGGTATATCTCTGATGAGGCATTGGATAGACACAAGAAAGAATATCTGCAAAAACGCCTACTTGTGAGCGTTTTCTCATTGTAATTTGTACAAATCAGATCTAGCTATATACTAAAAGTTGTAAGCTTCGTAACGCAACAAGAATCACTGAATTTGGACACCTACACTAAGAGAACCACTCTTTTTATTTAGAGGCTATCAACAGAAGCGCCTTCCTTGTCTAAAAATAGACACCTCTCCTTTTCTTCTTAATTTTATCTACTTTTATCTACTTTTGCTCTAAATTTAAAGATGTGAACGCCTCCACATGTTATTTTTCATAACTAATAAGATCCACAAGCTTCCATATACCATTTTTAATAATTAATAAAATGCACAAGACTCCAAGATTACTTTAGAGCTTGTTTTTATGTAACAATATAGCCATATGGCATTGGGAAAGGATCTGTCATTGTAGCTGGATTTAATGTTCTATAATCCACACAAATCCTCAAGGTCCCATTCTTTTTTAGAACAATAATAATGGGAGATAACCATGTTACTCGGTTAACCAATTTAATGAATCCAATTAACCATAACTTGCCAATGTCCTCCTTAACCTGTTTTGCAAAGTTGGGACTCATTCGGTACCTTTGCTGCACAATCAGAATTGCATCTATTTTTAAATTAATCCTATGTTGATGTAAATCTGGATCTATGCCTTTCACTTGTAAGTAACCCAAATAAAATATGTCAATATACTCTTCTTGATCCAAATTTTGGTGAGTCAAATTTCTAGATTCTGCTAAAAAAAGTAGCTTAGCTTGTTCCTTCCATTGTATCACCTACCATTGGTTCACTACTATTTTCAAACAATTCGTCCTCTTTTCATAGAACTCCTTCCACATCCACTTCTAATACTGGAACCACAATTGGATTTTCCTTCAAAAATTCTTCCTCCTCATCATCTTCTATCTCCTCCATTAGATTAATGGTCTGAGCCATCAAAGGTTTTTCTCTTATGGACATATTCCTTCTTCCTTTCATTAGTATTGTGACCTGCTTTTTACCCTTCGTGATAACAACCATGTTTAAACCCGAATCTAGCTTGATTTACCTTGGCCATCCTGAACCATGGTCTCCCTAACAACATCTCATATGGATAGGTAGATTCAAACATTTGAATCACAATAAAATTAATGATAAATGACATCCTTGCAATTACTATCTACTGCTGCTTTAGAATACCCAAACTTGTGTTTGATCCGCCATCTTAACTTGAAAAGGTGTTAGAGCTAGAGCCCCATTCCCCATTTCCTTAAATATGTGTTGATGTAATATATTCAGTCTTAAACCACCATCCAACAAAACTTCATCAAATCTTCTTTGCTTATACTGTACCTAAATTACTGGTACTACAAAGTCCACATCAACTAGATCAATACTATTAGCTGATTTTGAAAGTATCTGTGTAGCTGCTGGTTGTGATTGTTGCTCAACTAGCCTTTTCAACAATTTTTCTCTAAAAGCTGTTACTAAGGATAACAACTGATCCAAGGATAACAGTAAAGGAGAGTTTATAATTACCTCAAACCAGTCATTGTCCAACTCTTGCTTAGTCTTCATCACATCATCTTTCTTTCATCTATGAATTGGCATTAAGTCCCCATCATCCTATAATAAAATCTCACTTTTATCTTTCTTTTGCTGATCCTATTGGATCTGTTTCTATACGTGGTCCCGAATCAATAGGACCTTTATTTTTTGATCTTGTGACTGCCGAAACTTCCACATCCTTTATCATGGCACATTGTCTACAGTAACAATTCCATTGATCCTCATGATCCTTTTTTGAGGTTTCTGATGTACGTGCACTTGGATCGTTCTGAAATTCTTGATCTAATAAATCAATTACAATAACATTTGCCTGAGCAACTTGCTGAGCCTATTGCTATTGTTGCCCTTGTTGGTTAAACTGATTGTACCCAAGAATTTTTATACCTCTTTCCTCTCTCTGCTTAATCCATAAAGGACAATTAGGATGAGTCCAATGATCTGATGCAGAGCAATACCCACATGGCATCACTCTAGCTGGTCATCCCTATTGATTTCCTTGTTGATGCACCTGGTGATTTCCTTGATCTCTCCATGGAGGTCTCCCTTGCTATTACCTCTGAAAACCACCACATCCTTGAATCGAAGTGGCCTGATTTGTTGCAACATTTTTATTAACTCTATTATCTTGTATTGAAATTTGCCCTCTATGTTTTGAATTATACCAGCATAAGCTTGTGGTATGAACTTCTTTATCACAAATATCACAAACCTTTTTTTCCTTAGGAGAAATTATTGAGTATCCATGCTTCTTTAATCAACCGATTCGAGCTTACTTTTTATTTTTCTTGCCTTTTTATTATGATGCCTCCATACCACAACCTCTTCATCCTCGCTCTATAATTCCAAATCAATCGTAACTTTCTTTGACTCCAATTTTGTATTAGATTCTTCCTCAGAGTTGGAACTCTTATACTTCTTCTTTGTTTTACCAAATATCTTTTCTACTCTAGCAGCTGCTATTATCAAACATCAAAACCATTGGCTATATCAATACTAGCCACAACATGATAATAATGCTTCTTAATCCTTTCACAAAATAATTTGCTAACATCTCGTTAGTAGGTCTCTCATTACCTTGTAATCTTTCCATTAAAATTCTAAATTTTTTAACATAATCTTCCACTAGCATATTCGTTTGTCTGATTGCTCTGCATTTTCTCAAAACATTAGAGGGAGTCTTTTCTTTTCTAAATCTTTGTAGAAATGTTGTTTTTAATGCATCATATGTAGCGAAATGAACAATACCATATTGGCTAAACCAGCTCATTGCTCTTCCTTCTAATGTAATCGCAAATTATTGTCATTTAACTACATCTTCACATATTGTTGGATATCCATTTGCTGTCCACTTTATTTCAAATTCAGCAATGTGGGAATCTGCATCTTCCTAGCCTTGCTTCTGTTGCACATGTTCCTCCTTCCTTCTCTTCAACTTCAAAATTGGAATCTTCTTGCACTTCATACCAATCGTATGGTTCAGAAAATGAATCTGCATTACCCGCTTGTGCTTCAGAGCATGTGTAGTATACTCTACCAACTCACTGTCTTTGTTCCAACATGAATGTCTTGCTTCTTGAGCAAGCACACTAGGATCCCCAAAGGTGTTTGGGTTGAACAACACATAACTACCGACTTCATCACAAACTCTTAGGGAATTACTCTCAACTTTAATACTCACACAAAAGAGAATACTCACAAACAATACTTTAGATTCACCATTTTCTTTTTGTATCAACACCATATGAGATTGAATTTTGCTCAAACAAACACAAACTCAATATGCGTAGAACAAGTTAGGCAAAAGACTTCATTAATGTTCTTCGAATACCAGAAATTACAAGATAGAAGAGATCACATTCTCCAAAACAGCAATACTAGAACAACACTAAATGGATTCAGTCTGCACAATACAATTTATGATTCTTTGTCCTTCTTCTTCTCATCAAACATATGTGTCTCTCTCAGATACAATTCCCCTGCTTAAAACAAAATACAACAAACTATATTCCCACAACATCAACATAACGAGATTATAACTACCTATTAAAACTCTGAGTCACCAATATTCAAATACAATAACATTCAGACTCAGTAACATCCGATTTAGCAGACACTTAGAAATCCTATTAACTACTTGTCTTTAGAATTCTCTATCCTTAACATAGATTTACAACTTATGAAGCTTATTAGGGTAAGAAACCCAACCTTTCACATCTCAAAGTATTTGACTGTGTGTGTTATGTTCACATACCTCAAGAATTGAGACACAAGTTAGACCCGAAGGCAGATAGGTGTATATTTCTTGGATATGCTTTAGAGAAAAAGGATTTTAGATGCTATAATCCTTGCACCAAAGAGCTTACGGTGTCTAGGGATGTAATATTTGATGCATTGTTTCCTTGGTATGGTAGCAAAGATGTGTTACAGGTTGATGATGCATATGAAGCCGAGAAGAAGCTCAAAGAGGAAAAAAAAAGCATGCAAATGAGTGGTCCAACCACTTCAAACACGCCATCAAACAAGATTACTACATGAACTTGGCATGGAAGGACAAGGAATGAAGCTCATTCAAGTGAAGGAAGTATCAAAGGAAAGGAAAAGGCAAATGATGAAGACCATTGATGGGTAGACATGGAATCTACAAATGATGAAGATATGCAAAAATTAGAAACTCCTCGGTTTAAAGCATCTATACCAAGGAGGAGGAGATTCGTACTACCTAATGGTGAGGTAAGGTCATCAAATAGGGTTAAGTACCCTGTTCAAAGGTTGACTTATGATTGATTCATTGCAAGACACTATGCCTACATCAGGCAAGTTATAGCTTGTGACGAACCTAAGTTTTTTGAAGAAGCAAATAAGCATAGGGAATGGATTGAAGCCATGAAGGAGGAAGTCAAGGCACTTGAAGAAAATGATACTTGGTCATTAATGCCAAGAACAAAGTACATGAAATTCATTGGCAATAAATGGTTGTACAAGGTAGAGAGGCATGCAAATGGGAGCATCTCTAGGTATAAAGCAAGGCTGGTTGCCAAAGGTTTTGCTCAAACCTATGGCATAGAATTTGAAGAACCATTGAATCTAGTAGCTAAGATGTCCACCATAAGAAGTTCGATTGCCATTTCAGCCTCAAAAGTTTGGAAGATGTACAAGTTGGATGTGAAGAATTCCTTCCTAAATGAATAGCTTGAAGAGATTGTCTTCATGGAGTAGCCCCAAGGCTTTGAAGATGAGCGGTTTCCACATCATGTATGCAGGCTTAAAAAAGCTCTTTATGGACTCAAGGACACCACAAGGGCTTGGAACCAAAGACTTATGGGCTACTTGGTAAAATGTGGATACAATCAGAGTCATGTAGACTCGTCACTCTTTGTGAAGAAGGAAGGTAGCATAATTTTTTTCAGTTGTATATATGTTAATGATTTGATCATTACAGGGGATGATGAAGCCAACATCAAGGACATAAAAAGGAAGCTTGTATGTAAGTTTGAAAACTCAAATTTATGGATTTTAAGGTACTTCCTTGGGATTGAAGTACTATATAAAGAGGAAGAAGTTTGGCCTATGTGATTGCAAGTCCATTTCAAATCCATTAGAAGTAAATTTTAAACTAAGTGCTCATGAAGGTGAAGAGTTGAAGGATGTGACCATGTAAAGGTCAATAATTGGTTCTCTCTTGTATGCTACTATGATGAGACCATTAGGGGAAAAAATGAGCCCTGCATGGGCCTTCTAAGGATTTGGATTAAAAAGCTTAATCTAGGAGATTAAGGGGCCTTGCAAAACCACTAGTAGTATTGTCAAATAAAATAATGACTCACAAAAGGTTGTATTCGAATTCTAAAGATGAACAAATTTTGGCCTTTGGATGCCTCAATCAATGGCCCATATTTAATTGGATGCATCTCTAGTGAGAGAATGTTTGACAACATAATGATGAAGACTAGCAGCCGACGCACATTTTTCAATCTCTCTGCACATTTTTGGTCCCTTAGATCAAGAGAGATCCAATGGTAAACCGCAATTCGGGCTGATCGCAATTTCGGAGGTATCCTGAGCCGTCGGATGGGTCCAAGATCGGTGGGTGGACAACAAAAGGCGCTTTTTGATGTTGGGGCTTCACTCTCAGCCATTAGATCACTTGTATATCCGATGGTCCACATTTTAGGTGCCCAAACTTTCTTGGTTTCAAGTAGATGCATCCGATTTGAAGCTGGATCCAAGGGTGTAGAACTCATGGCACATTTTTTAACATGAATCTAATCTCAACCATTGATAACAAGAGAAATCCAAGGGTCAAGGTTCATTGGCACCTTGTCTTTTGCTTTCTTACCTCATCCCTTGGATCATTGAACAAATCTAAAGGCTCCTATTGATTCTGAAGCATTCCAAAACCATTCACAAAGGCAAAACCACGCGTTCTAGGTGGTTTTTGTATCTTTGACCACACAAAACCAAGGGAAGCCTATGCCTAGTCTATGTGATTAAGGGAGTAGAGTGTGGCCACCACCGTCTTCTCATTGGTCCATCACTAATCAACCCTTGAGCTAAAAGGTCCAAGAAGGGTTCATTTTTTCCCCTAATGCGAGATACTGCATATGTCTTTGGAGTGTAATCTGAATTTTTATAGGCACCAACAGTACCTCATCTTGTTGCAGCCAAAAAACATACTTAGATACCTCAAAGCATTAGTGAATGATGGTCTATATTATCCATTTGATGATGGAATAAATGTACAAGCTTATTGTGGTGCTGATTGGGTAGGTTCCAAAGATGACATGAGGAGCACTAGTGGTTATGTTATCATGCTAGGGAAGAAGACAATCTCATGGATGTCAAACGAACAACCAACAATGGCTCTCTCATCGGCTCAATTTGAGTATAGAGGCTTAGCACAAGTCTCATGTGAACTTATGTGGCTCAAGAATATGTTTGTTGATCCTGATTTGCAGGTTAAGCAAGTACCTATTTTTTGTGACAACATAAGTAGCATATGCTTGGCTCAAAATCCAATGTTCCATGCAAGGTTGAAGCATATAGAAGTGCATTAGACTCTATTAGATAGAAGATCATGTCAAACAATGTCAAGGTGAAGCATGTTAATACAAAGGACCAATATGTAGATATGTTTACCAAAGCTTTGGAAGGTGTAAAGCTACAACACTTCAAGGTATGCAATGGAATGAAGGAGCTAGGGATTGAGACTTGAGGGGGAGTGTTGAAAATCAAGCCGCAATCATAAAAAGGGGTTCAACCACGAGTTTTGCAAGTGCACCAATAAAAAAGGAGGACCCAAAGTCATGGAATCAAGTTAGAAGTTCCACCAAAATCAATAAAATTCAAATCTTATCAATCGTCCATCAAAAAGTGCACCTACACTAATTGGTGGGTGGTTAGCTAGATTTTAGGAAAAGAAAAACTCTATATAAGCATCATCCCACCTTTGTTTCTGGAATTTTATGCATTCTACAAGTTTTCCACTTAGTTTAGTGAAGTCATAAGCTCTAGCAAACAGCCCCCTTGCTTTCTTACCTCATTATCTAATGATTTTTCTCCTCTCTATCTAGAGGTGTAGTTAGGCTTTTCTGAATCTGATTGTACCAGATTGCAGAGCATTGTTTGCTATCTCCTTGGACTCATTTTCATTGATTTCCAGCTTCACTTGCTCTCTCATATAGTGCCCTGAACTTTGCCAAATTTCCAAGTTATTTGACCAAGGTATATCTCTACACATAGGTAGAGAGTGTTGCAAACAGGTAGTCTATTTTGAAGAGGGTGGGTCTCGCAGCTGGAATATCCACTTGAGATGATTTAACAATTTTTGGGTAGCTTTTATAGTCTACTGTAATTTTACAAAGTTTCATTTTAAGTCTATGTACAAGTGTAGAGAACTGTTCAGAATAGTGAGCATTTATCACTAGTTGTGGACCTAGTGGAGGGTAGCCATCTTCTATTGTTCCATTGGGGTGTTAGAATCATCCTCCATCACACATAAACTCAATGTGTTTAATAGAAAATCCTTGATACAATGCAAGAACTAAACATGTATAAGTTCACTATCACTTCATTAGGGAGAAGCTTTTGGCAAAAGAAATTGATGTTTCTTGATGGAGTTAGGCTATGCATATTCAAAGATATTGCAAGGATTCAAATCATCAGTGATTGAAGATTCAAGCATGTTTTAGCTTGCAGGGGGGTTGTTGGAACATCAAGAAAATGTTGTGTTTCGAAACAAGTTTATTCTTAGAGTGAACCTTAGAGTTATGACATTTCATAAGTTTCTCTATTTTTGTAAAGGTTCCTGATCACTTATGGTTTCAAATCTTTTATCTCACTAAATAATAAAGTTAAAAGAACTAAAAGGCCATGAATATGAGGCTACTGTTCAACCAACTACCAAAATCACGTTTTTCTTGATTTCATTCTTTCCTATATTATAGAAAAAGTAATCACAATCACAACATACAATCTCATGAGTGATTTTGAATTCAAATTGGATGAAAATTTCATGGAATGAACAAGGAGTCTATATAAAGACTCAAAATTATTTATACATTATGTTATGTGAATATACAAATATGTTCATCTTCATTTTTCTTTTTGCTCACTTTCCCACATCACCTTTTCTAAAATATACTAACTTGCACAGGCTGGTTCACTCATCAGAGGTCAAATACTTGTTCATAAGGGCTAGTTGGAAAGGTATTAGTGTCTATTCTATGTGTGTAAAATTTTGTATCATTTGGTTTCACAGATTGGCAAAATGAGACTGTACACATCCCTAGAAAGTTAGGGAGACATCAAATCAATGCTAAGCTAATAATTAGAACATAGCTTGATACATAATTTGATATTTGTGCATAATAGCTAGTCAAGTCAATAATCCACCATTTTCTTAGAGGAATCTTGCCAATTGTAATTAGGATGAGACCTAGCTTTAGAAGTTGCATATCGCAACAAAAATAGTAAATTTTTCTTGTAATTACTCATGTGCAAGTTATCTCTTTTGGATCATGTTTTCCTAATGATGTTTAAAATCACATAGGGTCTTTTATTCATCTTTGTGAATCCTAGAAGGCATATCAAGGTCTCGAAAATCTGAAGGATAGGCTGTGTCTTGGTTAGCTAGAAAAATTTCAACATTTTCAAGCACAAATTTCTACTAAATTAAAATTCTCCAAGCACTCACATTAAAATCCTAGAAAGCAAGGAAGTAGAGAGCTAACTTCATTGGAAAATCCTAAAAGTATTTAAATATTAAAAGCATAGCACAACTCAATTTCTTAGGGACAAGAAGACTTTGGAGGACTCAAAATTTTCAAAACATCCTAAAGTTAATCTCAAACAAAGAAGGAATTATGTGATTAATAAATCTTTGATTAGTGAAGGTGAAATTCATTCATAAATTCATGAATTGGCTTTACTCTCTCTATTTTAGTGGAACTTTGGAAGTTGTATTTTATGTGAGTGTGCATTGAGTGGAGGTAGTTGAATGTGAAAAGGGTAACTTGAGGAAAAATGGGTAACAATGGATCCCATTTGAATTAATGGAAAGTACATTTCTTTATGAGTGCATGTGAGGAGTGCATAGAGTTACTAGCATCAGTTAGATAAGGTCACTCATTATATGAACACCCAAATGCACTTGGAATCTTTATGTCACTTGATTCACAAAATATCTTAGGAATATCTAGATCTCTTATTCAAGCACCTACTATGGAAAGAGACTTTATGTCCCAAAGCTAGTGTGCCTTCATCAAATCTGGATCCTAAGTACTTGTGTGAAGTTTTTGTTGAGTTTGAAAGTGATTCGAAAGAGATGCTCATCTCTATAGATATGAAAATGCAAGGTTTACATGTTGAGATGTTCCTTAAATCTAAAGTTAAGGGAGAATATGAAATCCCATTTTATTTCGAAAGGAAAAACCTTGGTGAGGCCCAACTATTAAAAAATAAAGATCTTTGTGGATGCAGACTTGTGAAAGTCAAGAATGGTGCTAAGGTGATATTAGTTCACATTCAACTAGTAAAAATGAAATGACATGCTTATATGGATAACAAAGATTCTTTATAAATTTTCCATATAAGTTGTAGAGGGGAAAAATTGAAACATGGCTGAAGTGGCAAGCTCGATGCTCAAGGAGATGAATGTGCCCAATCGCTATTGGGCAGATGCAGCAAGTACAAACACCTACATCATGAATAGAAGCCCAAATTTAGGTGTACATGATTTGATTCCATATGAAGCATGTTATAGTAAGAAATGAGAACTATCTCATCTCAAGATTTCTAGTTATGTATGTTATCTGCACTTGCCTTTTGAATTGAGACATAAACTTGATGCAAAATCTAAAAGGTGCATCTTTACTCAATATTCAATTGAGAAAAAGGGTTTTAGACGTTATGACCATAAAACCAAAAATCTTAAGATATCTAGATATGTTATCTTTTGATGAATTGTTGTCATGGTATTGCGTGAAAGATTCCGTTTAGGTGGAAGACATACATAATGCCGAGCGAAGACATGTACAAGACCAAGAAAGTACAGAGACTTCTTGTCCTTTAACTTCAAAGGAAACTAGAGAGGGTAGCCACACATATCCATGGAAAGGGATATTAAGAAGAAATGTTACTTCAAGTGAAGAAAGTCCTACAAGAAGCAAAGTCAAGGATGAAAAAGTTGATTGAGACAATTTTGCTAGAGATGGATAACAAGAGTCAAGGAGAGATTGAAAAGATAGAAACTCCACGTGAAAAATCATCAAAAGCAAGAAGGAAAAGGTTCATTATAGCACATTCACTCACAACAATATTAAGAATAGAAAGGTATCTAGTTGAGTACTTCACTCGTGACTCTTTCATTGTCAGGCATTGTGCATACATGAGTCAAGTAATTGGATGTGAAGAGCCTAATTGTTTTGAGGGTGCAAGCAAGAATGAAGAATGGAAGGAAGCCATGCAATACGACTTAAAGCACTTGAGGAAAACCACATTTGGTAATTGGTTTCTAACACCAAGGACATGAAAGTGATAGGCAACAAATGGGTATACAAGATGAAGAGGAATTCGGATGCCAGCATATGTAGGTAGAAAGCAAGGCTAGTTTCCAAGCACTTAACACAAACCTATGTCACTAAATTTGAGAATATGTATAGACCTATAACAAGGACGACTACCATAAGAATTCTTATTTGAATTCCAGCCTCAAAGAGTTGGAAAATCCCGCAACTAGATATGAAGAATGCTTTCTTGAACAACCTAGAGGAGACTATTTTCATGGAGGAGCCCAAAGGCTTTGAAGATTATAGGTATCCTCATTATGTGTGATGATTAAGGAAGGCTCTCTACGGTCTCAAGAAAGCCCCAAGTTCTTGGAATCAAAGGCTAGTGCAATATGTAGCCAAATATGGCTACAAACAAATTGATGCAAACACCTCATTGTACATGAAGAAGGAACGTGATCTTGTTGTCTACATTCACATTTATGTTTATGATCTTATTCTTATAAGGATTGATGAAGCGAGCATGAGAGATATCTAGAAGAAGATTTGAGAAGAATTTAAGATCTCAAATCTTGGATATTTGAAGTACCTCTTAGGCATATATGTAATCTACAAGGAAGAAGGCATATACCTCATGCAAAGGAAGTACATTCTTGATGTAATAATGAAGTATGGCATGTTTAATTGCAAGAAAATTGCAAATCAATTCAAAGTGAATGCAAAGCATAGTTAAAATGAGGGAGAAGACATTGAAGATGCTACTTTGTATAGATCCAATGTAGGATCTTTGAACTATGCAACTCTTAGAAGGGAGAACATCAAGCATGGAGTAGGAGTACTCTTAGAGTTTATGAAAACTCCCAAAGCACAAGACTTAATGGAAGCCAAGAGATTTCTTAGATACCTCAAGGGCACTATAAATGATGTTCTATTCTATTTTTATGATGAATATGTGGAGGTGAAAGCTTATTGGGATGCAAATTGGGTAGGCTCAAAGGATGATATGAAGAGTATAAGTGGCCATATAGTCATGATTTTAAGGAATTGTCTCTCATGGAGATCAATGAAACAACCGTAGTAGGTCTATCCTAAACCAAAGCTAAATATAGAGACTTAGCACTTGTCACTTGCAAGCTTGGGTGGCTGAAGAAGCTCTTCAAAAACTTGAACTTGCAAGTGAGACAAATTTCCATCTTGTGTGAAAACATGAGTAGTGTACATGTAGCTTCAAATCCTATTTTACATGATAGTTGTAAGCACAAAGATGTACACTACCATTGTATCAGAGAGAAGTGATTACAAAGGAGGTCCAAGTGGAGCATGTGAGTTTACAAAAGTATTGGAAGGAATGAAGCGATTGAAATTCAAAAGAATCATTGGTATGATCAATATAACTTGAAGGCTTAAGGGTGAGTGTTAAAAATCAGGCCTTAAATGTTGGCTAGAGACACGAATGGACTAACAATGTTTTTGGGGTGTTCTACTATTCAAATGTTTATGTGCTTGTTCTAGTGGTTTTTTTAATGTTGCATTCCGATGTATTGGTTTTTTGAATATTTGCCTTAAATCTTAGGTAATATCTCAAAGATGTGTATGAAATGTGGACCTATCATTTAGAGGACTCATATCACAAGTTTGTATTACCAAGAAGTTTCAACCACTTTCCTAAACCATAGCTTACCAAAAATGTTTAGTGGTTGACTCAAAAATTCTTGCAAAATTCTAGGAGCACTTTTTGATAGCCTGTATATCTAAGACTACAAGTGTTGAGTGTAATTCCACAACCTCTACTCTCTTCCTAAGTTATTCTAGAGTGTAAGAAAGTTGTGATACACCACCATATTGCTTAGTTAATCATTTTTTTAGCTTATAATTCTTTATTCTTATCCATTGCTCACTTCTAGCCTAAGTAGTGAACTAGTTTCTAGCATGATTTCAGTATCCATTTGAAGTGATTGCACTTGGGTTGCAAATATTTAAGGTGTGTCTCTACATGTAGGAAGTCAATAGCAAGAATAGCTAGTCTCACTTCTAGAGGTCGGTAATCCATGCTCGAGTATCCAAATCAAGTGTTTAAAAATGCTGTCAAGAGCTACAAGTGTTCTAGTCATATTGAAGAAAGTTTCATTATTTTTATCCATTTAAAATTTTCATTAGATCCAAAAAAATCCCTCTATATCATTTTAGAAAAACACCTATGAGGCCCTAAAACTTTGCAAAGTTGCATAGGCGTGTTGATCATCCCCAAACATATAGATGGGAGGATGCTTCTAAATGTAAGGCAACCAACTTGTTGCAATTCGATAGGTCTCCTCCTAATGGATCACAACAGAAAATGGAAGAGCTTCAAATTGCCAAAGTAAAATTTACACTCATAGTAAAAGAGTTAATCAAATTTTAACCTCACTATTGGAAAGAGATTGTGAAGTAGAGAAGTGTAGATGCTAAAGCTGTGAAGTACGTTTAGACAAGGATGGAGGGTTCAACAAATGTGGTAAAGATAATACCTATATTCCCACCACACTCAACATTCACACTTCTAGATCCATAATATACTCTAGGGCTAGCATAGCCATTTCCACCAAGAGTTTATGAATATAATGGGGAAAACCACATTTGATGCACACGAGGATGATACTTTAACTAGTAGATGTGCACGTGGATAAACATGTGGATCTGCTAAAAGGTGAGGTATTGACTTTATGTTCGCGAAGTCCAAATTGAAGATTGAGATTACATGCCTAAGAGATTTCTCAATGGGAGTTTGAACCTCACGATTGGGCATAGATCTTAGCTATGTTAGATATCACTCTCATTGAGTAGACATTGATCATATCTCAGGATGAGCAAGGAAGTAGACAGTGAGAGATACACTAATGGATCTAGGATAATAAAGAATCCACTCATATTGAGATAACTCCATATCACTAAAATGAGGAATACTTGGTGGAAATGGGGCTTCTTAATGTGCAAGAACAAGTGATTTTGTACTTATACTCAAGAGATGTATAAGCTAGACACAACAAAATTCACTTTAACTATAGCAAACAAAGAAAAAAATGAATCTCTCTTTGAAGTTCCAAAAAAATTCAAAAAATATACAATTAGAAATAGATCTATATTAGTTCAATGAACAAAATGAGAAGGAATTCTTGGAGAATTCTATGGTAAAAAAGAAACCACAAAAAAGATAGTAGTGACATTTGAGAATGTCCAAGATCGTTTTATACACTGATGGTACTCTTGAAGAAAAGAAAGATTTGACTTTGTTATTAAAATAGTATCAAGATGTTTTTTCTTGCTCTTATAAAGTTCTATAAGGAGTGGACGTTGACATCTGTTCTCATAGGATTCCAATGATTAAAAGAGATTTGAGAAGATTGTAGGAGGTAGAAAAGTGAGTTGCAAAGTGACGAAGTTCGGTCCCGTCAACCAACACAAGACCAGCCGTTTAGCTTATGGAGACTCAAATAGAACTTATTAGCATGCGATAAGTGCAATAAAATGCACTATGTACTTTGCAACATCTAGGAGAAACAGTTGATACAGAACAGATAGGTTTATGCATTGACTAGCTCAAGAAACTTACTATCTTTGGGTGAGACAATCAACTTCAAATGCTCTTAGTAGCGAGCATGATTAGAATTGGAAACCATCCTTTTGGAGGCGTGTTACACATAGGCTTGAGTGTATAGAATGCACAAGAGTACAAAAAATAAGCAAAATATGCCTTTGGAATGAACATGACACTCAACAATGGTACCTCCTATTTTTCAAGAATGCATAGAGATAGACCTCGAGACATAAAAACTGGCATTTTTCTTACTATAATGACCCAAATGCTTTGAAAATCTGTGCACAAAAACTA
Organism: Ceratopteris richardii; assembly: GCA_020310875.1. Lineage (NCBI taxonomy): Eukaryota > Viridiplantae > Streptophyta > Polypodiopsida > Polypodiales > Pteridaceae > Ceratopteris > Ceratopteris richardii. Next base: position 108,295,600 of record CM035417.1, on the reverse strand, counting down.
GAGGTTAATACATTTCTAATGATTTCTCAATCATCTAATTTTGAGCTCTCTAGAGAGATCGGCAACCTCTACAAGCTTACTATTATTGAAGAAGATGATGTAGAAAAAAGAAGGAGCAAGACAATGATGGCCACAAGTGTATCTATGTTGCTTCGATGTAATGTACAAGTGATTTTAAGTCCTTTTATAGACTCTTGAAGTGCTCCATGAATTCTACAAGTGGATTTTGAATTCAAATGAAGGCAAAATTAGTTGTTGGAGGGAATTAATTCACTGTCCTATAATATAGGAAAAGTAAACATCTAGTTTGATCTAATTTTAGGTGATTGATTGATTAATTGATTGCATCTAAACCACCTCAAAATCATCAAAATTTAGCTCTCTTTCTCTCCTTTTACATGTGTAAAGATCTAGGCATTTACAATGGTAAATGATCCATAAAAAAATCCTTTTAAGAAAGATAATAAATGAGCATCGGTAAAAGAATGCTTCAATGGATATTTTGGCATAATCCAAACCATAGATTTTTTTATGTAGATCAAATCCACCTCAAGCATAGTGTAAGCTTGATGTTCTAACAAAGCCCCCTCATGCTAAAGTATGCTTCAATCTTCATTCTCTAATAGGTTGAATACCTGCCATTGATTTAAATATGCAAAGCTTTATTCCATCAAGCACCTTCATCATGATATCTGCTACTTGTTTTTCCATTGGAACAAAAGAATTGTCAATGTCCTTTGCCATGAGCTTCTCCTTGATGGTGTTAATGAACCTCTATGTGTTTGGTTCTTGCATGGAAGATAGGTTTCTCTACTAGATGCATGGAACTTACATTATCTCCAAATATATGAGGTTTGGATCTCACAAGTCCCAAATCTATATACAATGCTTTTAACCATATTGCCCCTTGAGTTGCTATGGTCAAACCTCTGTACTCTGCTTTAGTTGAGGATAAAGCAACTGTTGGTTGCTTCTTGGAGCTTCATGACACTAGCTTTGAACCTGCAAATGCTAAGTAACCAGCCGTACTCCTTCTATCATCCTTAGCTCCTACCCAACCTGCATCTAAATAGATTTCAATATCCAAATCTGAAGAGTAAGGATAGAATATAACTTCATTGATTGTACCTTTGAGATACTTAAGTACTCTCTTAGTTGCCTCCATTTGTGGTCTTCTTGGAGAGTGCATGAATTGGCTTAGCACTCCTACACTATATGAGATGTCTACCCTTGCATGAGTAGTATATATCAAGCTACCTAACAAGCTTTGATATTCTTTAATGTCTTCAAAGTTCTCACCTTCATCAACACTAATTTTATGATTCATCTCCAATGGTGTACCTATAGGTTTAGTGTTCTCCATTTAGAACTTAAGAAGTTTATCGTGAATGTATCTCCTCCAAGTCAAATACATTCTTTATCTATTTATATGACCTACATACCTAGCAAGAATGTGAGCTGACCTAAATCATTGATTTTGAACTCTTCTTGCATGTGTCTCTTGATCTTGTGAATGTCATTGAGTTCATCACCTATCACAATAATATCATCTACATACACACATAGATAGATACCCTCATTGTGATCCCTTTTGATGAATAGAGAAGAATCTGAGTTGCTAGGTTTGAACCCTTGATCTTGAATGTATGTAACCAACCTGTGATTCCAAGCCCTAAGAGCTTGTTTCAATCCATACAATGCTTTCTTAAGTCTAGAAACATAAGATGCATGATTAGGGTTTTCAAAACTTTGAGGTTGAAACATCTGATTGTAGTCATGTTTGAAACTAGTGAGAATGTTTCCTCATAGTCTATACCATGAGTTTCTGACCATCTTTTGGCAACTAATATTGCCTTGTACCTGCAAATTAATCCATCTAAGGTTCTTTTAAATTTATATACCCATCTTCAACAAATTACCTTTTGCTTGGATGAGATTGGTACCAAATCCCAAGTGTCCATCTCCTTCAATGCTTCTATTTCTTCTTTCATGGCCTTTTCCCAATCAAGGTTTCTCTTTGCCTCTTCATAGGTTGAAGGTTCCTCTGAAATTGAGTCCTTTGCTAATTAGATTGAATGCTTTGCAACAAATGTGGAATTATATCCATACCTTTGTGGTTTTTTCTTCTCTCTTGTTGACTCTTGCATCTTTGGTTTACCTCTTGACTTACATAGTTTGTAATCCTTTTCCCTTCCATCTTTGTCCTCATCTATATCACTTTTTGGAACTTTGACCTCTATATCATGCTTGCTTCCTAATTGATGAGAATCAAAATCATGATCATATGGTAGAGTTAGCTTTTCTTTGTCTTGATCAGACCAAGACCCATGTTCTTCAAGCACAACATCTCTACTTGTACTAAATTGCTTGGTTCAAGGATTATAGAACCTATAACCCATCTAAGTTGAGTAATACCCAATAAACACTACCTTTGTTGCCCTTTCATCTAGCTTACCTCTTATTTGTGATGGTACATGAATATAAGCTAAGAAACCAAACACGTTGCAGTGTCAAAGACTAGGTTTTCTTCCGTGCCATGCTTCATAAGGATTCATACGTTGAATGGATTTGGATGGAAGTCTATTGACAAGGTACACAACAAATAAAATAGCCTTTTCCAATAGATAATGTGGCAACCTTTTCTCTTCAAGCATTGTTCTAGTTGAACCAACCAATGTCTTGTTTCTTCTCTTTGCAAAACCATTTATTTGAGGAGAGTACCTAGTAGTCACTTCCCTTTCGATACCATTATCTTGCAAGAACCCATCAAACTCTTTGGAGAGTTTTTCTCCCCCTCCATCAGATTTGAGCTTCTTGAGTGATGTACATGTATGAATCTCCATGTGTGCTATATACCTTTTGAAGCAATCAAACCTTTCATTCTTACTCTTGATAAATTATAGAATAGTCCACTAATATGGTCATCAATAAATGAAACATAATACCTTGATCCTGCCAATGAAGGTTCTTGACTTGGCCCCATACATGGGTATGTACTAAGTCCAATAAGTTATTGTGGATGTAGCCTTTGTGTTTGAATGGGCTTCTTTGGGCCTTTGCAATCTCATATGCATCACATCTGTTGATCATGTGGTGCTTTGATATATTTGGTAGCCCTAGAACACTTTGATCTCTGCATATATCCTTCATGGTTCTCTCATTCACATGACCAAGTCTCTTATACCACACTTCAAGCTCACTTAGGGTTTGACATCCAAAATTGAATAGAGATATGTTCATGGTTTCTCCTACTTCAAAAATAAAGATCCTACCATGCTGATCACTTCTGGCTATCTTCCTAAGGCCTTGACATGGATCTTCCAGAAAAGCTCCATGTTAGGTGAACCTAACTTACAAACCATTTTCAACTATTTGGCCTACATGTATTAGGTTTTTGGTGATAGTGGGTACATAGAGAACCTTACTCAGATTGTTTGTCCTACCATTGGAAACTTTGAAATTACCAATCATCTCCACATTGTGCTTAGTATCATCCTCTTTTTTTGACTTCATGTCTATGCTTTGGACTTTCCAAATCAGATAGGAGAGCAATGTTTTCTACAACAAGATTTGAACATCTGGAATCTATGTAGAACAAATAATCATCTTCTTTACCTTCTTTGTGGCTTAGATTCATTAGAAGCAGTGAGTCTTCATGTGGTTGATCTTCTAAATAATTATTGAAGTCCCTTCTATTATGGCCTCTATTGTTCTTATTGAGGTTGTGTCCACCTCTACCTCTATCGCTCCTATATCCACCTCCTCCACTTCCTTTCTGGGTCTTCCCATTGAACCAACAATTACGAGTGGTGTGCTTGGTGTTATCATAGATGGAACAAGGTTGAATATTTTGTCCTTTGCGTCTCTCATGCTTTGGTCCTTTCTTCTTCCCTATCCATTTGATCTTGCTTCTGAAATTGGCTTGGGAAGTATCCGCTTCATCCTATTCCTTCTTTCTACCTTTCAACTTCTTGTCCTTCTTTTTTGCATATAGAGACCTAGTTGAATTAGCATGATAGAAGTTACCTTCCTTTATGCTATTCTTGGCCTCTTTATTAAAGAGTTGTCCAAGAAAGATGTTGAAGTCTGGAGTTTGCACATCCATGATGAGATCATAAGCCATGGTGAAGGGTTGCTATTGCTTATCACTTTGAATCCCATTGAGAATTTGCCTCATGATAGCCTCTTGTTCAATAAGATCTCCAATGGATGCTAATTGATTTGCAACCTCTTTGACCTTGGTAACAAACTCTATGATGGTTTGTTTAGGTGTATTCTTCATTTGGTTGAGCTCATTCCAAAGATGATTCTTTCATGCTTTGATACTAGGAAAAAAAGAAAGTCTCTAGGGCATCCCAAGTCTCTTGGGATTTCTTGCATCCTCTAACATGTGGTAATATAAAGTCAAAGATAGACTTTAGTATGTACAACCTTTCTTGAGCATCCCTTCTGCACCAAAGTGTGAGCTTATCTTTCTCCTCCTATGTAAGTCCTCCTTTGGATCTTGGAATAGGCATAGATTCATCACCTACTACAATTCCATAAAGACTTCTACCTTGCAAATAGGCCTCTCTTCTGATTTGCCAAACCACAGAGTTGTGTCGATCAAGCTTCTTAATCATTGATGGAAATACGTCCCATCTTGATCTTTCTCTAATACCACTTGAACAAGCTTGTAGGAGGTAGAAAAGTGAGTTACGAAGTGATGAATTTCGGTCCAATCAACTGACACAAGAACAGACCTTGAGCTTATGAAGATTCAAATAGACCTTATAGGCATGTGATAAGTGCAATAAAATGCACTATGTCTTTGGAGCATGAAGGAGAAAGATTCGACACAAAACAGATAGGTTTGCACATTGAGTAGCTCAAAAAACTTACGATCGTCTGATAAGATAATCGTGATCATAGCCTCCAACATGCTTACAATTGGAAAAACGCCTTTTGGAGGAGTGATATACATAGCATTGAGTGCATAGAATGCACAAGAATATATGAAATAATCAAAATATGCTTTTGGAATGCAGCTCACATTCAACAGTGGTACCTCCTATTTTTCAGGAATGCATAGAGACAGACCCCGAGATAGAAAAACTACAATTTCTCTCAATCTACTAAACTAAATGTTAAAAAATTTGTACACATAAACAAGACATTAATAGCAATCTAATGAGTGCTTAATCATACAATATGAACCTTTGTAGAGAGATTATCAACCTTTGCAAGCTTACTATTGTTGAAGAAGATGATGCAAATAAATGGAGCAAGACAATGATGGCCACAAGAGTATGTATATTGCTTCCATGTAATGTACAAGTGATTCAAAGTCCTTATATAGAATATTGAACTGCTCCATGACTTCTACAAGTGGATTTTGAATTCAAATGAAGGTGGGGTTAGTTGTTGGAGGGAGTTAATTAAATTTCCCACAATCTAGGAAAAGTGAAGATCTTGTTGGATCTAATTTTAGGTGATTGATTGATTCATTGATTGCAACTCAACCACCTCAAATTCATGGATGTTTAGCTCTCTTTTTCTCCTTTTACATGTGTAAAGCTCTATTCTTTTACATGTTGAGATATCAAGCTCAACATGTGATGATCCATGATGACATGTATCACTTTTTTATTTCTCTGAGCTTTACTAGATAATGGTCATGCCGTAATGTGTCAAGGATACTTTATTGAGATTTACTAGATTTATCTACCGAGAGTGATAGCACATTTTTTTCTTGCCAGCTCACTCATTCGCGGACATTAGGATTTTCCTTATGGATTGTTCTTTATATATTGCAATGGTTGTATTCTTGTTTTAGGTCATTCTTGTACATTTCTTTTTATGTAATAGAATAAGAATAAGAAGAAGAAGAAGAAGAAGAAGAAGAAGAAGAAGAAGAAGATGAAGAAGAAGAAGAAGAAGAAGAGGAAGAAGAAGATCATTCTTCCTTGCCTCAATTTGTGTTTGTGCTTATCTTTGATTGTGAGTGTGTGTGTGGGCTCTCTTCTTATCTCCATCCTTGTGACATGGTATGAGAGCCAATGTGGCTATAGAGAGCTCCTGGGGAAGCTTGATGGTGAAGAGTACACGAGAAGGCATGGAGAAAGCACGATTCACAAACGACCTCAGATTGCTATGAAAACTGATCTTGATCTTTGTTTTGAGCCCATAAGGTGGGGCCCACAAAAAACTCAGTTCACTTCATGAAACACTAACTTGCATCGTGTTCGGCAATACTCATATGTTCCTAATCGAGACCTTCAGGCAATTTTGTGTACTGTTGAAACACAAAAACTATGTTTTTTTGAGATCGATTTATCATGTCATAGTGCACTAGTGTTCAAGTAGAAGTGTTGCTTGTAGTGTTTTGCAGTGTTGTGAATTTCTACAAAAATGGAAAACGCAGATGGAATGAGTCAGATTATGACTATTAGGATAGACAAGAACAAGTTCCATTCTTCGAGATTCAAAATGACGAATTTCTTGATGAGAAAAGGCTATTGAAAGTACATCAAAGGAGAGAAAAAATGCTCCACAGTTACTAGAGAGGAATCACACCGTAGACCAGTTAAGAGCATATGAGGAATAGAATTAAGGTGTAGGAAAGGTTATCTATTGGCTATCTGTTAGCATACAAGATAGCATGATTGGACACATATAGGATGCGAAAACTTCGAAAGAGGGTTGGAACTGTTTGGTCACATTGTATGAGACCAATACAAAGGCACAGAAATTGTAACTCAAGAATGAGCTGCATACATTGGAGAAAAAGGGCATGTTGGTAAGTGACTACACTTTGAAAATCAAAAGCATATGTGAGTCACTTGCATCTATTGGCATGAATGTAGATGGTGATGATAAGGTGGATGTGTGCCTTTGTGGTCTAGGAGCTACATATAAGCACTTTAGAACTTCTATACAAACCAGGGAAAATTTCGAATTTTGTTGATTTGGTATCCATGTTGATTATTGAAGAAAAGAATCTTGGTGAGGACTCAACCTCCCAAGGAAAACCTAGTTCTAAGTAGGTATTCTGCTCTGGCAGAGGAAGAGGCAGAGGTAGAGGCTTCAGAAGTGGAAGAGGAAATAGTAACCAAGACCAAAGTCAACATCAAAATCATGCAGGAGGTAGAGGACACTTTCAAGGCAAGGGGAGCCAAAGAGGTCGCAGAAATTTCCAAAGAAATGATTCAGTGTAGAAATGTGAAAGGTATGTGCCACATGTCAATTTGGTAAACTGTCAAGAGCATCATTTCCACATGAGAAGCATGTTAGTGAGAACGTTCTAGAAATAGTACATAGAAATGTTTGGGGTCTTGCAAAGACCACATCTATGGGTGGTTGCACGTTTTATGTTACTTTCATTGATGACCATACATAGAAAGTATGGGTATATTTCAGGAAAGAGAAGAGTGAGGTGTTCATTCACTTCCAAAATTTAAAAGCTATGGTGGAAAAGCAGATAGGGAAGTATATTCAGACATTAAGATATGATGGAGGGGATGAATACATGTCAAATGAGTTCAGCAGTTTTCTAAAAAGTCATGGAATTCGACATCAGTTTTCATGCTGGTACACACCACAATAGAGTGTCATTGTTGAATGCAAAAATAGACATACTGTAGAAATAGCAAGAGCCTTTATGGATGAGAATAATATGCCTCATTGTTATTGGGAAAAAGTTGTGCATACTACTGTATATATCATGAACAGAACTCCGACTGTTGCTGTACATCAAGTTACACTTGAGAAGAAGCTTAAAGGTAAAAAGCCAAACTTATCACATATGAAAGTATTTGGATGTATTGCATTCTAGGAGCGAAAACAATGGCTAGCGGATCAAGCCAACCGCTGGAAAAAATACTTCACACACCAGGTGCTTGGCGCAACTCAGGTGTAGTGGATACACAAGGAACAGATTAATCAATCAATTGAAATTCATAAACCTAATACATTAAACTTTCATGCAAACTCGTTCATGAAAAACAAAAGGATTTTCGCTTCATATAAGAAATAGCATAATCAAATGATGATGAATCTTTATATTCCTTTGATCATCCTTAATCATGAGAAATTGTTGCCCTTTATTTCAAATCACTAGGAAGTTGTTCAAACAAGTATATCAGATGAATTGTAAGACACATCAATTAGTTCTGAACTTCTCGATGCTATTAAATTCTTACCATCATCGAAAACACATGCATATCAGCACATGCTAAAGGTTTCACCCTCGAGTTAGTAATTCTTCTTTATGCATCATAAGTCTCATTAAATGAAATTACGGTTTCATAAGCATCAGATGACTCACAAGTATTTGTTTATCGCTTACTCTGTCGATAATTCTGACTACTCAAGAATACATAAAAAAATCAATCGGTCATAGAATTTTTATGGAGCATAAATAAAGAAAAGAAAAAAACAACGCATCATCAGTTGATAGCATCATCATTATGTCGATGCATCCAAACATGATTCCGGTTTCTTTAGTTTGTAAAAAACAAACAAAACTTCGATTGATGACTCAATAATTAAACCGATTGATCATAGAGTGCATAAAAGCAAGGCAATTGACAAAAATCAGAGAAATGTGAAATGTCAATAGGTATAGATCAAAGCTTCCTCCGTTATTTCTCTTGTAATCGAAGATCCTTCAATCGTCCGCCCTTCTCACTTTTTGTTTTTCATCCGCGTCCATTTGTTGTTTCTAGGAGTAAAAGTACTTACAGCGTCAAATTTTGCAGCCTCAAAACTTCATATGCATTCTTCAATAAAATTCTTCTCTGATAGAATTATGTCACATCATTCCTCGTATGGCCCGGTCGTATAAAACTTCAAACATTGAATTCAAAGTTTTTGAAAACTTCCTTCCGTCTACTCTGAAGAGTCAGACAAGCTTCGCCTTCTTAAAGATGATGAGCACAGTCAGTAGAAACCTCTCCAACACAGAGTGTAATGAGGGTTATATGAGAACGTGATAGAAACTATGATCCTTATCGGCCGTTTCATGGTTGATGGTTGATGTCAGAATAGTTAAATGAGTGAATGCATCAGATGTCAATGAAAACAGAGTCGTGGAAAATCCAGAAGTCAGTTCAAATTGAAAGGCTTCAGTCACAAAAGCAACTACATAAAAATATTTTATTCATTGACTTCCGCTTCATCGTTATATCAGGCAGCATCAAAGCATAATTCTTTCAGAGTTTGAGAATAAAAAACAGACGTATTGTAAACAACATATCAACCGATGATGCTTGCTGATTAGCGAGCCTGCCTTGGTAAGGTGATGATTGCTCATATTTGCCAGAGATGATCAGTAGCAGCTCCCTAGACAAACAGAAACAAAACCTCATAGGTGCCAGAAACATCGACTTGGTCTTAGGGTTCAGGATTAATGATTCAGGGTTTAGGGTTTAGTGTTAAGGATTTATGATTTATGGTTAAGGGTTTATCATTTAGAATTTAGGGTTTAGGATTTAGGGTTTTGGGTATCGAGTTTTGGGTTTTAAGGTCTAGGGTTTAGGGTTTAAGGTTTAGGGTTTAGGAATAAATTGCCTCACAGGTATGTTCACAGATACCTCTATCCACTCAAATTTATGATTTTTTGAACCTTTAAGAATGAACGTAAGAACTTTTGTATATTCAAAGTTCCTAGTGCAATTTATATCACTCATAATACTTGCTTCTACTTTAAGAATCAATGCATCCAAGATATACTGCTTATTGCCTTCATTAGGAAAGCATAGAAAGCAGTGTTCACTCACGAATTGATTTCTCTCAAAATATGTAGACTTTAGACTTCAACTTCAAGCCAACTTTAAGAGACAATGAAAGTTTTTTAAAAATCTAACATTAAAAGAATTGGATACAAAATATCTCTCGAAATGGTTTTAAGTGATACGAAAGTGATGGCTTAGGACCATTCTGAAGTGGATTAAGGTAATTGAATATATATGTGAATCAAACATCTGTTTTTGTTACAGTTTTAAATTTAGATATTATTTTAATATTATATAGTTGTTTCTTTCAGTTGAAGTGTTATGGTGTTGTGTGCAGTGATAGTATGGGTTGTAATGTACAATGATGATGTGGATTTCAATAGTTAACATAGAAACTTATATTATATGGATTTTAATGTGAAGGTCATGATGTGGATGATGTTGCTTTAATGTTAATTCAAAGATTATCATATGGGTTGATATAGCAGTGATTATGTTAATTTCAAAAGTTAAGATGTTTAGTTCTATAATATGGATTTTAGCTCAAATGTTATCATGTGGATGATATCAATTCAATATTAATTTAAATATTATGATATGGATTGTTATAGTAGTGATGATGTGGACTTCAAAATTTAGTGTGTGCAATGATATTATATGGATTTTAATTCAAACGTTATGATGTCGATGATGTCGAATGATTTTTAATTTAGAAATTAAGATGTGTACTTATAATATGTGATTTTGATTCAAATTTTATGATGTGAGTGTTGTGATGATATCATAGGATGACTGATCAAAATGTTATTATATTATTTGATATATTGCAATTTTAGAAGTAAAAAAATTAAAAATCCCAAATATGAATAATCAACTTGATCATGTTAAATAAAATAAAATGTGAAATCTTTTCTATCTAAAATATTTTCTATCTAGTAGCTTATTCAAATCCTAGAAGTGATGAGGGAACTTTGCTAATTCAAAGTACAAAATGTGTACATTAAGACTCCGACAAGAGTCCCTAAATGATAGGGAGCTCTTTTCATAGAGTGTTGGCTTTATCACACCTAAGTGTGATAGGTGATTCATTTGAGAAATATTAGGGAGCTTCAAATTCAAATTTTAATCACAAGTATTTGTGTTGGCTTGAATCACGAATATTTATGGTGGATCCTTGCTTTACAATGCCCCAAGTGTCATCCATCCAAGAATTTTGTATGCTTCTATGTTTGGAGCATATTTTCAACAAAAGACGATATAAATATTCCCATAGCATATTCTATATGCAAATACGAGCGATCTAATTTACTCTTATAGTTTCTTGCAAACAATAGGTCATCAATACACCCAACATCTTCATGAATAGGAAACATACTATGATATATATTTGTTAATTAACTTCAAGGAACATACCACATTAGATGTAATGATATGGAAATTATTTAAGGATGGTACTAGGACCTATACACTACCTCACTTAAATATAAAACAAAAATAGATATGATTATTGAAGAGGAAATTTTGTAGGAAATCTAGCTATATGTATGCGAAATGAGCTATAGTTGCAAAGGAGAAACAAAAGATGAATGGATGATGTCTAGTAATGGATATTACGCACAACCAATGTAAAAGGGTTTTTAGAGAGTGCACAACATATGAAATCCAAGTAGACCTAGAGTTACTCATTTGCATTGAATTGGATTAGTAGCTATTCCCTTGCATTTTGATGACGTTTTAGATTGAACCATTTCTTCAACCCTATTGTCCCACCAATCTTTTTCATTATTTCTTGGAAATAAACATTCTTGTTCTATTGAACGCATTGGCACAATGCATCTCATTGTTGATGGCACTAGTGAGGTGGTTTTGCATGATGTGACGTATGCACAAAGCATCAAGAAAATCCTATTGTTTATTGGAAAAATGGATATGCATGGATATAGTACTCTCTTTGAGAAGGGTTCATGGAAGCTTATCAAAGAAGGCTCTAGGATAATTTTTGAATGTATAAAGAAAGGGAATCTTTATTCCTTGCATGGTAAAGACTTCTTGGGCAAGTTTATTGCTTTGGATGAAAGGCATTCACATATGGAATTATGGGATAAAAGGATTGGCTACATGAGCCAAAAAGGACTTGACACACTATGTAATTTGGACAAGTTTATGGTAAAGGCTCAAAGCTTGATTTTTGTAATGAATGCCAAGATGGTAAGCAAGTAAAGAATTCTTGCTACTTCAGTGTCTCTCGTAAGTCTAATATCCTCGATCTTGTTCATTCTAATGTTTCTAGCCCACCAAATCTATAGGTGGTGCTCTTTACTTTATTTCTTTTGTTGATGACTACTCTAGAAAGTTTTGGGTATATTTGTTAAAATCTAAAGATGAAACCTTTGCTACCCATATAGGTAGAAAGTTGAAATGCTTATGTTCAGATAATTGGGGTGCGTTTACAAGTGCTAAATTCAACAGATTTTGTGAAAATTGTGTTATTAAGAGGGAGCTAATAGTTCTTTTACAACTCCTTTTCTAATGGTGTGGTTGAAAGGTATAATAGTACTAAATGTGAGAGGGGGACCTCAACTCAAGAAGGTTATGCGCAATTGGGATGTTTTATATAATGAGGCAAGGCTATTAAAAAATTACTGTGCCTCTAAAAGTGATCATAAAAACGTCAATTTTTAGCATGTACAACCACGTGTTGAATCCAATTTGAACCCTCAAGATACACCACATATGCCAGTAGTTATTGATCTAGATGATGTTCGGCACCAAAATGAGGCTCCTAATTGGCATATGCAATCCCTAATTCATGATGAAAACAAGGCTGGAAATGATGTACAACAGCCCATTAACAATGAGGAAGTTGATGTACCTCCTGATCTATATCCATTGTAAGAGAATGTGGATCATTGGATAAACACGTAATAGGAGGCATGTGAGCAGATATGACCCATGTGTATGTTACATTATGTTATCAGATGAGGGTGAGCCTCTTCCTTATAAAGAGACAAAGCTATGTGAGCACAAGAAGTGGTGGGAATTAGCCATGTAGGAAGAGATAAAGGCCATGCAATTGATACTTGGGATCTGGTTGAGTTGCACAAAGGTAGCCTTCAACAAGTGGGTATACAAAATAAAAGTAGTTGATGGAAAACCTTGCTATAAGCAAGGATCAATGTCTCACGCTCATGTAGCACTAGCATTGTTCCATAACACTATATTGTAAGTCCCCCATTACGAGGAGAAGCCATATGGGATTTTATGACATTGGTAGGCTCCTCACTTTGAGGTTAGATGCAGTCTAGAGTAGATCATAGGTGTATAGTTATGAAGGCCGCTTTTCGGACATTGGATTTGGGATTGATCCTATGTGAGGATCAACCTAAATCAAGGGGTATAAACAAACTAAATATCTTACCTTTTTTCCATTGGATTTGGATAAAAAATCAATGTTGGAGAGTATTTTTGGCATGGAACAAGCTACCAAAACCCTAGAGCATGGATGGGCAAACTTAGGCTTGGAGGACCTTATAAAGATGTTCCCCTTCCCTTGTAGGATCATAGTTTGTAGTGTTTGGAACCATTAGGGTATCCATTGTAGTACCCATTGTGTTGGCCTATAGCCCTTCGCCTATCATTTATCTACATCACCACCTAAACTTCACATAGGGAGTGTGTGGGTGGATAAAACCATCTATAACTTGTATAGTGGTTGAGTTCAACTGTATTAGAGTTATGAGTTTGAGTTTAATTTAGTTGAGTTCATTTTCTACTCATCTCCTACCAACTTTCCATTACAACCATGAGTCTCTCTTTCTTTCTAACCTTGATCGTATACATGTGTTGTGGTAACCCTCCTCTACATGGTATTAGAATTTCACCAGTATTCCACCACTTATTTGTTCTTCATTTGTTTTCCTCCTACATTGTTTGAGAGCTCATGAATGTGAAAGACTCCAAAGATCATGGAGGCCATGGATTCAAATCTAGATTTGGGGAAGAAACGCTTCAACATTCACGTTTTTCAGAGGCAAATGCTTCAACTCGAAAGTTTGTGACAAGAAAATGCTTCAAAATTGGAGTTCTTGTGAGCAAAAGGCTTCAATGCTATAGCTTGTGGGAGGCAAAGGCTTCAACATTAGACTTCATGTGTGTGTGTCATATATATATATATATATATATATATATATATATATATATATATATATATATATATATATATATATATATATATATATATATATATATATATATATATATATATATATACGTGTGTGTGTATGTATGTATGTATGTATATGTCTGTATGTGTACACTTATACATACACACATATATATATACATATATATATATATATATACATATACATACACACACACACACACACACATATATATATATATATATATATATATATATATATATATATATATATATATATATATATATATATATATATATATACGTGTGTGTGTATGTATGTATATGTGTGTATGTGTACACTTATACATACACACATATATATACATATAAATATACATATACATACACACACACACACACACACACACACGTATATATATATATATATATATATATATATATATATATATATATATATATATATATATATATATATATATATATATATGTGTGTGTGTGTGTGTGTGTGTGTATGTAAAAGAATGAAATTCTCTTCCGATGGATAAAATTCTCAAATTTTATTTTGGTCCAAATGTACTAAACAAGTACTTCTTGAATTGATTCTTCTGAAATAATTCCCTCATTCGTACTATGGTGCAATATTTCTAGATTTCTGTTTACTAGTAGATAAAATCCATTTATCTTTGCCCTATGACTAGTTAAGAAAGCTTGATATGTAACATGCATAATTGACTTGTCCTTCTTGGACTGATCTTCTTGCAGCAAAATAGTGCAACCAAAAAACTATTGAATAGAAGGCAGAAGGACCAAGGAGATAAAAAAGAATAGAGGATCAAAGTTGCACTTCTACTCACATAGTTAGTATAGCCATGATGGTTGAGACTATGAAGGTATTAATGAAGGTGATAATTGAAGATGGAAGAGTTGTAGATCCGGCATGGGTGGAAGTTATGCAAACCAACTATAATAATTTAATGAATGATAATGCATCGGAGCTCACTAGCACCAAGTGGGATCTAGGAATGCTATCAAGATACATTCATAGCACAAGGACTCTTGTTAGAGTTTGAGGATTATAGACACACACGAACAACACAAAGAAGAAGAAGAAGCTTGGAGCAGAATACAAAATATTGAATGAATAGGTGTATATAAAATCCGAGGGAAAAAGACCTCCTAAAGAGGGAAAAAAGTGACCCAACGGTCCTAGTATGATCACGCACGTCACTACCTAAATATATTAACAAATCCTCCCTAGAAGTGATGCACTGAACAAGGAACCAGTACTCATGTATAAGAAAGTGCCAAGCTATGTGGAATCAATCCACAAAAGAAGTGACCCTAAAGCTTTGCAGAAAGTGTCAAATTTCTCCCTACGCAGAGCCTTCGTGAAAAGGTCAGCAATGTTCTCCTACATGGGCACATATGCCAAGTTGATCTCACCAACAGAGAACCTCTCCCTGACATAATGATAATGCAACTCAATGTGCTTAATGTAAGCATGTGACATAGGGTTCTTTGCAACTACCAATGCGCTTTTCCTAATCTATCGTTGTTATGATGTTGCCAAAGTAGGGGATTCTTACCACGGTGAAAAGTCGTTTGATATTCATCTCTTTGTGTTGTACTCCCATCAAAGTGGCTGGCCATTCGCTTGTCTTTTGTTTTTGATAGATTTTGTTGTTGATGGTTCATTGATGAGATTCTTTGAGTGCATGGTCCTATCCCTTCTTCTTTCCTTGTATTTCATTGTTGATGGACTTCCTTGTTCATGGTTCATTGATGAGATTCTTTGAATGCATGGCCCTCTCCCTTCTCTTTCTCTTTTTTTTTGGTGCAGTGTCAAAAAACAAGACAAAAGAGGTTAATATCAATAAAATAGATTAAATATGTCAAATATGTCTCATGTGCCTAGGATTCTCAACTGTGTGTATGCAGGACCTTGTAATGCAGCCCTATATTAATGCATACTATGGAAATGCATGACCTGAATGGTGCAAAAGAGAGGGTTATGCCAAAGGCACATGATTTTTGCAGGTCGAGGTTTCTGATGTTACTTGCAGATGTTGATGTAATCTTTTTTTGGAGGTATCCATTGGATCTGAAACGATGCAATCAATCGATGGTTGAATGACAAGTGATCATTTCTCCTTATAGAGATCCATTTTAGCATAGTTTTTGGCTACGTATAGATCACTTTTGGCCTCTTCATCTTTGGATGGTTTCTTAAATTATATATCTCACGTGTTTGGCTCTTTGGTTCTATGGTGGCTACTGGTACTTTTGGCTTCTGAACGCAAACCATTGTGGATTGTCTTCTTACTATTACTGATGAGTTGAATTGATCTTCTTTCGATCTATTTGCTTGGTTCTGATCCTTGCCTTTCCTTCGCTTCTTTGTTGAGACTTTTCTTATGAGGGAGAGAATACGGTTTTGTGTATGTAAGAGTTACTTGGGTACACGCATCTGTACTCTCCCTTGTTGAGCTGCAATGAATTCCATAGGCACCCGAATTTGTCAAACACCTTGTGGTTGAACTTGTACTAGTTGCTTCATTCTTCTTTTGGCATGGTTGAATTGGTTGGATGGCAATTGTTGGGGTAACATGGAGGGTTTACTACCTTTCATCACCCATATTTCTTTAGTCTTGAAATTTGGTTCATTTTTTGTCCTTGTGCGTGAGGAGCGAGGTTGTGTAGTAGCTTTTGTCACTAAGGTGGCCTCCTTCTTGCCATCTAGTTGTAGTTGTCCTTCTCTGCTCTATGCAAGTGATTGTTCCAATTGTGATGTTGATACTTTTCGGAGACAAGGGGGTTCTAGCACTTGCATGACTTGCCCATCAATAGGTGAGGAAGGGTGCACATTGGACTCTATAGTGCTTGCGAAGTGCAAGGTAGTGGAATCAAAAGGGCCCTTGCCTTCCAATTCAACTATTAGGCGTTGCTTGTCAACCCAGACCTAAAGTGATTGTTGCCTCAGGTTTGAGTCAATTACATGATCGTACAAGCAACTTGACCTAATATCATATGTTTTGTGATGTCCTGATCATGGCCAACTAACAACTTTATTGTCAAAGGGACATTCTTTAAGAGG
This sequence comes from Ceratopteris richardii, assembly GCA_020310875.1. NCBI lineage: Eukaryota > Viridiplantae > Streptophyta > Polypodiopsida > Polypodiales > Pteridaceae > Ceratopteris > Ceratopteris richardii. The sequence goes on along the minus strand of CM035417.1, from coordinate 108,278,628 downwards.
ATAGGAATGTCCATCTCGCCAATACAAGGGGTTTTCACGCCTTCTAAGCCCACTAAATAAACTTCTAATGGCTTAACTTCCATGCTCAATACTTTACAACATCCATACCTAATTGCATTAGTGGCTTCTCTAAAATCAATCAAAGTTTTGATCATCTTATTTGCACTCTCATGCCCTACTTCAGCCATGATGAGTTGTCATCTATCTCTGATGCTAGGATGTGTACTCGTTTTGGTGCACATAGCCATGTGATATCTTGGGGCATTGGGATTGAAATCTAGGCCTTGTTGCCTTAACTTATTTCACCTAATAACTCTCTAGCCTTTGTCTATGCTTCTTCTCTAACCCTAAGCTCTTCTTCTTTTTCCTTCTTAGCAGTGTTGAGTCTCATTATCATATCCTCTGTAAGAGGATCTTGATATAGTTTGACTTGGCATCCACTAATATAGCTTGGCAAGATGTCACCTTCTAGAGTGGCCAATTGAACTTCACTCCCAATGGAAATTCTATTAATGACCATGGGTCCTTATCCTTGTTTTTCCAATTTATGGGCATGTTGCTTTAGTGTATATACCAACACTAGGTATCTCTCTTTCAATCCTTTATCCTTGATGTGTGCATCGAAGTATGCCTTTTATCTTTTCTCTGCAGCGTAGATGTTTGTTTCCACTCCTAGCTTGGTCTCACCTAAGCATTCTAGATCAAATATCCTTGAGCACAACTCATGTCTATTCCACTCGTGCTCTTGTGCTACTTTTAAAGTCGGGATCAAGAAGTCTAATGATAAGATAGCATTCTACTCAAAGACCATGTGAAATGGGGTGGCATTGAGTACTGTTTTGTAGGCAACTTTGTAAGCCCAAATAGCATGATGAATTTGTTTATCCCAATCACAACATTTATTATTTACCATTTTGTCAATACATTACATAGAATCTTATTTATGCACCCAGCTTGTCTTTTAGCTTGTGGATGATAGGGGGTAGACTTCTTATGTATTACCAAGATTTATTGGAGAAGGTTTTCAATGACTTCATCCAAGAAGTGGGTACCTCTATCACTTATTGGTAACACATATTTTATGAACACATTCTCCAATAAGAACTTAGACATCGTTTGAGTATCATTCTTTGTCATGGATTTTACCTCTACCCATTTTGTAAGGTAATCTGTGGCTACAATAATGTAATTTGCATGGGAGTTTCTAGTTGGGGGGTTAATAGGACCTATAAAGTCTATACCCCACTTCAAGAATGTGCATCGTCCCATCATTGGCCTCAAAGGCATCTCCTCTTTTCTAATCGGATATTGTGCACGTTTGCATGTGTCACATCTTTCACATAGGTATGTGCATCCATATGAAGAGTCAGCGACCAAAGTCCTGAGAATACAATGGTCTTAATTACTCGGTTAGGATTGAAGTGTCCACCTGCAACATTGCTATGTGTAGTTTCTAAGATTGTCAAATAGTCTGATTCGTGATTTTATATTGCAAGACTTTGGACATGATTTCTAATAGAAACGTATAACTTTTTACTAGTCTCCTTCTTAATTTAATCTAGGAGAGTATTTTTTATGTTGCTTAGGAGTTTTCCACCATACGTTTTCCAACAATGATGTTATGTTCACAATACAAATGTATGAAAAAACTAACCTTTATGAATGCATCCTCTTTCTCTCCCAAGTTCAAAAATGTTGATTGTTTTCTTCAAGTGGTTGAAATCTCTCTCTCTCTCTCTCTCTCTCTCTCTCTCTCTCTCTCTCTCTCCCTCACTCCCTCCCTCCCTCCCTCCATCCATCCCTCCCTCCCTCCCTCCCTCCCTCCCTCCCTCCTCTCTCTCTCTCTCCCTCTCTCTCTCTCTCTCTCTCTCTCTCTCTCTCTCTCTCTCTCTCTCTCTCTCTCTCTCCCCCCTCCCTCGCTCCCTCCCTCCCTCTCCCCTCTCTCTCTTTGGCATCTAGGATTTGTTTATTAGGATTTGTTCATAACCTTCCAAATCTTCCATTGAAACACTTTGTATGTGATTTCTACTTCAAGCTTAATACATCTTTCTAGTCTATCTCTTAAACTAATGTAGGACAATATTGTTCATATTTCCTCGGAGTTGTGTCCATGAAAGTCTTTTCCAACATTGGTTCTATGCTTATAGGGGTAATATATGATAAAGGTAACCCGTTTGAATGCTTCGTCTTGATCTTGTGAGTTCAAAATGATTGCTCTCTTGACGTGGTTGACATTTGTTTCTCTTTCTTTGTCTATGTTGTCCAAGATTTAGGCATGTTGTTAGTAATACATTAATATTCACATAGTATTTTACTTTACAAAACCAATTTCTAAAAAAATTCACAAGCTTGAAAATTAATTCATTTTGTTTGAAAAGTGAATCCAAATATATATTTTCGTAGTGTCGGTATTGTTTTTGGTATAAATTTGTATGAACAGGTTTTAATGTCTACTTTGGCAAAAATGCCCTTGTTTTTGGCATGTGTATAGGATCAAGTTCAAGTATTTACTTCATTAGTGCTTCCCTTAAGGAAAGTTTCTAGGATATTATTTTAAGAGAATAAGTATCGAACAAAGATGAGTGTAGTAGGAGAGCAAGAATTACACAGAGAGAAAATGGAAAAAAAAAATCTTACTTGCCATTAGAAGAATGGTAAATTTTTTGCATGTGCCCTCTCAAACTATAATTTTTTTTGGCGATCTAGACAACTCTCGATGGAAAAATAAAACGTAAAGGTATGTTGGCTCAACTTGATATGTGAGCTAGAGTGGAAATCATCTAAAATCATGACATAAGACATGTGGTCTTGCGTGTAAAATTCAGCATGGGTAGTTGTATGTGGATGATCACCACTCACATGGTAAATGATGCAAGTGTGAGCCAAACCAACCAAGCAACTTTAATATATTAAAAAACAAACAAAATAAGATTGATTGGATTTGCAATCAAAATTAAGCATATATATATATATATATATATATATATATATATATATATATATATATATATATATATATATACATATATATATATTAGTATCATGTAAGTCACAATAGGGCCTCCAAGTTAAAGTGCTATTAAGTCTCACTTTTGTTACATTCCAATCGAGCCAAATTTCCACTTTCTAATCAAGAAAGTCTAACTAATCCATAATGAGTCCAATAAGATCCACATCTAGCATGTAATTTGGGATTCCTACCTATGCAAAAATACACAAGTGGCTCCTCTACATAACATAGGCCTCATAAGTATGCAACAAATATTACAATTATAAGAGTTATACATTGAACATATACTAGAAAGTATCTCATCGCTTCTATTGGAGGTTTTGGGTTGATAAGGACTAAAAAACGGATGCAGATGGAATCTCTAAGTCTCTCACACTTCTCATAGATAATTGGTGGACACACACATACATAGAGAGAGAGAGAAGAAACGAAGAGGTAAATGTCTTAATGGGAAGCATCAGCCTTAGAGATAATCCAAGATATTGATAGATTTATTATATATACATATGAAAGTATAGGTGAAGGGTTACTTGTCCCATATCACCCCTAACAATATACTACTTGAGGGTCAATATGACCATAAGTTGGTATGTATATACAGAATGATGTATGCCTAAACAAAAATGTATAGGAAGAGATCTAGATCTCAACCAATAGACATCACCCTACAATTGCATGAAACAAGGTGTTTCCATGGATCTCAAATCACTCTACATTCAAGCTAACAAGAATGGAGCTTGCGTCTGATTGATGCAAGAACTCGAGAAGGTCATAAAGGGTGCTTCCACTTGCTCTATGTTCTTGTTAACCATTCAAAATGATAACCCCAGTGCAAATGTTCCAATAGAGATCATAATGCATGGAATTGAGAACAAAAACTCATACAATAGAATCTCAAACATTGATGGCATGTGGAATCTTGGATAACCTCATAATTTCAATCATGCCACTATCCAAGGCATCCAAAGCACCATCATCCAAAGTACCATATCTTGATACATTCATGCCAATGTCAATGAATGAAACTGATAATGATTAAATAACAACCAAATCCTCAGCACCCAAAGTAGACATGCTCTCAACCACGAGTGTGTAAGGAAAAAAGTAAGCGTAGCATGGGTTTTGTAAGGATTCCTAATTTTTAGGGATTAAACAATCTAGGAGATTATAGGGCCTAGGAAAACCAGTAGTGGTATTCTCAAGTAAAATAATATTTTATAGATATTTTATTTGAGTTTTAAAAGGGACATTTGTGGTCCCTTGGATTCTTCTATTTAATCCCTAAGATTGATAAGGTTAGCACACCGGGGAGACAGGCTTTTGCATATGTGTGTTGGCTCAATAGAGAGAGAACGTGTAACGAATTTTTCAGGAAACTCTCTGCATGTTTTAGGACCATTATATGATGGGGAATCTAATGGTTGCTTGCATTTGGTGCTAAGATCAACTTTTGAATAGATTTTGACCGTTCAATGAGGGGAAGATTCGAGCGCTACCTGCATTTGGGGCTAAGCATGAAAACGTGAAGGATATCATCCATCCAATCATGCCATCATCCAAGGGTGATGTATGTCAAAAGGCCCTTTGCCTTTTAGAGAGTCAATCCTAGCCAATAGATCAATTGTTGATCCAGGGTGTGCATCTTGGGCACCCAAAATGAGGAGAATTCAAGCTACACTAGGTCAAGTTGGTTTATTCTTGTTTACCCATGCAAAAACCATGGAAGCCTATGCCTAGCTTATGTGATTAAGGGACTATACTGTGTCCACCACCCTCTTCTCATTGGCCCATCCCTAATCTCTCCTTAGTCCAAAAGGCTCATACAAGATTCATCTATTTCCCTAATGGGATCTAATTATAAATCAAAAGAGCTATCATAATATACGACACATTTTGTACCATAGGAATTAATAGGCTCTATCACACCAACTTTATCATGATGCTCATCATAAGTTGGCTTATTCATGTTCGGGGGTTTTTTGAGTGTGATCACAATGTATATATATGCAAAGAAAATCTGACATGATAGGTCTAATGCCATTCATAAAGGTGAAACCCCATTGAGGCGAAAAATCTCTCACATGTGGCATGTGCAATGGATATGTCTACCCAATCCTAGTGCCTGTAATGCGCATAAGTTGCCCCAATTGCAACTAGAAAAAAATCTTACAAAGTGATACATGTAAAAAACACTATCATGTAACTAAAGAATTCAAATCAAGATCATAGAAACATCACCACATAACATGCATTTTGAACATATATGATGGAGAAATATATTATTGAATCATAAAGTAGATTATTGTGACATGCATCAAGCAAAGAAGAAAAAGGTGTGCAAACTCTAGAACCCAAAAAAACCTGGTGAAAAAATAGGTGTGCAAGTGAAGCTCGAAATTGGATGATGTGCCTATGAGAAAACAAGAACAAAATTATTAATAAGATGCAAAACAACCCTTCAAAAACATCTCGACATAGGTCTCACTATTCCAGTGAAGACCTGCTCATTTCCACAAAAGCCAATGCTCTGGTAACTTCGAGTTCTTCTCAAGAATGGATCTTAGATAGTGGCGCAACATTGCACATGTGTAAGGATCGGAATTCCTTTGAAGAAATTGAAGACCGTACTTGAGACATTTACCTTGGCAACAACAAGAGCCTACCCATCAAAGGGAAAGGCAAAGTAAAAATCACCAATGCTGCAAATCATTATCAAAATTCTTATTTGTTCCTAACTTGTGCATGAACCTACTATCCATCAAGGCCATCATGATCATAATGAACAAGTGTTATTTGATTATACCAATTAAGGTGATTGATCCTCACACGAAAGAAATCATCACACAAGGAGTAGAAGAAAATGGGCTCTACAAAGTCTCGTGCTTTATATCAAAGATGTTGCTTTCTAGTCTGTGGCATCAAAGGTATGGCCATACTTCATATTTACCAAGGATTTTGCATCTCAAATAGTTAGAGGACTGCACAAGATCAGGCAAGTTAATGATGTCTGTCAAGCTTGCACCCAAGGCAAGCAACACAGGGCTCTTGTTCTGAAGGAGGTTTCCACAAGAGCTAGGAACCCTTTAGGCCTCATCCACATGGACCTCTGTGGACCTATGAGAGTCCCTTTTTTGAATGGTTCACTCTACTTCTTTATTTTGGTAGATGGGTGGGAAGAAGATATGCAAGTCATAGGTTATAAGTGGCTTTATAAAGCTATGTTATTATATTATTTGATATATTGCAATTTTAGAAGTAAGAAAACTAAAAATTTCACTCAAAGCTAACTAGCTCCTAGGCACAAAAATTTGACTGTCAAATATTGCAATTTAAAGTACGAGGAAACTCCTCAAGCAAGCATGGGGCTTCCTTAGGAATGGGTCTACTAGCTTATTCAAATCGTAGAATTGATGAGGGAACTTTGCTAATTCGAAGTACAAAATGTGTACATTAAGACTCTGACAAGAGTCCCTAAATGATAGGGAGCTCTTTTCATAGAGTGTTGGCTTTATCACACCTAAGTGTGATAGGTGATTCATTTGAGAAATATTAGGGAGCTTCAAATTCAAACTCTAATCACCAGTATTTGTGTTGGCTTGAATCACGAGTATTTGTGTTGGATCCTTGCTTTAAAATGGCCCAAGTGTTATCCATCCAAGAATTTTGTATGCTCCTATGTTTGGAGCATGATTGTCATCAAAAGAGGATATAGATATTACCATAGCATAATTCTATATGCAAATATGAGTGATCTAATTAACTCTTATAGTTTCTTGCAAACAATATGTCATCAATACACCCAACATCTTCACGAATAGGAAACATGCTATGATATATATTTGTTAATTAACTTCAAGGAACATACGACATTCGATGTAATGATATGGAAATTATTTAAGGATGGTACTACAACCTATACACTACCTCGCTTAAATATAAACAAAAATAGATATGAATATTGAAGAAGGAATTTTTGTAGGAAATCTAGCTATATGTATGCCAAATGAGCTATAGTTGCAAAGGAGAAACAAAAGATGAATGGATAATGTCTAGTAATCGATATTACGCACAACAAATGTAAAAGGGTTTTTAGAGAGTGCACAACATATGAAATCCAAGTAGACCCAGATTTACTCATTTGCATTGAATTGGATTAGTAGCTATTCCTTTGCATTTTGATGACGTCTTAGATTGAACTATTTCTTCAACCCTATTGTCCCACCAATCTTTTTCATTATTTCTTGGAAATAACCATTCTTGTTCTATTAAAGGCATTGGCACAATGCATCTCATTGTTGATGGCGCTAGTGAGCTGGTTTTGCACGATGTGAGGTATGTACAAAGCATCAAGAAAATCCTATTGTTTGTTGGGAAAATGGATATGCATGGATATAGTACCCTCTTTGAGAAGGGGTCATGGAACCTTATCAAAGGCTCTAGGATAATTGCTGAATGTATAAAGAAAGGGAATCTTTCTTCCTTGCATGGTAAAGACTTCTTGGGCAAGTTTATTGC
>CM035417.1:108111103-108266103 GCA_020310875.1 Ceratopteris richardii | reverse complement strand
CCTTTACAACATCCATACCTAATTGCATTAGTGGCTTCTCTAGAATCAAGCAAAGTTTTGATCATCTTACTTGTTGTGTCATGCCCTAGTTCAACCATGATGAATGGTCATCTATCTCTGATGCTAGGATGTGTACTCTTTTTGGTGCACATAGCCATGTGATATCTTGGGGCATTGGGATTGAAATCTAGGCCTTGTTGCCTTGACTTATTTCACCTAATAACGCTCTAGCCTTTGTCTATGTTTTCTTCTCTAACCCTTAGCTCTTCTTTGTTTCGCTTCTTAGTAGTGTTGAGTCTCATTATCATATCCTCTGTAAGAGGTTCTTGATATAGCTTGACTTAGCATCAACTAATATAGCTTGGCAAGATGTCACCTTCTAGAGTGGCCAATTGAACTTCACTCCCAATGGAAATTCTATTAATGACCATGGGTCCATATCCTTGTTTTTCAAATTTATGGGTATGCTGCTTTAGTGTATATACCAATACTAGGTCTCTCTCTTTCAATCCTTTATCCTTGATGTGTGCATCGAAGTATGCCTTTTGTCTTTTCTTTGCAGCGTAGATGTTTGTTTCTACTCGTAGCTTGGTCTCACCTAAGTATTCTAGATCAAATATTGTGGAGGACAACTCATGTCCATTCCACTCCTGCTCTTGTGCTACTTTTAAAGTTGGGATCAAGAAGTCTAATGATAACATAGCATTCTACTTGAAGACCATGTGAAATGGGGTGGCATTGAGTACTGTTTTGTAGGCAACTCTGGAAGCCCAAATAGCATGATGAAGTTGTTTATTTTAATCACAACATTTATTATTTACGATTTTGTCAATACATTACATAGAATCTTATTTATGCATCCAGCTTGTCTATTAGCTTGTGGATGATAGGGGGTAAGCTTCTTATGTACTACCAAGATTTATTGGAGAAGGTTTTCAATGACTTCATCCAAGAAGTGGGTACCTCGATCACTTATTAACTCTATTGGTAACCCATATTTGGTAAACATGTTCTCGAATAAGAACTTAGCCATCGTTTGAGTATCATTCTTTGTCATCTATTTTACTTCTACCCATTTTGTAAGGTAATTTGTGGCTACAATAATGTAATTTGCATGGGAGTTTCTAGTTGGCGGGTTAATAGGACCTACAAAGTCTATACCCCACTTCAAGAATGTGCATCATTCCATCATTCGCCTCAAAGGCATCTCGTCTTCACTAATCAGATATTGTGCACGTTTGCATGTGTCACATCTTTCACATAGGTATGTGCATCCATAGGAAGAGTGGGCCACCAAAGTCCTGAGAATAGAATGGTCTTAATAACTTGGTTAGGATTGAAGTGTCCACCTACAACACTGCTATGTGTAGTTTCTAAGATTGTCAAATAGTTTGATTCGTGATTTTATATTGCAAGACTTTGGACATGATTTCTAATACAAACTTATAACTTTTTACTAGTCTACTTCTTAATTTAATCTAGGAGAGTATTTTTTATGTTGCTTAGGAGTTTTCCACCATACTTTTTCCAACAATGATGTTACGTTCACATTACTAATGTATGAAAAAACTAACCTTTTTGAATACATCCTCTTTCTCTCCCAAGTTCAAAATTTTTGATTGTTTTCTTCAAGTGGTTCAAATCTCTCTCTCTCTGTGTGTGTGTGTGTGTCTCCCTCTCTCCTCTCTCTCTGTCTATCTCTCTCTCTCTCTCTCTCTCTCTCTCTCTCTCTCCACCTCCCTACCTCCTTCCCTCCCTCCCTCCTCTCTCTCTCTCTCTCTCTCTCTCTCTCTTCCCCCCTCCCTCGCTCCCTCCCTCCCTCCCTCCCTCCCTCCCCCCTCTCTCTCTCTCTGGCATCTAGGATTTGGTCATGTTATTAGGATTATTTCAATATTCAGATAATTCTTTCCTTTAAAAAACCATTTTCTTTTCTATCCCAATTTTATATCCTAGTCTAAAGTGAGCATACATGATAGTTACTACAAATATCATGAACCTGATTAAAAGCTCATAACCTTCCAAATCTTCCATTGAAACACTTCATACGTGATTTCTAGTTCAAGCTTAATACATCTTTCTAGTATATCTCTTAAACTAATCTAGGACAATATTGTTCATATTTCCTCGGAGTTGTGTCCATGAAAATCTTTTCCAACATTTATTCTATTTTTTTAGGGGTAATACATGATAAAGGTAACCCATTTGAATGCTTCATCTTGATCTTGTGAGTTCAAAATGATTGTTCTCTTGAAGTGGTTGACATTTCTTTCTCTTTCTTTGTCTATGTTGTCCAAGATTTAGGCATGTTGTTAGTAATACATTAATATTCACATAGTATTTTACTTTACAAAACCAATTTCTAAAAAAATTGACAAGCTTGAAAATTAATTCATTTTGTTTTAGAAGTGAATCCAAATATATATTTTTGTAGTGTGGGTATTGTTTTTGGCATAAATTTGTGTGAACAGGTTTAAATATCTACTTTGGCAACAATGCCCTTGTTTTTGGCATGTGTATAGGAGCAAGTTAAAATATTTACTTCATTAGTGCTTCCCTTAAGGCATGTTTCTAGGATATTATTTTAAGAGAATAAGTATCGAACAAAGATGAGTGTAGTAGGAGAGCAATGAATACATAGAGAGAAAATGGAAGAAAAAATCTTACTTGCCATTAGAAGAATGGTACAATTTTTGCATGTGCCCTCTCAAACTATAATTTTTTTGGCAATCTAGACAACTCTAGATGGAAAAATACAACGTAAAGGTATGCTGGCTCAACTTGATATGTGCGCTAGAGTGGAAATCATCTAAAATCATGACATAAGACATGCGGCCTTGTGTGCGAAATTCAGCATGGGTAGCTCTATGTGGGTGATCACCACTCACATGGTAAACAATCCAAGTGTGAGCCAAACCAACCAAGCAACTTTAATATATTAAGAAAGAGACAAAATAAGATTGATCAGATTTGTAATCAAAATTAAGCCGAAGTGTTTTACTCAGTATCATGTGAGTCACAATAGGGCCTCCAAGTTAAAGTGCTATTAAGTCTCACTTTTGTTACATTCCAGTAGAGCCAAATTTCCACTTGCTAATCAAGAAAGTCTACCTAATCCATAATTAGTCCAATACGACCCACATCTAGCATGTAATTTGGGATCCCTACCTATGTGGAAATACAGAACTGGCTCCTCTACATAACATAGGCCTTATAGGTATGCAACAAATATTACAATTATAAGAGTTATACATTGAACATATACTAGAAGTATCTCATAGCTTCTATTGGAGTTTTTGGGTTGATAGGGACTAAAAAAAGGATGGAGATGGATTCTCTAAGTCTCTCACACTTCTCATAGATAATTGATGGACACACACATACATAGAGAGAGAGAAGAAACGAAGAGGTAAATGTCATAATGGGAAGCATTATCCCTAGAGATAATCCAAGACATTGATAGATTTATTATAGATACATATGAAAGTATAGGTGAAGGGTTACTTGTCCCATACCACCCCTAACAATCTACTACTTGAGGATCAATATGACCATAAGTGGGTATGTATATACAGAATGATGTATGACTAAACAATAATGTATAGGAAGAGATCTAGATCTCAACCAATAGACATCACCCTACAATTCCATGAAACAAGGTGTTTCCATGAGTCTCAAATCACTCTACATTCAAGCTAACAAGAATCGAGCATGCATCTGATTGATGCAAGAACTGGAAAAGGTCATAAATGGCGTCCACTTGCTAATCACAGTGCAAATGATAATCCAATGATAATCACAGTGCAAATGATAACCATTCAAAATGATAATCACAGTGCAAATGTTCCAATAGAGATCATAATGCATGGACTTGAGAACAACAAATCATACAATAGAATCTCAAACATTGATGAAACGTGCAATCTTGGAAAATCGCATAATTTCAATCATGCCGCTATCCAAGGCATCCAAAGCACCATCATCCAAAGTACCATATCTTGATACATTCATGCCAATCTCGATGAATGAAACTGATAATGATTAAACAACAACAAAATCCTCAGCACCCAAAGTAGACGTGCTCTCAACCAAGGGTGTGTAAGGAAAAAAGTAAGCCTAGCATGGGTCTTGTAAGGATTCCTAATTTTTAAGGATTAAACAATCTAGGAGATTATAGGGCCTAGGAAAACCAGTAGTGGTCTTCTCAAGTTAAATAATATTTTATAGATATTTTATTTGAGTTTTAAAAAGGACATTTTTGGTCCCTTGGATTCTTCTATTTAATGACTAAGATTGATAGGGTTAGCACACGAGAGAGAGAGGCTTTTGCATATGTGGGTTGGCTCAATAGAGAGAGAAGATGTAACGAATTTTTTGGGAAACTCTCTGCATGTTTTAGGACCATTAGATGATGGGGAATCTAGTGGTTGCTTGCATTTGGGGCTAAGATCAACTTTTGAATAGATTTTGACCGTTCAATGAGGGGAAGATTCGACCGTTGCCCGCATTTGGGGTTAAGCATAAAAACGTGAAGGATATCATACATGCAATTGTGCCATCATCCAAGGGTGATGTATGTGAAAAGGCCCTTCGCCTATTAGAGAGTCAATCCTAGCCATTAGATCAATTGTTGATCCACAGTGTGCAATTTGGGCACTCAAAATGAGGAGAATTCAAGGTACACTATCAGATTCAGGAAGAAAATCAAGGGCTCACAATAAAAGGTGCATTTTCTAGGATGAAATACATCTCAACCCTTGACTTCTCTTAAATCCAATGGCCCAAGTTGAATATTGCCTTGACTTTTGCAACTCAACCTTAGCCTTTGGATCATGGATTCAATTAAAGGGCTCTAATTCATTCCTAAGCCTTTCAAAACGATTCATCTAACTAAAACCACTAGGTCAAGGTGGTTTATTCTTCTTTACCCATTCAAAAACCATGGAAGCCTATGCCTAGCCTATGTGATTAAGGGACTATACAATGTCGACCACCCTCTTCTCATTGGCCCATCCCTAATCTCTCCTTAGTCCAAAAGGCTCATATATGATTCGTCTATTTACCTAACGGGATCTAATTATACATCAAAATAGCTATCATAATATACCACACATTTTTTACCATAGGAATTACAAGGCTCTATCACACCAACTTTATCATGATGCTCATCATAAGTTGGCTAATTCATGATCAGGGGTTTTTTGAGTGTGATCAGAATGAGTATATATGCGAAGAAAATCGGACATGATAGGTCTCATGCCATTCATAAAGTTGAAACCTCATTGAGGCGACAAATCTCTCACATGTGGCATGTGCAATTGATATGTCTACCCAATCCTACTGCCTCTAATGCGCATAAGTTGCCCCAATTGCAACTAGAAAAAAATCTTACAAAGTGATATATGTAAAAAACACTATCATGAACTAAAGAATTCAAATCAAGATCATAGAAACATCACCACATACCATGCAATTTGAACATATATGATGGAAAAATATATTTATTGCATCATAAAGTAGATTAATGTGACATGCATCAAGCAAAAAACAAACAGGTGTGACATGTGGTGATAAGAAATCTTAAGATGTATCATATGAGACAGTGAATTAGTTTTCATCGCCATTATCAATCACCATAAGTTCTCAAAAAGCATTACCTCCCTGACATCATGTGCATGTCTCCAACATTTTTTTCGCACCCTCTTGAACCAACATCCTCAAATAGGACGCTCACATCCATAGTGCCAACATCAAATTCATCAATGTGCTCTATGTCTCTTCTGAGTCAACGGTTTTTCATACATAGCATGAAGTCTCTTCCATAATGAGTTACATATCTCCTCATACATCATGCAGTCACAAATGGAATCGATCAGTTGCAATTAGATATCGGACCTAGCCAATGCATCCATACCCATCCACATATGGTTGGGCATGTCACAAGGCCTCTATGCAACACCATGTATGTATGTGTAACCAAAACACAACCAGTGTGTCCTACATCTAACCTTTCCATGTTGGAAATTCAATGTCATCAAATAGAAAGACATTACACTAGAAATCAAGGAGATTGACAAGATAAGAAAATCCAATCGTAGCTAGACTCTCTACCAAAATAAGATCAAAGTGGATATTTGCATGCATCAAACACATCACAAGTTTGATTCGAGAGAAAAGTAGAGACCAATATACCGCATACATGTTCACCAAACATGCATCAAACTAGAACTTGTTCATAGACTCTCCAAAATGACCAAGTAGATGTAAAAAATCTAGGATAAAATCTAGCAAAGTATAGTATGTGAATAAAGCAACACGAACTAAGATAGCCATTAGCAAAAGTAAATGAAAACGTATCACTACAAAACATGTTTTGTGATCCAAACAAGATTCAAAACTATGGCAACCAAGATTTCCAACAAAGTAGGAGGAAGAAACACACCAAAAGCATGGCAAGACATCTCCTACTCAATATCGAGATTAACCAAGATTTGAAAGTTGCCACTATGTTTTCAAGGATCCACTAAACCACTTGTCTAGCATGAAGTTCAACGAACTTTGGAAAACATCCTCCCTCTAAATAAACTCTAGAACCCAAAAAAAACATGCTCAAAAAATAGGTGTGCAAGTGAAGCTCGAAATTGAATGATGTGCCTATGAGAAAACAAGAACAAAATTACTAATGAGATCCAAACCAACCCCTCAAAAACATCTCGACATAGGTCTCACTATTCCAATGAAGACCTGCTCATTTCCACAAAAGCCAATGCTCTGACAACTTCCAGTTCTTCTCAAGAATGTATCTTAGATAGTGGCGCAACATTGCACATGTGTAAGGATCCGGATTCCTTTCAAGAAATTGAAGACCATACTCGAGACATTTACCTTGGCAACAACAAGAGCCTACTCATCAAAGGGAAAGGCAAAGTAAGAATCACCAATGCTCAAGAGGAGTGCAAATAATTATCAAATTTCTTATTTGTTCCTAACTTGTGCATGAACCTACTATCCATCAAGGCCATCACCATCACAATGAACAAGTGTTGTTTGATAATACCAATTAAGGTGATTGACCTTCACACCAAAGAAATCATCACACAAGGAGTGGAAGACAAAGGGCTCCACAAAGTCTCGTGCTTTGTATCAAAGATGTTGCTTGCCAGTCTGTGGCATCAAAGGTATGACCATACTTCATATTTACCAAGGATTTTCACATCCCAAATAGTTAGAGGATTGCACAAGATCGGGCAAGTCAATGATGTTTGCCAAGCTTGTACCCAAGGCAAGAAACACAAGGCTCTCTTTCTGAAGCAGGCATCCACAAGAGCTAGAAACCCTTTAGGCCTCATCCACATGGACCTATGTGGACCTATGAAAATCCCTTTTTTGAATGGTTCACTCTACTTATTTCTTTTGGTAGATGGGTGGGAAGAAGATATGCAAGTCATAGGTTATAAGTGGCTTTATAAAGCTAGGTACAAATCAGATGGCCCATTAGACAAGTACAAAGCAAGACTAGTAGCCAAAGGATATAAGCAACAACATGGCACCGGCTATGAAGAAACCTTTGCCCCTACTGCAAGGTTTACCACCATAAGAATCAATTTAGCACTAAGTGTGCATTTCTAGTGGCCCATCTACCAACTGGATGTCAAAAGTACTTTCCTCAATGGAGATCTTCAAGAAGAAGTATATGTTGACGAACCTGAAGGTTTCAAGATCAAAGGAAAGGAAGATCAAGTCTACAAGCTTCACAAAGCACTTTACAGACTTAAGGAAGCTTTGAGGACCTCGTATGAAAAGATTCACAAGTTCTTTGAAGATAAAAGATTTCACAAAAGAAGTGCCAATGCAACCTTCTACATCTATCAGAACGAGTCCTTAGTGGTCATCATCATCCTCTATGTAGATGAGTTGATCTTGACAGGCTCATATGAAGAACACATCCAATTCATTATCACCCAGCTTCACCTTGAGTGGTCTATGATAGATTTTGGACTACTTCACTACTTCTTGGGTATGGAAGTTTGGCAAACAAAAGAAGGCGTATTGCTATGATAGAAGAAGTACTCCTCTGATCTTCTGTCCAAATATAACATGGATTAGTGCGCTTAGTATCCACACCACTTGATCCAAACATCAAGCTCACACTGGAGGATTCATCATCACTTGTGGATGTGCATCCTTATCGATGTCTTGTTGGCTCTTGTTCATGAAGGCTCTACCTCCAGGTCTACTCCATTACTTGGCGGACCTCTCTAGAATTCAATAGCTTCAAAATCAAGCTCAAGTGGGGGTGCTGACGACATGATTGCTCCTACGTCATCTAAATTTGTATCCACATGAGTGCATCTCCATTTTGATCTAGGAGGCAATCCATTTCCAGTTTATATCCATTTTATATTGTATTTTCTTTGTATTTGGGTACCTTGCCATTTGCTTCTACCATTGTATTCATTCTCCTTTGAAGGGAATTATCCCACATGAGATGTACTTTGGTGAGCCCCTCCCAAAATATATATAAGGAGGGCGTCTACCCCTATTTGTACTTGGTTAGAAGCTTGAGGAGCCTACTCCATGCTCTTGGCAAGCTCATTTCTAGTCCATGTGAGTCTACCCATTTCTTGGTCTACTCACTTTGAGTCTCTCACACTCTTTCTTTTGTGAACTCTAAATTTATTCTCATACATGTTTGGGCTCCTAAATTTATTCTCATACATGTTTGTGCACCTAGATCTATTCCCGCGAGAGGAAGAAGAACAAACAAGGTTTAGGTCCGTCGTGACATAGAATGAAGGAATTTTGAGTGCTCCATGCAAACATGCTCTCTCTCTCTCTCTCTCTCTCTCTCTCTCTCTCTCTCTCTCTCTCTCTCTCTCTCTCTCTCTCTCTCTCTCTCTTTCTCTCGCTCCCTCTCTTGAGCACACATGCTCTCTAGCAGACAAGCACCAAAATAAAAGAATTTACAAGTTGAAAAGAAGGATCTCTGTCAAAGACGCTGTTCGACAGATGTTAATAATCAATGTGAGACCGTAAAGACCCCACGACAACATGATGTAGGAAAAAACAACATGGTAAGAAAATGTAGGAAACAATCGTGTGACGACTTTTGAATCACGATAGCTAGATCTAACGTATGCTAACGTGATAAGCCATTCTTTGATCTCTTTACAGCTTCTAGCCAAAGAATAACTGTGAATTCAAATTAAGGATATTCTTTGCCACGAGTGTGCAATCTTCAGTATTATAATGTCCTCAAATTGCAGGCTTGTAGCTAGGCCTGAAAATGGAAGGCTTGAAAGGCCAAAATTTAGGTTTGCCTTGAGGTAAGAAATCTACCTTTTTCTTTAAACCTTCCGTTGCTAACCAAAATCTCAACATGTACTCGAAAAAATCCAGCTATTTTGTGGCCTTCGAATAAGACTACTCGAACTACAGAAAACTTTTTTTGGCTCAATCCCTTAATTGCATGTATCTAAATTTTTAACACAAGTTTAGAGATTGAGATTGATGATTGCTAGATGCGAAGAGATATCATTGACATTTAAAAAAATATTGAGAGAACTAATATTTTAAATGTATAGATTGTGCATATATATCAATTAACGTAAAGATAAAGATGTGAATAAATAACTGTGTATCGTAGGAGTGTTGTAAATTATCTTTTACGCGATTCAAAATAAACCCATATCGAGAAGAAAACTCACAATTCAAGCAATGGATACATCTATTGACATAAACATTATATCCATTAAAAGACATGTTGGAAGAAACATATGAATACTTACATTACAAAAATCACTAATTGAGCGCTTAGAAAACCATGAAAATCCAAATATAAACATGTCTATTTACTACTCTCTCATATGGACACATGCAAATCCAAGTATATACATCTATAAAAGAACATATCTATAAAACTATAAACATGTTTGCAGTTATGACCATCTTCTCATCAACAATGTTTTTTACTCTAATAATGGGGCAGCCAAACATATTACCTTTCAAGGTAGTTTCTTCACTTCACTTGAGCCTTCCCCTGTAGAGAATACTATCACATGTACCAACAACTCCTCTTATCCTATCATGGGAGTTGGTAAGATCATTTTGACTACTCTCGATGGTAGTTCTTTTACATTGTCGGATGCTTTATTTGTGCTAGGGATCAAGAAAAAATTGTTATCAGTTTTGGCATTGACCAAGATCCACTTAGTTATGAAATCTATTAATGACATATGTACAATTCATGATCTCTCTAATGGCGATATAATTATTGCTCCTGGCATTTTATGTGGTGGGTTGTATAAGCTCATAGACAATGGAAAAAATATGAATGATTCATCATGTGCAATACACGATTCTCAGGCTATTTTAGATGCAAAGCTTTGGCATCCACACTTTGGTCATCTGAATTTTGCTAGTTTTCTACACCTCCAAAAATCTAAAATGGTGTCCTCTCTGCCCAAACTTGTGGCACCTGGTGAACATATTTGTGAAAACGGTATTTTGGGCAAAATGCAACGTTCTTCATTCGCAAAAGATGGTTCAATTATAGCTACTCAGAAATTGCCTTAAGAGTAGAAACTTGGTAGGGATGGCCTTAAGGTTAGATGAGGAGACTGGTTTCAATATGTCACAATCTACATGGCCATCATCACCAATGATAAAATTCAACATAAGTGTTGAGATATTTTGGTGCTGACATGTATGAAAACACTTAGGACTATCAGTGCACTTTTTTCCCTCCTTACGAGGTTTTTCTCCTTCGACTTGTATATATGTATATAACCCTAATGGGTTTCTTATCTTTGTATATTCTCTTCATAATACATTTAGTATTGTGTAAGTTCCCAAGCTTTGTCGTCTTCCTCCTTGTGTTGTTTATGTGCTTCCACAAACCTTGAATCCCAATAATTTGTATTTGGGTAGGTCACCACTTCATGTAGGGCATCGTTGATACCCCTCTGATCACAATCGTAGAATCACATGAAAATTGGTGAGCATACTCAAGGCGATTAGCAGTTTAAAACTTATTTGGTCTATTGGATCGAAATTCTGATTTAAGCTCATTTTAACCTCTGAATACATTCTCACAATGACTGTGGTAGCAATTTCATCCTTTTTTCCTAAATATATATACAGGTTTTGGTTTACTAGTACAAATGCATCAAAGTTTGATACAAATTTAGTGAAGCTCAACAAGGTATTTCTCTTCATCATTTCTAGGTATATCTGTATTAGAATATTTATTCACTAGCCATTTACTTTTGTTCAACCTTACTTTAACTTGATCAAGTTGTTGGTAGCAGCCACAGTAATCAAGGCCTTATGAGATCGGGAAGCCACTAAAGGGAGTCAGAAGAAAGGGATAGCCAAGAAGGATTAAGCAGGCAAAGCAGTCAACACAGATCTGGGAAGTAGGCCACATAATTTTTCATGGAGAAATATTTCCCAAACGGTGATTTTTGCCACTTCACACCATTATAAATACCATTTTCCATTATTCCTGCTCCATTTTCTGCAAGTCAAGGAGTCCTGAAACTTAAGGAGTATTAGAAGTATCTATGTACCAATTTTCATGATTTTTAGAGCTCATTTGAGCATGCAAAATAGCTTAGAAACCTAATTTTTTACTAGGCCAGACAATAGGTCTGGAAAGGGCCAAAAGCTAGTAGAAAACTATAAAAAGAGCTAGAGAGCTCATTTTTGGGCTTAGCTAAGTGGAGATTGAAGCTAGTTTCTAGCTTTATATACATTCTTGGAGCTTGGTAATAGAAGATCCATTGTTCTACTCTGTTTCTTGCCTTATGTGTGTGTGTGTGTATATGTGTGTGCATGCTCCTGTGCTTCTCGCTCATGCACTTGTACCTTCACTTGCTCATAGTCATCATAGTAGTCTCACATCTCCATGGATTGCAAATTATCAGGTGGATCTCCTCATGTTCGTTCTTGTCATTGTGCTAGACTGACACCAAATTTGGCATCTCCACGGATTGAAAATTATCAGGTGGATCTTCTCATGTTGGTCCTTGTCATTGTGCTAGAATGACACCAAATTTGGCATCATTGCTAGGGAGAGAGCTTCCAGGACGAATATGTGATGCTAAGACATAGAGTTGTGATGTTAGCTTTATAGGTATTTTCCTTACTTTTCCCTATTGTCTTTTACTTTCTTCACCACCATCATCCTTACCATCTCCCACCTCCATCTCCACCTTTGCAAAATTTTTAGGTTTTTGGTCATATCACCTTTCCCATCTCATTCCCCTCATCTCACTTGTGAGAGAGCTATTATGCATTCTGTTTTGTGTGATTTTGAGCATTTCTTGCAGGTTTTGAGTGTATAATCATCTCCAGCAGCTTGTGCAAGTATGAAAAAGCTCTCCACAGGTCTTGAGGCATTCACTTTGTCAATCACAATTGAGCGAAAAGTTGTCTATTTGGTAGAACTAACTGCATATTCATGATCTAGAGGCCTTGCACATCACAAACCCATAAGAAAATCAAAAGAAATTTGCATTTTCCATGTCCATCATGATTGACACTATCAATCCTGATAGATAGTGTCCATTGCGATGGACAGCCTATCCATCGTGATTGACAGATCTTGATGGACACCTTTATCCATCACAACAGATGGTATCCATCACAATAGACACCATTGTCCATCGTGACCGATAGAAAAATTGCGACTGCCATCCATACTCGGCCAAAAATGTATCCATCACGATGTGTAGAGACGCGATTGACACAAGATAACATGAGAAAGCGAAGATTTTAGTTCGTTGTGATTGACAACCCAATAGAGACTGCATGTTCATCAAGATTGATAGGTGTCCATCGTCACAGATATGTGTCCATCGTGACGGACACCCCTATCAATCGCGACCGAAAGAAAAATCATGATTGATACTCCATTTCGATGAGAAACGTATCCATCCTAACTTATAGGCCCACAATCGATAGGTATTCATGCAAAAACCTGAAAAATTATGTCCATCACGATTGACACCCATCAATCATGACTGACACCATCAATCACGAGGGACACCCCTACCCATCATGATTGACATTATCACTTGCGATTTACACTCTCCATCACAATTGATAGGCCACGACGCACAACTCTATCCATGGCAATTGACACCCTTGTCGATCATGATTGACAATCTAATTTGTCTAATTTTTAAGGCTTTCTAATTTTCAAATTTTGGCCAATTTTAAGCATAAATTTCAAGCAATTAGTGCCTCCTGAGGCCCCTACACAAATAATTCTAGAAATCGTCTTTGTATATTAGCCCGTTTTAACCCTGTTCTGACCCCTAAAACCCTAAACTGTCAAAACTTCTTCATACAAAATCCGTTTATATTATTATCTACATCTACTCTTTTGATTATACTCTTAAATGTAGTAAGTTCTAATACATGCTTGAATTTATGAACCTCAATTTTATTGATGGGAGGATTATCTAAATGTACAAAGTCGAGAATCATCTAAAAGGTTTAGGGTTTACGGTTTAGGATAAAGGGTTTAGAGTTTAGGGTTTAGGGTTTCAAGTTTAGGGTTCAATATTAAGGGATTAGGGGTTATGATTCAAGATTTTTAGGCTTTAGAGTCTATGGATTAGGGTTTAGGATTTTAGGATATAAAGTTTAAAGTTTAGCGTTGATGATTTAGGTTTTAGGTTTAATGCTTTGCATTTAGGGTTTCAGATATAGGGCTTAAGGTTTGGGATTTAGGGTTTAGGGTTTGAGGTTTATGGTTTAGGGATTGAGATTTACGAGTTAGGGTTAAGGATTTAGATTTTATGTTTTAAGGCTTAGGTTTTTGGCTTTAGGGTTTAGTTTTATGGATTAGGATTTAGGATTAAGGGTCTAGGATTTAGGATTAAGCCTCTATGGTTTAGGGTTTATGATTTTGATGCTAGTATTTAGGGTTTAGGGTGTAGGATGTAGGGTTTAGGGTTTATAGTTTAGGGTTAAGGGTTTAAGCTGGAGGGTTTAGTCTCTAGTTTTTAGAGTTTAGGGTTTAGAGTTTAGAGTTTAGGGTTTAGGGTTTAGGCTTTAGGGTTTATGGTTTATGATTAAGGTTGTAGAGCTTAGGATTAAGGGTTAAGGTTTTAGGGCTTGTGGTTTTAGATCATATCATTTAGAGGTTGATGTTTAGGGTTTAGGTTTAGGGATTAGGGTTTACTGTTTTTGGTTTGGGAGTTAGGGTTTTGGATTCAGGGATTGAGATTTAGGGTTTAGAGATTAAGGTCTAAGGTTTAGGGTTTAGGGTTTATGATTTAGGTTTTAGGATTTAGGGTTTAGGATTTAGGGTCTTGGATTTATTCTTTAGGATTTAGGGTTTAGGATTTAGGGTCTTGGATTTATTCTTTAGGATTTTGGGTTCTACAGATTAGGGTTTATGTTTAGGATTTAGGGTTTAGAGTTTAGGATTTAGTGTTTAGAGTTTAGGATTTAGGATTTGTGGTTTAGGGTTTAGGGTTTGGGGTTTAGAGTTTAGGGCTTAGGATTTAAGATTTAGTGTTAAGGGTTTAGGATTTAAGGTTAAGGACTTAGGGTTTATGGTTTTGGGCTTAGAGTTTAGGGTTTACTTTTAGGGTTCTAGGTTTAAGGATTTAGGATTTAGGGTTTAGGATTTAGGATTTAGAGTTTATAGTTTAGGGTTTAGGGTTTAGGGTCTAGAGTTTAGAGTTTAGGGTTTAGGTCTTAGGGTTTAGGGTTTAGGGTTTAGGGTTTAGGATTAATGATTCAGGGTTTAGGGTTTAGTGTTAAGGATTTATGATTCATTGTTTAGGGTTTACCATTTAGAATTTAGGGTTTAGGATTTAAGGTTTTGGGTATCGGGTTTTGGGATTTAAGGTCTAGGATTTGGGGTTTAAGGTTTAGGGCTTCGGATTTTAGGGACCCTTTAGTTGGAGTGAAGTAGAGGTCAACCTTCTTTTGTATGAGCTCCTACTACTAATTCTCTGCTACTACTAATGAGAGAATGTATACTTCCTATGTCTGTTCAAATTCTCTGCTACTACTAATGAGATAATGTATACTTCCTATGTAGCTTGAATCATAAATGGCCTCAAAGGTATGTTCACAGATACCTCTAACCACTCAAATTTATGATTTTTTGAACCCCTGAAGAATGAACCCAAGAGCTTTTGCATATTCAAAGTTCCTAGTGCAATTTATATCACTCATAATACTTGCTTCTACTTTAAGAATCAATGCATCCAAGATATACTACTTCTTGCCTTCATTGGGAAAGCATAGAGAGTAGTGTTCACTCACGAATTGATTTCTCTCAAAATATGTAGACTTTAGACTTCAACTTCAAGCCAACTTTAAGAGATAATGGAAATTTTTTTAAAAATCTAACATTAAAAGAATTGGATACAAAATATCTCTCGAAATGGTTTTAACTGATCCGAAAGTGATGGCTTAGGACCATTTTGAAGTGGATTGAGGTAATTGAATATATATGTGGATCAAACATCTTTTTTCATTACAGTTTTAAATTTAAATATCATGTTAATATTATATAGTTGTTTGTTTTTGTTGAAGTGTTATGGTGTTGTGTGCAGTGATAGTATGGATTGTAATATACAATGATGATGTGGATTTCAATAGTTAACATAGCAATTATCTTATATGGATTTTAATTTGAATGTCATGATGTGGATGATGTTGCTTTAATGTTAATTCAAAGATTATCATATGGATTCATATAGCAGTGATTATGTGAATTTCAAATGTTAAGATGTTTACTGCTATAATATGGATTTTAGTTCAAATGTTATCATGTGGATGATATCAATTCAATATTAACTTAAATATTATGATATGGATTGTTATAGTAGTGATGATGTGGACTACAAAAGTTAATGTGTGCAATGATATTATATGGATTTTAATTCAAATGTTATGATGTCGAATGATTTTTAATTTAGAAATTAAGATGTGTACTTATAATATGTGATTTTGAGTCAATTTTTATGATGTGAGTGTTGTTATGATATCATACCATGAATGATCAAAATGTTATTATATTATTTGATATATTGCAATTTTAGAAGTTAAAAAATTAAAAATTCCAAATATGAATAATCAACTTGATCATGTAAAACAAAATAAAATGTAAAATCTTTTCTATCTAAAATATTTTCAATAAAAAATATTTTAATTCTAAAAGACTTTTAATCTAAAACCTTTTTAGAAAACTCTTCTCATCCCTCAAAGCTATTTTCTATCTAGAATATTTTCAATAAAAAATATTTCCATTCTAAAAGATTTTTAATCTTAAATATTTTTAGAAAACCTTATCATCACTCAAAGGTAACTAGCTCCTAGGCACACAAATTTGAGTCTCAAATATTGCGATTAAAAGTACGAGGAAACTTCTCAAGCAAGCATGGGGCTTCCTTAGGAAGGGGTCTCCTAGCTTATTCAAATCCTAGAAGTGATGAGGGAACTTTGCTAATTCGAAGTACAGAATGTGTACATTAAGACTCCAACAAGAGTCCCTTAATGATAGGGAGCTCTTTTCATAGAGTGTTGGCTTTATCACACCTAAGTGTGATAGGTGATTCATTTGAGAAATATTAGGGAGCTTCAAATTCAAATTCTAATCAAGAGTATTTGTGTTGGCTTGAATCATGAGTATTTGTGTTGGATCCTTGCTTTACAATGCCCCAAGTGTCATCCATCCAAGAATTTTCTATACTCCTATGTTTGGAGCATGATATTCAACAAAAGACGATATAAATATTCCCATAGCATAATTCTATTTGCAAATACAAGCGATCTCATTAACTTTTATAGTTTCTCGCAAACAATAGGTCATCAATACACCCTACATCTTCATGAATAGGAAACATACTATGATATATATATTTGTTAATTAACTTCAAGGAACATACGACATTAGATGTAATGACATGGAAATTATTTAAGGATGGTACTACGACCTATACACTACCTCTCTTAAATATAAAACAAAAATAGATATGATTATTGAAGAAGGAAATTTTGTAGGAAATCTAGCTATATGTATGCCAAATGAGCTATAGTTACAAAGGAGAAACAAAAGATGAATGGATGATGTCTAGAAATGGATATTACACACAACCAATGTAAAAGGGCTTTTAGAGAGTGCACAACATATGAAATCCAAGTAGACCTAGATTTACTCATTTGCATTGAATTGGATTAGTAGCTATTCATGTGCATTTTGATGAAGTCTTAGATTGAATCATTTCTTCAACCCTATTGTCCCACCAATATTTTTCACTATTTCTTGGAAATAACCATTCTTGTTCTATTGAAGGCCTTAGCACAATGCATCTCATTCTTGATGGCACTAGTGAGCTGGTTTTGCATGATGTGCGGTATGTAAACACATGGAATTATGGGATAAAAGGATTGGCCACATGAGCCAAAAGGGACTTGACACACTATGTAATTTGGACAAGTTTATGGTATAGGCTCAAAACTTGATTTTTGTAATGAATGCCAATATGGTAAGCAAGTAAAGAATTCTTGCTACTTCAGTGTCTCTCGTAAGTCTAATATGCTTGATCTTGTTCATTCTAATGTTTCTAGGCCACGAAATCTATGGTGGTGCTCTTTACTTTATTTCTTTTGTCGATGACTGCTCTAGAAAGTTTTAGGTATATTTGTTAAAATCTAAACATGAAACCTTTGCTACCCATATAGGTAGAAAGTTGAAATGCTTATGTTCAGATAATGGGGATGCGTTTACAAGTGCTAAATTCAATAGATTTTGTGAAAATTGTGTTATTAAGAGGGAGCTAATAGTTCTTTTACAACTCCTTTTCCAATGGTGTGGTTGAAAGGTATAATTGTACTAAATGTGAGAGGGTGACCTCAACTCAAGAAGGTTATGCACCAGTGGGATGTTGTATATAAAAAATTATTGTGCCTCTAAAAGTGATCATAAAAAGGTCAAATTTTAACATGTACAACCACCTGTTGAATCCAACTTGAACCCTCACGATACACCACATATGACTAAAATTGCCAATGAGCCACTGGTTATTGATCTAGATGATGTTGGGCAGCAAAATGAGGCTCCTAATTGGCATATGCAATCCCCTATTCTGATGAAAACAAGGCTGAAAATGATGTACAACAGCCCATTAACAATGAGGAAGTTGATGTACCTCCTGATCTAGATCCATTGCAAGAGAATGTGGATCATTGGATAAGCACATAATAGGAGGCATGTGAGCAGATATGACCCCTCTGTACATTACATTATGTTATAAGATGAGGGTGAGCCTCTTCCTTATAAGGAGACAAAGCTATGTGAGCACAAGAAGTGGTGGGAATTAGCCATATAGGAAGAGATAAAGGCCATGCAATTGATACTTGGGATCTTGTTGAGTTGCCCAAAGGTAGCCTTCAACAAGTGGCTATACAAAATCAAAATAGTTGATGGAAAACCTAGCTATAAGCAAGGATCAATGTCTCATTACCCACTAAACCACTTGTCTAGCATGAAGTTCAACGAACTTTGGAAAACATCCTCCCTCTAAATAAACTCTAGAACCCATAAAAACATGGTGAAAAAATAGGTGTGCAAGTGAAGCTCGAAATTGGATGATGTGCCTATGAGAAAACAAGAACAAAATTACAAATAAGATCCAAACCAACCCCTCAAAAACATCTCGACATAGGTGTCACTATTCTAGTGAGGACCTGCACATTTCCACAAAAGCCAATGCTCTGATAACTTCTAGTTCTTCTCAAGAAAGGATCTTAGATAGTGGTGCAACATTGCACATGTGTAAGGATCGGGATTCCTTTGAAGAAATTGAAGACCATACTAGAGACATTTACCTTGGCAACAACAAGAGCCTACCCATCAAAGGGAAAGGCAAAGTAAAAATCACCAATGCTCAAGAGGAGTGCAAATCATTATCAAATTTCTCATTTGTTCCTCACTTGTGCATGAACCTACTATCCATCAAGGCCATTATGCTCACAATGAATGATTTTTATTTGATAATACCAATTAAGGTGATTGACTCTCACACCAAAGAAACCATCACACAAGGAGTAGAAGACAAAGGGCTCTACAAAGTCTCCTGCTTTGTATCAAAGATGTTGCTTTCCAATTTGTGCCATCAAAGGTATGGCCATACTTCATATTTAGCAAGGAGTTTCTCATCTCAAATAGTTAGAGGGTTGCACAAGATGGGGCAAGTGAATGATGTCTACCAAGCTTGTTCCCAAAGCAAGCAACACAGGGCTCTCGTTTTCAAGGAGGCTTCCACAAGAGCTAGGAACCCTTAAGGCGTCATCCACATGGACCTGTGTGGACCTATGAAAACCCCTTTTTTGAATGGTAACACTCTACTTCTTTTTTTTGGTAGATAGGTGGGAAGACGATATGCAAGTCATAGGTTATAAGTGGCCTTATAAAGCTAGGTACAAATCAGATGGCCCATTAGACAAGTACAAAGCAATACTAGTAGCCAAAGGATATAAGCAACAACATGGCACCCGCTATGAAAAAACCTTTGCCCCTATTGCAACGTTTACCACCATAAGAATCATTTTAGCACTAAGTGCACATTTCTAGTGGCCCATCTACCAATTGGATGTCAAAAGTACTTTCCTCAATGGAGATCTTCAAGAAGAAGTATATGTTTACCAACTTGAAGGTGTCAAGTTCAAAGGAAAAGAAGATCAAGTCTACAAGCTTCACAAAGCACTTTATGGACTTAAGCAAGCTTTGAGGACCTCGTATGAAAAGATTCACAAGTTCTTTGAAGATAGAGCAATTCACAGAAGTAGTGCCAATGCAACCTTATACATCCATTAGAACGAGTCCTTAGTGGTCATCATCATCCTCTATGTAGATGAGTTGATCTTGATAGGCTCACATGAAGAACACATCCAATTCATTATCACCCAGCTTCACCTTGAGTAGTGTATGATAGATTTTGGACTACTTCACTACTTCTTGGGTATGGAAGTTTGGCAAACAAAAGAAGGCATATTCCTATGATAGAAGAAGTACTCTTTTGATCTTCTTTCTAGATATATCATGGATCAGTGTGCTTAGTATCCACACCACTTGATCCAAACATCAAGGTCACAATGGAGGATCCATCATCACTTGTGGATGTGCATACTTATCGACATCTTGTTGGCTCATGTTCATGAAGGCTCTACCTCCAAGTGTACTCCATTACTTGGCGCACCTCTCCAGAATTCAGTAGCTCCAAAATAAAGCTCAAGTGGGGGTGCTGACGACATGATTGCTCCTACATCATCTAAATGTGTATCCGCATGATTGCATCTCCATTTTGTATCTAGGAGGCATGCCATTTCCACTTTATATCCATTTTATATTGTATTTTGCTTGTATTTGGGTACCTTGCCATTTGCTTCTACCATTGTATTCATTCTCCTTTGAGGGGAATTATCCCACATGAGATGTAGTTTGGAGAGCCCCTCCCAAAATCTATATAAGGAGGGCCTCTCCCCCTATTTGTACTTGGTTAGAAGTTTGACAAGCCTACTCCATGCTCTTGGCAAGCTCATTTCTAATCCATGTGAGTTTACCCATTTCATGGTCTACTCACTTTCAGTCTCTCACACTCTTTCTTTTGCGAACTCTTCTTTTCATTTTGCTGCCCTGTGTGTACTCTCTACACATTGTTCACTCTAAATAAGACCCCTTGTAGATTATGTAGAATTAAGTCCATACCTTTGACATAATTTAGGAAGACTATACAAACTTTGCAACAAGCCAAAGATCACAATAAATGGATAACAAATAAAGTGATCGTCAAAACAGAGTGAGATCTATGGCTACCTAGAGTTCGCAAAGTATACGTAATTCATCGAGCATACATTCATTGGTATTAGGAATTTTCTATGGATTTGATCGTGTTTTCGTTGGGAATACGTTGTCATAAGTTGAAGAAAGTGTGTTGTAGGGTATATGTTTGTTCCAATTACTAGAGCAATATTAGATATTTGAGTTTACAATTGACACACAAGGGTCGGACGTTCATGGGTCATAGCAACATTCTATATTAAATGACCATTCTTCATGTTGAACTAACTTGGCAGAATCTTTGTTACCATCTAAGATGTTTGCAACAATCATTCACATGTCCTCTCTGATGGCTCTTATACAAGGCTTTTAGGATAGTTTTTGGTGATGGGATCATTTGAATTCTACTTTCTGGAAAACCACTTATTCTTAGCTACTTTCCTATCATCCTTACACTTTTTCTATGATTGAGTATGATTGGGCAAGACTTTTTGTATGTTTGAGTACAAGTTAGGGATTTGGCCTTTCTAGACGAAGAGCTACCTTTACCTTTGCCCTTCGAAGAAAAGCTATAACAACAATTAGGAAATCCATATAGAAAATACTCCACACGGTTGAACTATCCATTGAAATTTAATCTACAACAAGTACTTACGCGTGGGGAACTTCGAAACTTTCTCGCTTGATTAGGGAGAAGGTTGCATTTGATTGTTTTCCTTTAGCGAGATCTCAACATGACTTTTATGTTCGCTTTTTGAAGCATGTTTGGGCTCCTAAATTTAATCTATTCCCGCGAGAGGAAGAAGAAGAAACAAGGTTTAGGTCCGTCGTGACATAGGATGGAAGGAATTTTGAGAGCTCCACGCAAACATGCTCTCTCTCTCTCTAGCTCCCTCTCTTGAACACACATGCGTTCTAGCAGACGAGCACCAAAATAAACAGATTTACACGTTGAAAAGAAGGATCTCTGTCAAAGTCGCTGTTCGACAGATGCTAATAATCAACGCGAGACCGTAAAGACCCCACGACAACATGATGTAGGAAACAACAACATGGTAAGAAAATGTAGGAAACAATCATCTGATAAGAAAAGAAAATGTAGGAAACAATCATCTATTATCCACTTGCGTCATACAAATAAATCTGTATTTACACGGCGCCACGCGGAAGAGCAGCAGCATATCAACAACAAACGATCCGAAGAGATCTCTTGCGCAATCTATGGAGCTATCACGCCCGACAGGTCTAGCAATGATTTTCCTCAGGGAATATTGGCCTTTTGACTTTCCAATTTCTGCGGCGACACTTTTGATGGCTCGGCTTCTTCCTCGGGTTTGTCTGCAACGCGATTAGCGTGATGATGAGTTGCCTTCCTGCTCTTATTGGAAGGTCCGCGTGTGGATAAGACGATGATGTAGCGACACACAGAGAGACGCATAACTTCTCGTATATTAATTGATAAGATCGATTACATCTTTATAGATTACACGCGGCTATTCGTACCACCGCGTGTATTCGTAGGCATTACATATCTTTGTCCGGTCACTTATTAACATACACTAACATTTCCCCTCTCTTTTGTGAAGGGAAACATCAGAAGATGTTCTACTTCATATACGTAGAGAACATATTATTCAGATGGATTTGGAAATGGGAATCTATATGAAAATGCATTACAAGAATGAGACCCAAATAGGTAAAATGGGGGTTGAGTTTCGTCTTCGCTTCAGCTTTTAGTGGTTGATTTTCTGATAACTTCACACTTCTGAAATGTTCTTCAGTTGCCTAAAATCTGCACATTTTCCCCCTCCTTGCCACACGATGATAACATCATCGATGTAAATTAGTACTTTCCCTGGATCAAATACTTCGCAGGAGGGTAGTGTAGGCTCAAATGGTCCATTAGACTGATGTCCAGCTTTAACAAATGATGGTGCGTCGATCTGTTCCAGTGAGTCGTCCTTGTTATGCACTGATGTAAAATGCATGTGGTTTGTATTTGTAAACTTTCCGGCCACCTGCAAACTTTCTTTTCTAATAGCAGAGTGACGCGCAGCACATATTTCTTCAGCATTCATCTTGAATGTATCACCCTTCAAACGTAAGTCTGCAACAGATGTATCCTTCTTCAACTTTAGAACGCAGGTTGCTTTAGACTTCTGCACTGAAATATCATCTGCAATTTGATCTGCATGGTTGAACATTGTTGTTTCTGCACTTTGATCTGCAAGTTGATCTGCAATTTGATGTGAACATTGTTGTTTCTGCATTTCCTGTTGCGTGCGCATTCCCTTGCGCGATGTGTCGTGTTTCTCAGGTTGAAGCAGGGCTATTGAGTCTTTTTCAGCAAGCATACTACACACGCTTTCGGCATTCTGTACATCCGAAAAGCTTCTCTTCTGCGCTGTTTTTCTCGCGAGCATTCCAGTATTGTGCGCTAGTTGCGCACCCAATATCAAAGGGGTCGTCGCGACTGGAGATGCTTCCGTTGATTGCGCAGGCAATTGACGACATTGAACTTCCATTGGAACATTAATGGTGTCCTCATTAACTCGAGGCACCGTCGTCAGTTGATCCAAGGGCGCCAGATTTTCGGCCGCATTCGATGGCTCGTGCACTCCATCGTTCACAGAGGCAGCAGCATGGTGCACGCGCGCTGGAGCAATCTGTGGAGGACAAGGGATGTATAACGATGCATTATCACAGAACTGTAGAATACCTTCAGCGCCAGTAGGGAAGAACGCGCCATGGAACGAAGATGTAAAGAGCGCCAGCATTCGTAGTGGTCACGCAGGTCGTCCCACTCCTTGATACCATGTGGAGAAGATGATGGCGCAGCGACACACACAGAGACGCATAACTTCTCGTATATTAATTGATAAGATCGATTACATCTTTATAGATTATACGCGGCGATTCGTACCGGCGCGTGTATCCGTAGGCATTACATATCTTTGTCCGGTCACTTATTAACATACTCTAACACCGCGACCTGCGAAGCTCTTTCTATGTCGACATGGTTGCTTTCCTCCACAGCTAAATCTGGCGTCTGCTAGTTCTTTCTAAACTGTTGCTGCGGCTCTGACTCAATAGGCTTACTTCGCTGAGCGGATTCCCTTGGGAATGGATGGGCACCCACTGGACTGACTGACGACTTTTGGTTCTCAAGGGGGTGCTGATCTGCCTTTGTGACTGTCTCTTGTCCGTTAGTGAACTGCTTTCCTTCGTCCACTGCTTGTCCTACGAATGCATCATTCACGTCAACATTGTAATCACGGTAGCCAGAGCCGTAGACGTCGTAATATCCAAATCTACCACCCCTTCCAAATCCAGGACCCCTCCCGAATCGACCACCCGCTGCCAAAGCCAAATCCGTTTCCATAACGACTTACCGCTTGGATATTACCCTCTGCGACCGTTCACAATGCTACTACTCCAAACAAACCGAGAGTGGTGCACGCCACAAGTATGCTAACGTGATAAGCCATTCTTTGATCTCTGTATAGCTTCCAGCCAAAGAAAAACTGTGAGTTCAAAGTAAAGATATTCTTTGCCACGAGTCCGCAATCTTCAGTATTATAATGTCATCAAATATAATGTCATCAAATAGCAGGCTCTCTGCGTTTCGGATACATTCTACATATAATGAGCTGAACCCAATCTACACTCTTTTCTGCCCACGTAGAATGGAGACCATACCTCAGCTAAATGTCTCGCGGAGGTACCAACCACTTGACAATATTTTCATTCAAACTAAATTTTACATGTACATCTTATCCGTGTATATCAGAAATCAATCATGTAGAACATTCGGGATTGGAGTCACAAATTCAGCCCACAGAGAGCGAGAGATGTCTGTACACATCTGACAAGGCGCTGACACACAAGAATCTTCTATCTTGGGCCCATCCTGATGATCTTGCATAAGCCAGACCTCGGCAACGATGTGGCTTGTAGTGTCGTCTCCACGGATCGAGTGTGTGTCCGCGCGTAAATTCTGTGTATATGCGCAAATGGTCACGGCAAGGCCTGAAAATGGAAGGCTTCAAAGGCCAAAATGTAGGTTTGTCTTGAGCTAAGAAAGCTGCCTTTTTCTTTGAACGTTCGGTTACTAACCAAAATCTCAACATGTACTCCAAAAAATCTAGCTATTTTGTGGCCTTCGAATAAGACTACTCGAATTACAGAAAAAACTCTTTTGGCTCAATCCCTTAATTGCATATATCTATATTCCTCACACAAGTTTAGAGATTGAGATTGATGATTGCTAGATGTGAAGAGATATCATTGACATTTAAAAAAATATTGAGAGAACTAAGAGATATCATTGACATTTAAAAAATATTGAGAGAATTAATATTTTATATGTATAGATTGTGCATATATATCAATTAACGTAAAGATAAAGATGTGAATAAATAACTGTGTATCGTAGGAGTGTTGTAAATTATCTTTTACGCGATTCAAGATAAACCAATATCGAGAAGACAACTCACAATTCAAGCAATGGATACATATAT
Organism: Ceratopteris richardii; assembly: GCA_020310875.1. Classification (NCBI taxonomy): domain Eukaryota; kingdom Viridiplantae; phylum Streptophyta; class Polypodiopsida; order Polypodiales; family Pteridaceae; genus Ceratopteris; species Ceratopteris richardii. The sequence goes on along the minus strand of CM035417.1, from coordinate 108,240,774 downwards.
TGATATAAACATTATATCCATTTAAAAGACATGTTGGAAGAAACGTATGAATACTTACATTACAAAGATCACTAATTGAGCGCTTAGAAAACCATGTAAATCCAAACATAAACATGTTTATTTACTACTCTATCATATGGACACATGCAAATCCAAGTATATACATCTATAAAAGAACATATCTATAAAACTATAAACATGTATGCAGTTATGAACATCTTATCATCAATAATGTTTGTTACTCTAATAATGGGGCAGCCAAACATATTACCTTCCAAGGCAGTTTCTTCACTTCACTTGAGCCTTCCCCTGCAGGGAATACTATCACATGTACCAACAACTCCTCTTATCCTATCATGGGAGTTGGTAAGATCATTTCGACTACTGTCGATGGTAGTTCTTTAACATTGTCGGATGCTTTATTTGTGCTAGGGATCAAGAAGAATTTGTTATTAGTTTTGGCATTGGCCAAGATCTGCTTAGTTATGAAATTTATTGATGACATATGTACAATTCATGATCTCTCCAATGGCGATATAATTATTGCTCCTGGCATTTTATGTGGTGGGTTGTATAAGCTCATAGACTATGAAAAAAATATGAATGATTCATCATGTCCAATACATGATTCTCAGGCTATTTCAGATGCAAAGCTTTAGCATCCACGCTTTGGTCATCTTAATTTTGCTAGTTTTTTATGCCTGCAAAAATCTAAAATGGTGTCCTCTCTGCCCAAACTTGTGGCACGTGGTAAACATATTTGTGAAAATGGTATTTTGGGCAAAATGCAATGTTCTTCATTCCCAAAAGATGGTTCAATTTGAGCTACTCAGAAATTGCCTCAAGAGTAGAAATTTGGGAGGGATGGCCTTAAGGTTAGTTGAGGAGACTGGTTTCAATATGTCACAATCTGTATGGCCATTATCACCTATGATAAATTTCAACATAAGTGTTGAGATATTTTGGTACTAACATGTATGAAAACACTTGGGACTATCGGTGCACTTTTTTCCCTTTTTACGAGGTTTTTCTCCTTCGACTTGTATATATGTATATAACCCTAGTGGGTTTCTTATCTTTGTATATTCTCTTTATAATACATTTAGTATTATGTGAGTTCCCAAGCTTGGTCCTCTTCCTCCTTGTGTTGTTTATGTGCTTCCAAAAACCTTGAACCCCAATAATTTGTATTTGAGTAGGTCACGACTTCAATTAGGGCATCGTTGACACCCCTCCGGTCACAATCGTAGAACTGCATGAAAATTGGTGAACATACTCAAGGCGATTAGGAATTCAAAACTAATTTGGTCTATTGGATCAAAATTCTGATTTGAGCTAGTTTTGACCTCTGAACACACTATCACAATGAGTGTGGTAGCAATTTCAGCTTTTTTTCCTAAATATATATACAGGTTTTGGTTTACTTGTACAAATGCATCAAAGTCTGCTACAAATTTAGTGAAGCTCAACAAGGTGTTTCTCTTCATCTTTTTTAGGTATATCTGTATTAGAATATTTATTCACTAGCTATTTACTTTTGTTCAACCTTACTTTAACTTGATCAAGTTGTTGGTAGCAGCCACAGTAGTCAAGGCCTTAGTAGATAGGAAAGCCACTAAAGGATTAAGCAAGCAAAGCAGTCAACACAAATCTGGCAAGTAGGCCACATAAGTTTTTATGGAGAAATATTTCCCAAATAGTGATTTGTGCCACTTCACACCATTATAAATACCATTTTCCATTATTCGTGCACCATTTTCTGCAAGTCAAGGAGTCCTTAGTATTAGAAGTATCTATGTACCAATTTTCATGATTTTTAGAGCTTGTTTGAGCTTCCAAAATAGCCTAGCAACCTAATTTTTAACTAAGCAGAACAGTAGGTCACGAAAGGGCCAAAAGCTAGTGAAAAACTACAAAAGGAGCTAGAGAGCTCATTTTTGGGGTTAGCTAGTTGGAAATTAAAGCTAGCTTTAAGCTTTATATACATTCTTGGAGCTTGCTAATAGAAGATCCATTGTTATACTCTTTTTCTTGCCTTGTGTGTGTGTGTGTGTATGTGTGTGCATGCTCCTGTGCTTCTCGCTCATGCACTTGTACCTTGACTTTCTCATAATCATCATACTAGTCTCACATATCCACGGATTGAAAATGATCAAGTGGATCTCATCATGTTGGTTCTTTTCATTGTGCTAGAGTGACACCAAATTTGGCATCACTGCTAGGGAGAGAGCTTCGAGGACGAATATGTGATGGTAAGACGTAGAGTTGTGATGTTGGAGTTATACATAATTTCCTTACTTTTCCCTATTTTCTTTTACTTTCTTCACCATCATCATCCTTACCATCTCCCACCTCCATCTCCACCTTTGCAAAATTTTTAGGTTTTCGGTCATATCAACTTTCCCACCTCATTCCCCTCATTTCACTTGTGAGAGAGCTATTATGCATTTTGTTTTTGTGTGCTTTTGAGCATTTCTTCTAGGTTTTAACTGTATCATCATCTCCAGCAGCTTGCGCAAGTATGAAAAAGCTCTCCACAGGTCTTGAGGCAATCACTTTGTCAATCACAGTTGACCAAAAGTTGTCTATTTGGTAAAACTAAGTGCATATTGATGATCTAGAGGCCTTGCACATCACAAATCCACAAAAAAATCAAAAGAAATTTACATTTTCTATGTCCATCATGATTGACACTATCAATCCTGATAGATAGTGTCCACTTTGATGGACAGCCTATCCATCATGATTGACAGATCTTGATGGACACATCTCTCTATCGCAACAGACAGTATCCATCATGATAGACACCCTTGTCCATTGTGACCAATAGAAAAATTGCGATTGACATCCATACTCGGCCAAAAACGTATCCATCACGATGTGTAGAGACTCGATTGACACAAGACAACCTGAAAAAGCGAATATTTTAGTTGGGTGTGATGGAGAACCCAATACAGACTGCATGTTCATCAAGATTGATAGGTGTCCATCGCAAAAGAGATGTGTCCATCGCGACGGACACCCTATCAATCGCAACTGATAGAAAAATCATGATTGATACTCCATTTCGACGAGAAACGTATCCGTCTCGACTTATAGGCCCACGATCAATAGGTATTCATGAAAAAACCTGAAAAATTATGTCCATCGTGATTGACACCCATCAATTGTGACTGATGCCATCAATCGCGAGGGACACCCCTACCCATCATGATTGACATTATCACTTGTGATTGACACTCTCCATCGCAATCGATAGGCCACGGCGGACAGCTTATCCATGGCAATTGATAGCCTTGTCGATCATGATTGTGAGTCTAATTCGACTACTTTATAGGGTTTTTTAATTTTCAAATTTTGGCCAATTTTGAGCATAAATTTCAAGAAATTAGTGCATCGTGAGGCCCCTACACAAATATTTCTAGAAATTGTGTTTGCATCTTAGCCGATTTTAATCCTGTTTTGGCACCTAAAACCGTGAACGGTCATAACTTCTTCATACAAAGTCCGTTTATATTCTTATCTACATCTACTCTTTTGATTATACTCTTAAATGTAGTAAGTTCTAATACACGCTTGAATTTATGAACCTCATTTTTACTGATGGGAGGATCATCCAAATGTACAAAGTCGAGAATCATCTAAAAGGTTTAGGGTTTATGGTTTAGGATAAAGGTTTTAGAGCTTAGGGTTTAGGGTTTCGAGTTTAGGGTTCGACATTTAGAGATTAGGGGTTATGATTCATGATTTTTAGGGTTTAGAGTCTAGGGATTAGGGTTTAGGGTTTTAGGATATAAAGTTTAAAGTTTATCATTGATGGTTTAGGTTTTAGGTTTAACGCTTTGGGTTTAGGGTTTCTGATATAGAGCTAAGGGTTTGGGATTTAGGGTTTGGGGTTTGAGGTTTATGGTTTAGGGATTGAGATTTACGGCTTAGGGTTAAGGATTTGGAGTTTATGTTTTAAGGCTTAGGGTTTTGGCTTTAGGGTTTAGTGTTATGGATTAGGATTTAGGATTAAGGGTCTAGGATTTAGGACTAAGGCTCTATGTTTGATGTTTAGTGCTATAATATGGATTTTAGTTCAAATGTTATCATGTGGATGATATCAATTGAATATTAATTTAAATATTATGATATGGATTGTTATATTAGTGATGATGTGGACTTCAAAAGCTAATGTGCGCAATGATATTATATGAATTTTAATTCAAATGTTATGATGTCGAATGATTTTTAATTTAGAAATTACGATGTGTACATATAATATGTGATTTTGATTCAAATTTTATGATGTGAGTGTTGTGATGATATCATATGATGAATGATCAATATGATATTATATTATTTAATATATTGCAATTTTAGAAGTTAAAAAATTAAAAATTCCAAATATGAATAATCAACTTAATCATGTTAAATAAAGTAAAATATAAAATCTTTTCTATCTAAAATATTTTCAATAAAAAATATTTTCATTCTAAAAGATTTTTAATCTTAAACATTTTTAGAAAACTCTTCTCATCCCTCAAAGCTATTTTCTATCCAGAATATTTTCAATAAAAAATATTTTCGTTCTAAAAGATTTTTAATCTAAAATATTTTTAGGAAACTACTATCATCGCTCAAAGCTAACTAGCTCCTGGGCACAAAAATTTGAGTGTCAAATATTGCAATTAAAAGTACGAGGAAACTCCTCAAGCAAGCATGGGGCTTCCTTAGGAAGGGGTCTACTAGCTTATTCAAATGCTAGAAGTGATGAGGTAACTTTTCTAATTCGAAGTACAAAATGTGTACATTAAGACTCTGACAAGAGTCCCTGAATGATAGGGAGGTGTTTTCATAGAGTGTTGGCTTTATCACACCTAAGTGTGATAGGTGACTCATTTGAGAAATATTAGGGAGCTTCAAATTCAAATTTTAATCACGAGTATTTGTGTTCGCTTGAATCACGAGTATTTGTGTTGGATCCTTGCTTTACAATGCCCCAAGTGTCATCCATCCAAGAATTTTGTATGCTCCTATGTTTGGAGCATGATTTTCAACAAAAGACGATATAAATGTTCCCATAGCATAATTCTATATGCAAATATGAGCGATCGAATTAACTCTTATAGTTTCTTGCAAACAATAGGTCATCAATACACCCAACATCCTCATGAATAGGAAACATACTATGATATATAATTGTTAATTAACTTCAAGGAACATATGACATTAGATGTAGTGATATGCAAATTATTTTAGGATGGTACTATGACCTATACACTACCTCGCTTAAATATAAAACAAAAATAGATATGATTATTGAAGAAGGAAATTTTGTAGGAAATCTAGCTATATGTATGCCAAATGAGCTACAGTTGCAAAGGAGAAACAAAAGATGAATGGATGATGTCTAGTAATGGATATTACGCACAACCAATGTAAAAGGGGTTTTAGAGAGTGCACAAAAAATAAAATCCAAGTAGATGCCAATTTACTCATTTGCATTCAATTGGATTAGTAGCTATTCCTTTGCATTTTGAGGACGTCTTAGATTGAACCATTTCTTCAACCCTATTGTCCCACCAATCTTTTTCATTATTTCTTGAAATAACCATTCTTGTTCTATTGAAGGCATTGGCACAATGCATCTCATTATTGATGGCACTAGTGATCTGGTTTTGCATGATGTGCGGTATGTACAAAGCATCAAGAAAGTCCTATTGTTTGTTGGGAAAATGGATATGCATGGATATAGTACCCTCTTGGAGAAGGGGTCATGGAAGCTTATCAAAGGCTCTAGGATAATTGTTAAATGTACAAAGAAAGGGAATCTTTATTCCTTGCATGGTAAAGACTTCTTGGGCAAGTTTATTGCTTTGGATGAAAGCCATTCACATATGGAATTATGGGATAAAAGGATTGGCCACATGAGCCAAAAAGGACTTGACATACTATGTAATTTGGACAAGTTTATGGTAAAGGCTCAAAATTTGATTTTTGTAATGAATGCCAATATGGTAAGCAAGTAAGAATTCTTGCTACTTCAGTGTCTCTCGTAAGTCTAATATGCTTGATCTTGTTCATTCTAATGTTTCTAGCCCACCAAATCTATAGGTGGTGCTCTTTACTTTATTTCTTTTGTTGATGACTACTCTAGGAAGTTTTGGGTATATTTGTTAAAATCTAAAGATGAAACCTTTGCTCCCCATATAGGTAGAAAGAATCTCAACTCAAGAAGGTTATGCACAAGTGGGATGTTGTATATAATGAGGCAAGGCTATCAAAAAATTATTGTGCCTCTAAAAGTGATCATAAAAAGCTCAAATTTTAGCATGTACAACCACGTGTTGAATCCAATTTGAACCCTCAGGATACACCACATATGGCTAAAAATGCCAATGAGCTAGTGGTTATTGATCTAGATGATGTTCTCCAGCAAAATGAGGCTCCTAATTGGCATATGCAGTCCCCTATTAATGATGAAAAGAAGGCTAGAAATGATGTACAACAGCCCATTAGCAATGAGGAAGTTGATGTACCTCCTGATCTAGATCCATTGCAAGAGAATGTGGATCATTGGATAAGCGCGTAATAGGAGGCATGTGAGCAGATATGACCCCTCTGTACATTACATTATGTTATCAGATGAGGGTGAGCCTCTTTCTTATAAAGAGACAAAGCTATCTGAGCACAAGAAGTGGTGGGAATTAGCCATGTAGGAAGAGATAAAGGCCATGCAATTGATACCTGGGATCTTGTTGAGTTGCCCAAAGGTAGCCTTCAACAAGTGCGTATACAAAATCAGAATAGTTGATGGAAAACCTAGCTATAAGCAAGGATCAATGTCTCATGCTCATGTAGCACTATCATTGTTCCATAACACTATTTTGTAAGGGCCCCATTATGAGGAGAAGCCATATGGTATTTTAGGACATTGGTAGGTTCCTGACTTTGAGGTTAGATGCAGTCTAGAGTAGATCGTAGGTGAATAGTTATGAAGGCCACTTTTAGGACATTGGATTTGGGATTGATCCTATGTGAGGATCAACCTAAATCAAGGGGTATAAACAAAATAAATATCAATGGCTATAAAAAATGGTTGTTGATCCTACATTTTTTCCATTCGATTTGGATAAAAAATCAATCTTGAAGAGTATTTTTGGCATGGAACATGTTACCAAAACTGTAGAACATGGATGGGCCATATTAGGCTTGCAGAACCTTATAAAGATGTTCCCCTTGTCTTGTAGGATCATCGTTTGTAGTGTTTGGAACCATTAGGGTATCCATCTTAGTACCCATTGTGTTGGCCTATAGCCCTTCACCTATCATTTATCTACATCACCACCTAAACTTCATATAGGGAGTGTGTAGGTGGATAAAACCATCTATAACTTGTGTAGTGGTTGAGTTCCACTGTATTAGAGTTATGGGTTCGAGTTTAAGTTAGTTGAATTCATTTTCTACTCATCTCCTACCAACTTTCCATTACAACCATGACTCTCTTTCTTTCTAACCTTGATCGTATACAGGTGTTGTGGTAACCCTCTACATGGTATAAGAATTTCACCAGTATTCCACGATTTATTTGTTCTTCATTTGTATGTATGTATATGTGTATGTATATGTGTGTGTGTGTGTATACCTATACATACACACACACACACATATATATATATATATATATATTATATATATATATATTAATTATATATATATATATATTAATTATATATACATATATATATATATATTTATATTATTTTCATACACACACACACACACACACACACACACACATATATATATATATATATATATATATATATATATATATATATATATATATATATATATATATATATATATATATATATATATATATATATATATATATATATATATATATATATATATATGTGTGTGTGTGTGTGTATATGTATATGTGTGTGTGTATGTATGTATATATGTAAAAGAATGAAATTTTCTTCCCATGGATAAAATTGTGAAATTTTATTTTGGTCCAAATGTACTAAACAAATACTTCTTGAATTGATTCTTATGAAATAATTATCTCATTCCTACTATGGTGCAATATTAGTAGATTTATGTTTACTAGTAGATAAAATCCATTTATCTCTGCCCTATGACTAGTTAAGAAAGCTTGATATGTAACATGCATAATTGAGTTGTCCTTTTTGGATTGATCTTCTCCAAGCAAAATAGTGCAGCCAAGAGACTATTGAATAGATGGCAGAAGGACCAAGGACATCACAAAGAATAGAGGATCAAAGTTGAGCTTCTACTCACATAGTTAGTATAGCCATGATGGTTGAGACTATGAAGGAATTAATGAAGCTGATAATTGAAGATGGAACAGTTTTAGATCTGGCATGGATGGAAGTTATGCAAACCAACTATAACAATTTAATGAATGATAATGCATCGGAGCTCACTAGCACCAAGTGGGATCTAGGAATGCTATAAAGATACATTCATAGCATAAGGACTTTTGTTGGAGTTCGAGGTCTATAGACGCACACGAAGAACACAAAGAAGGAGAAGAAGCTTGAAGCACAATACACAATACTGAATGTATTACCACTAAAATGTACGACCAACACTCATGTATAAGAAAGTTCCAAGCTATGTGGAATCAATCCACAAAAGGAAGTGACCCTAAAGCTTTGCAAAAAGTGTCAAATTTCTCCCTAGGCAGAGCCTTCGTGAAAAGGTCAGCAATGTTCTCCTACATGGGAACATATGCCAAATTGATCTCGCCAACAGAGAACCTCTCCCTCACATCATGATCATGCACCTCAATGTGCTTAATGCAAGCATGCAACACAGGGTTCTTTGCAACTGCCAATGCGCTTTTCCTAATCTATCATTGTTATGGCATTTCCAAATTAGGGGATTCTTACCATGGTGAAAGGTCGTTTGATATTCATCTCTTCGTGTTGTACTCCCATCAAAGTGACTAGCCATTGGCTTGTCTTTCGTTGTTGATGGATTTCCTTGTTGATGGTTCATTGACGAGATTCTTCGAGTGCATGGTCCTATCCCTTCTGCTTTCCTTATATTTCATTCTTGATGGACTTCCTTCTTGATAGTTCATTGATGAGATTCTTTGAGTGCATGGTCCTATCTCCTCTTCTTTCGCTTTTTTTTTTGGTGTAGTGTCACAAAACAAGAAGGAAGAGGTTAGTATCAATAAAATAGATTACATATGTCAAATATGTCTCAGATGCCTAGGATTCGCAACTGTCTCTATGCATGACCTTGTAATGTGGCCCTATATTAATGCATACTATGGAAATGCATGACCTAAATGGTGCTAAAGACATGGTTATGCCAAAGGCACATGATTTTTGCAGGTTGAGGCTTCTGATGTTACTTGCAGATATTGATGAAATCTTTGTTTGGAGGTATCCATTGGATCTCGAAATGATGCAATCAATCGATGGTTGAATGACAAGTGATCATTTCTCCTTATAGGGATCCATTTTAGCACAGTGTTTTGCTGCGTACAGTTCACTTTTGGCCTCTTCATCTTTGGATGGTTTCTTAAATTATGTATCTCACGTTTTTGGCTCTTTGGTTCTATGGGGGCTATTAGTACTTTTGACTTTTGAACCCAAACCATTGTTGATTTTCTTCTTACTATTACTGATGAGGTGAATTGATCTTCTTTCGGTCTCTGTGCTTGGTTCTGATCCTTGCCTCTCCTTCGCTCCTTTGTTGAGACTTTTCTCATGAGGGAGAGCATACGGTTTTGTGTATGTAAGAGTTCCTTGTGTACACACATGTGTACCCTCCCTTGTTGAGCTTCAATGAGTTCCATAGGCACCCAAATTTGTCAGATACCTTGTGGTTCAACTTGTACTAGTTGCTTCATTCTTCGTTTGGCATGCTTGACTTGCCTGGATGGGAATTGTTGGGGTAACATCGGTTGTTTCGTACCTTTCATCACCCATATTTCTTTAGTCTTGAAATTTGGTTCATTTTTTGTCCTTGTGCGGGAGGAGAGGTTGTGTAGTAGCTTTTGTCACAAAGGTGGCCTCCTTCTTTCCATCTAGTTGCAGTTGTCTTCCTCTGCTCTACGGAATTGATTGTTCCAATTGTGATGTTGATACTTTTGGGAGAGAAGGGGGTTCTAGCACTTGCATGACTTGCCCATCAATAGGTGAGGAAGGGTGCACATTGGAATCTATAGTGCTTGCAAAGTGAAGAGTACTGGAATCAAAAGGGTCCTTGCCTTCCAATTCAACTATTAGGCATTGCTTGTCAACCCAGACGTGAAGTGATTGTTGCCTCAAGTTTGAGTCAATTGCATGATCGTACAACCAATCTTGCCCTAATATCATATTTTCTGTGATGTCCTGATCATGGCCAACTAGCAACTTTATTCTCAAAGGGACATTCTTTAAGAGGATAGGAATGTCCATCTCGCCAATACAATGGGTTTTCATGCCTCCTAAGCCCACTAAATAAGCTTCGAATGGCTTAACTTCCATGCCCAATCCTTTACAGCATCCATACCTAATTGCATTGGTGGCTTCTCTAGAGTCAAGCAAAGTTTTGATCATCTTATTTCCAGTGCCTTGCCTTAGTTGAACCATGATGAATGGTCATCTATCTCTGATGCTAGGATGTGTACTCTTTTTGGTGCACATAGCCATGTGATATCTTGGGGCATAAGGATTGCAATCTAGGCCTTGTTGTCTTAATGTATTTGACCTAATGCACTCTCTAGCCTTTGTCTATGCTTATTCTCTAACCCTTAGCTCTTCTTCTTTTCGCTTCTTAGCAGTGTTGAGTCTCATTAGCATATCCTCTATAAGAGGTTCTTGATATAGCTTGACTCTGCATCCACTAATATAGCTTGGCAAGACATCACCTTCTAGAGTGGCCAATTGAACTACACTCCCAATGGAAATTCCATTAATGACCATGGGTCCATATCCTTGTTTTTCCAATTTATGGGCATGCTCCTTTAGTGTATATACCAACACTAGGTCTCTCTCTTTCAATCCTTTATCCTTGATGTGTGCATCAAACTATGCCTTTTGTCTTTTCTTTGCAGCGTAGATGTTTGTTTCCACTCGTAGCATGGTCTCACCTAAGCATTCTAGATCAAATGTCCTGGAGGACAACTCATCTCCATTCCACTCGTGCTCTTGTGCTTCTTTTAAAGTCGGGGTCAAGAAGTCTAATGATAACATAGCATTCTACTCGAAGACCATCTGAAATGGGGTGGCATTGAGTAATGTTTTGTAGGCAACTCGGTAAGCCCAAATAGCATGATGAAGTTGTTTATCCGAATCACAACATTTATTTTTTACCATTCTGTCAATACATTACATAGAATCTTATTTATGCACCCAGCTTGTCTATTAGCTTATGGATGATAGGGGGTAGACTTCTTATGTATTACTAAGATTTATTGGAGAAGGTTTTCAATGACTTCATCCAGGAAGTGGGAACCTCTATCACTTATTAACTCTATTGGTAACCCATATTTGGTGAACACGTTCTGGAATAAGAACTTGGCCATCGTTTGAGTATCATTCTTTAACATGGATTTTACTTCTACCGATTTTGTAAGGTACTCTGTGGCTACAATAATGTAATTTGCATGGGAGTTTCTAGTTGGGAGGTTAATAGGACCTACAAATTCTATACACCACTTCAAGAATGTGCATCGTCCCATCAATGGCCTCAAAGGCATCTCGTCTTTTCTAATTTGATATTGTGCACGTTTGCATGTGTCACATCTTTCACATAGGTATGTGCATCCATGTGAAAAGTGGGCCACCAAAGTATTGAGAATATAATGGTCTTAATTACTCGGTGAGGATTGAAGTGTCCACCTGCAACACTGCTATGTGTAGTTTCTAAGATTGTCAAATAGTCTGATTCGTGATTTTATATTGCAAGACTTTGGACATGATTTCAAATACAAACTTATAACTTTTTACTAGTCTACGTCTTAATTTAATCTCAGAGAGTATTGTTTATGTTGCTTAGGAGTTTTCGACCATACTTTCTCCAACAATGATGTTATGTTCACAATAGTAAGGTATGAAGAAACTAACCTTTTTGAATGCATCCTCTTTCTCTCCCAAGTTCAAAAATGTTGATTGTTTTCTTCACGTGGTTGAAATCTCTCTCTCTCTCTCTCTGTCTCTCTCTCTCTCTCTCTCTCTCTCTCTCTCTCTCTCTCTCTCCCTCTCTCTCTCTCACCTCTCTCTCTCTGTCTCTCTCTCTCTCTCTCTCTCTCTCTCTCTCTCTCTCTCTCTCTCTCTCTCTCTCTCTCTCTCTCTCTCTCTCTCTCTCTCTCTCTCTCTCTCTCTCTCTCTCTCTCTCTCTCTCTCTCTCTCTCTCTCTCTCTCTCTCTCTCTCTCTCTCTCCCTCCCCCCCCTCCCTCCCTCCCTCCCTCCCTCCCTCCCTCCCTCCCTCACTCCCTCCCTCCCTCCCTCCCCTCCTCTCTCTCTCTCTCTCTCTCTCTCTCTCTCTCTCTCTCTCTCTCTCTCTCTCTCTCTCTCTCTCTCTCTCTCTCTCTCTCTCTCTCTCTCTCTCTCTCTCTTCCCTCCCTCCCTCCCTCCCTCCCTCCCCCACCCCCTCTCTCTCTCTGGCATCTAGGATTTTGTCATGTTATTAGGATTATCTCAATATTTAGATAATTTTTTCCTTTAAAAAACATTTTCTTTTCTATCCCAATTTGATATCCTAGTCTCAAGTGAGCATACATGATAGTTACTACAAATATCATGAATAACCTTCCCAATCTTCCATTGAAACACTTTGTACTTGATTTCTAGTTCAAGCTTAATACATCTTTCTAGTCTATCTCTTAAACTAATGTAGGATAATATTTTTCATATTTCCTCAATGTTGTGTCCATGAAAATATTTTCCAACATTGATTCTATGTTTATAGGGGTAATATATGATAAAGGTAACCCATTTGAATGCTTTGTCTTGATCTTGTGAGTTCAAAATGATTTTTCTCTTGAAGTGGTTGACATTTCTTTCTCTTTCTTTGTCTATGTTGTCCAAGATTTAGGCATGTTGTTAGTAATACATTAATATTCACATATTATTTTACTTTACAAAACCAATTTCTAAAAAAATTCACAAGCTTGAAAAGTAATTCATTTTGTTTGAAAAGTGAATCCAAATATATATTTTTGTAGTGTCGGTATTGTTTTTGGCATAAATTTGTATGAACAGGTTTAAATATCTACTTTGGCAACAATGCCCTTGTTTTTTTGCATGTGTATAGGAGCAAGCTCAAATATTTAGTTCATTAGTGCTTCCCTTAAGGCATGTTTCTAGGATATTATTTTAAGAGAATAAGTATCGAACAAAGATGAGTGTAGTAGGAGAGCAAGGAATACATAGTGGAAAAATGAAAAAACAAAAATCTTACTTGCCATTAGAAGAATGGTAAATTTTTTGCATGTGCCCTCTCAAACTATAATTCTTTTGGCAACCTAGACAACGCTAGACAGAAAAATGCAAGGTGAAGGTATATTGTCGCAACTTGATATGTGAGCTAGAGTGAAAATCATCTAAAGTCATGACATAAGACATGCGACCTTGTGTGCGAAATTCAGCATGGGTAGCTATATGTGGGTGATCACCACCCACATGCTAAACGATCCAAGTGTGAGCCAAACCAACCAAGAAACTTTAATATATTAAGAAACAAACAAAATAAGATTGATCGGATTTGCAATCACAATAGGCCCTCCAAGTTAAAGTGCTATTAAGTCTGACTTTTGTTACATTCCAATCGAGCCAAATTTCCACTTGCAAATCAAGAAAGTCTACCTAATCCATAATTAGTCCAATAAGACCCACATCTAGCGTGTAATTTGGGATTCCTACCTATGCGGAAATACATAACTGGCTCCTCTACATAACATAGGCCTTATAAGTATGCAACAAGTATTACAATTATAAGAGTTATACATTGAACATATACTAGAAAGTATCTCATCGCTTCTATTGGAGTTTTTGGGTTGATAAGGACAAAAAAAATATGGAGATGGATTCTCTAAGTCTCTCACACTTCTCATAGATAGTTGATGGACACACACATACATAGAGCGAGAGAGAGAAAAAACGAAGAGGTAAATGTCATAATGGGAAGCATCATCCCCATAGATAATCCAAGATATTGATATATTTATTACATATAAATATTAAAGTATAGGTGAAGGGTTACTTATCCCATACCACCCCTAACAATCTACTACTTGAGGATCAATATGACCATAAGTGGGTATGTATGTACAGAATGATGTTTGACTAAACAAAAATGTATAGGAAGAGATCTAGATCTCAACCAATAGACATCACCCTACAATTGCAAGAACTGGAAAAGGTCATAAATGGCCTCCACTTGCTCTATGTTCTTGTTAACCATTGAAAATGATAACCCTAGTGCAAATGTTCTAATAGAGATCATAATGCATGGACTTGAGAACAACAACTCATACAATAGAATCTCAAACATTGATGACACGTGCAATCTTGGATAACCTCATAATTTCAATCATGCCACTATCCAACGCATCCAAAGCACCATCATCCAAAGTATCATATCTTTATACATTCATGCCAATCTCGATGAATGAAACTGATAATAATTTAATAACAACCAAATCCTTAGCACCCAAAGTAGACATGCTCTCAACCAAGAGTATGTAAGGAAAAAAGTATGCCTAGCATGGGTCTTATAAGGATTCCTAATTTTTAGGGATTAAACAATCTAGGAGATTATAGGGCCTAGGAAAACTAGTAGTCGTATTCTCAAGTAAAATAATATTTGATATATATTTATATTTGAGTTTTAAAAAGGACATTTGTGGGCCCTTGGATTCTTATATTTAATGCCTAAGATTGATAGGGTTGCCACACCAGGGAGAGAGGCTTTTGCATATGTGGCTTGGCTCAATAGAGAGAGAAGGTTAATGAATTTTTTGCGAAACTCTCTGCATGTTTTAGGACCATTAGATGATGGGGAATCTAATGGTTTGCTTGCATTTGGGGCTAAGGTCAACTTTTGGATAGATTTTAACCATTCAATGAGGGGAAGATTCAATCGCTGCCTGCATTTGGGGCTAAGCATAAAAACGTGAAGGATATCATACATCCAATTGTGCCATCATCCAAGGGTGATGTATGTGAAAATGCCCTTTGCCTTTTAGAGAGTCAATCCTAGCCATTAGATCAATTGTTGATCCACCGTGTGCAAATTGGGCACTCAAAATGAGGAAAATTCAAGCTACACTATCATATTCAAGAAGAAAATCAAGGGCTCATAATAAAAGGTGCATTTTCTAGGATGAAATACATCGCAGCCCTTGACTTCTCCTAAATCCAAGGGTCCAAGTTGAATATTGGCTTGACCTTTGCAACTCAACCTTAGCGTTTGCATCATGGAGTCAATTAAAGGGCTCTAATTCATTCCTAAGCCTTTCAAAACCATTCATCTAACTAAAACCACTAGGTCAAGGTGGTTTATTCTTCTTTACACATGCAAAAACCATGGAAGCCTATGCCTAGCCTATGTGATTAAGGGACTATACTGTGTCCACAACCCTCTTCTCATTGGCCCATCCCTAATGTATCCTTAGTCCAAAAGGCTCATACAGGATTCATCTATTTCCCTAATGGGATCTAATTATACCTCAAAAGATCTATTATAATATACCACACATTTTGTACCATAGGAATTACTAGGCTCTATCACACCAACTTTATCATGATGCTCATCATAAGTTGGCTAATTCATGATTGGGGGTTTTTTGAGTGTGATCACAATGTATATATATGCAAAGAAAATGGGACATGATAGGTCTCATGCCATTCATAAAGTTGAAACCCCATTGAGGTGACAAATCTCTCACATGTGACATGTGCAATGGATATGTCTACCCAATGCTAGTGCCTCTAATGCGCATAAGTTGCCCCAATTGCAACTAGAAAGAATTCTTACAAAGTGATATATGTTAAAAACACTATCATGTAACTAAAGATTTCAAATCAAGATCATAGAAACATCACCACATAACATGCATTTTGAACAAATATGATGGAAAAATATATTTATTACATCATAAAGTAGATTAATGTGACATGCATCAAGCAAAAAAGAAAAAGGTGTGACATCTAGTGATAAGAAATCTTAAGATCTACCATATGAGAAAGTGAAGTAGGTTTCATCGCCATTATCAATCACCATAAGTTCTTGAAAAGCATTACCTCCATGACATCATGTGCATGTCTCCAACATTGTTTTCACACCCTCTTGAATCAACATCCTCAAATATGACCCTCCATAGTCTCTTCCATAATGAGTTACATATCTCCTCATACATCATGGAGTCACAAATGGAATCCATCAGCTACAATTAGATATCGGACCTAGCCAATGCATCCATATCCATCCACATATGGTTGGGCATGTCACAAGGCCTCTATGCAACACGATGTATGTATGTGTAACCAAAACACAACCAATGTGTCCTACATCTAACATTTCCATGTTGGAAAGTGAATGTCATCAAATAGAAAGACATTACACTCGAAATCAAGGAGATTGACAAGATAAGAAAATTCAATTGTAGCCAGACTCTCTACCAAAATAAGATCAAAGTGGATATTTGCATGCAGCAAACACATCACAAGTTTGATTGGAGAGAAAATTAGAGACCAATATACCACATACATGTGCACCAAACATGCATCAAACTAGAACTTGTTCGTAGACTCTCCAAAATGACCAAGTCGATGTAAAAAATCTACGACAAAATCTAGCAAAGTATACTATGTGAATAAAGCAACACAAATCAAGATAGCCATTAGCAAAAGTAACTGAAAAAGTATCACTACAAAACATGTTTTGTGATCCAAACAAGATTCAAAACTATGGCAATTAAGATTTCCAACAAAGTAGGAGGAAGAAACACACCAAAAGCATGGCAAGGCATCTCCCACTCAATATGGAGATAACCAAGATTTGAAAGTTGCCATTGTGTTTTCAAGGATCCACTAAACCACTTGTCTAGCATGAAGTTCAACGAACTTTGGAAAACAACCTCCCTCTAAATAAACTCTAGAACCCAAAAAAACATGGTGAAAAAATAGGTGTGCAAGTGAAGCTCAAAATTGGATGATTTGCCTATGAAAAAACAAGCACAAAATTACTAATAAGATCCAAACCAACCCCTCAAAAACATCTCGACATAGGTCTCACTGTTCTAGTGAAGACCTGCTCATTTCCACAAAAGCCAATGCTCTGGTAACTTCCAATTCTTCTCAAGAATGGATCTTAGATAGTGGCATAACATTGCACATGTGTAAGAATCGGGATTCCTTTGAAGAAATTGAAGACCATACTGGAGACATTTACCTTGGCAACAACAAGAGCCTACCCATCAAAGGGAAAGGCAAAGTAAAAATCACCAATGCTCAAGAGGAGTGCAAATCATTATCAAATTTCTTATTTGTTCCTAACTTGTGCATGAACCTACTATCCATCAAGGCCATCATGATCACAATGAACAAGTGTTATTTGATAATACAAATTAAGGTGATTGACCCTCACACCAAAGAAATCATCACACAAGGAGTAGAAGACAAAGGCCTCTACAAAGTCTCGTGCTTAGTATCAAAGATGTTGCTTTCGAGTCTGTGGCATCAAAGGTATGGCCATAATTCATATTTACCAAGGATTTTTGCATCTTAAATAGTTAGAGGATTACACAAGATCGGGAAAGTTAATGATGTCTGCCAAGCTTGCACCCAAGGCAAGCAACACAGGGCTCTCGCCTTGAAGGAGGCTTCGACAAGATCTAGGAATGCTTTAGGCCTCATCCACGTGGACCTCTGTGGACCTATAAAAACCCCTTTTTTGAATGGTTCACTCTACTTCTTTCTTTTTGTAGATGGGTAGGAAGAGGATATGCAAGTCATAGGTTATAAGTGGCTTTATAAAGCTAAATACAAATCAAATGGCCCATTAGACAAGTACAAAGCAAGACTAGTAGCCAAAGGATATAAGCAACAACATGGCACCCACTATGAAGAAACCTTTGTCCCTAGTGCAAGGTTTACCACCATAAGAATCGTTTTAGCACCAAGTGCGCATTTCTAGTGGCCCATCTACCAACTGGATGTCAAAAGTACTTTCCTCCATGGAGATCTTCAAGAGGAAGTATATATTGACCAACCTGAAGGTTTCAAGATCAAATGAAAGGAAGATCAAGTCTACAAGCTTCACAAAGCACTTTACGGACTTAAGCAAGCTTTGAGGACCTTGTATGAAAAGATTCACAACTTCTTTCAAGATAAAGGATTTCACAGAAGTAGTGTCAATGCAACCTTATACATCTATCAGAACGAGTCCTTAGTGGTCATCATCATGCTTTATGTAGATGAGTTGATCTTGACAGGCTGACATGAAGAACACATCCAATTCATTATCACCCAGCTTCACCTTGAGTAGTCTATGATAGATTTTGGACTACTTCACTACTTCTTGGGTATGGAAGTTTGGCAAACAAAAGAAGGAATAGTCCTATGATAGAAGAAGTACTCCTCTGATCTTCTTTCCAAATATAACATGGATCAGTGCGGCTAGTATCCACAACACTTGATCCAAACATCAAGCTCACACCGGAGGATTCATCATCACTTGTGGATGTGCATACTTATCGACAGCTTGTTGGCTCATGTTCATGAAGGCTCAACCTCGAGGTCTACTCCATTACTTGGCAGACCTCTCAAGAATTCAGTAGCTCCAAAATGGAGCTCAAGTGGGGGTGTTGATAACATGATTGCTCCTACATCATCTAAATTTGTATCCGCATGCGTGCATCTCCATTTTGTATCTAGGAGGCACTCCATTTCCAGTTTATTTCCATTTTATATTGTATTTTCTTTGTATTTGGGTACCTTTCCATTTGCTTCTAACATTGTATTCATTCTCCTTTGAGGGGAATTATCCCACATGAGATGTAGTTTGGAGAGCCCCTCCCAAAATCTATATAAGGAGGGCCACTCCCCCTATTTGTACTTGGTTACATGCTCTTGGCAAGCTCATTTCTAATCCATGTGACTTTACCGATTTCTTGGTCTACTCACTTTGAGTCGCTCACACTCTTTCTTTTGTGAACTCTTCTTTTCATTTGCTTCCCTGTGTGTACTCTCTACATATTGTTCACTCTAGATACGACCCCTTGCAGATTATGTAGAATTAAGACCATACCTTTGATATAATTGAGGAAGACTATACCAACTTTGCAACAAGCCAAAGATCACAATAAATGGATAACAAATAAAGTGATTGTTAAAAGAGAGTAAGATCTATGGCTACCTAGAGTTTGCAAAGTATAGGTAATTCATCGAGCATACATTCAATGGTATTAGGAATTTTCTATGGATTTGATAGTGTTTTCGTTGGGAATAGTTTGTCATAAGTTGAAGAAACTGTGTTGTAGGGTATATGTTTGTTCCAATTACTAGAGCAATATTAGATATTTGAGTTTACAATTAACACACAAGGTTCAGACGTTGATGGGTCATAGCAACATTCTATAATAAATGACCATTCTTCATGTTGAACTAATTTGGCAGACTCTTTCTTACCATCTAAGATGTTTGCAACAATCATTCACATGTCCTCTATGATGGCTCTTATACAAGGCTTTTAGGATAGTTTTTGGTGATGGGATCATTTGAATTCTACTTTCTGGAAACCCGCTTATTCTTAACTACTTTCCTATCATCCTTAGACTTTTCCTATGATTGAGTATGATTTGCCCATACTTTTGTATGATTGAGTACAAGTTAGGGATTTGGCCTTTCTAGACGAAGAGCTACCTTTACCTGCGCCACGCGGAAGAGCAGCAGCATATCAACAAGAAACCATCCGAAGAGATCTCTTGTGCAATCTATGGAGCTATCACGCCCGACAAGTCTAGCAATGATTTTCATCAGGGAATATTGGCCTTTTGACTTTCCAATTTCTGCGGCGACACTTTTGATGGCTCGGCTTCTTCCTCAGGTTTGTCTGCAACGCGATTAGCTCTTATTGGAAAGATCCGCGACCTGCGAAGCTCTTTCTATGTCGACATGGTTGCTTTTCTATGTCTGCAGGTTCTTTCTAAACTGTTGCTGCGGCTCTGACTCAATCGGCTTACTTCGCTGAGCGGATTCCCTTGAGAATGGATGGGCACCCACTCGACTGACTGACGACTTTTGCTTCTCAAGGGGTTGCTGATCTGCCTTTGTGACTGTCTCTTGTCCGTCAGTGAACTGCTTTCCTTCGTCCACTGCTTGTCCTACGAATGCACCATTCACGTCAACATTGTAATCACGGTAGCCAGAGCCGTAGCCGTCGTAATATCCAAATCTACCACCCCTCCCGCTGCCAAAGCCAAATCCGTTTCTATAACGACTTACCGCTTGGATATTATGACCATCTTGTCATCAATAATGTTTGTTACTCTGATAATGGGGCAGCCAAACATATTACCTTTCAAGGCAGTTTCTTCACTTCACTTGAGCCTTCCCCTGTAGGGAATACTATCACATGTACCAACAACTCCTCTTATCCTATCATTGGAGTTGGTAAGATCATTTCGACTCATGTCGATGGTAGTTCTTTTACATTGTCGGATGCTTTATTTGTGCTAGGGATCAAGAAAAAATTGTTATCAGTTTTGGCATTGGCCAAGATCCACTTAATTATGAAATTTTTTGATGACATATATACAATTCATGATCTCTCCAATGGCGATATAGTTATTGCTCCTGGCATTTTATGTGGTGTGTTGTATAAGCTCATAGACTATGAAAAAAATATGAATGATTCATCATGTGCAGTACATGATTCTCAAGCTATTTCAGATGCAAAGCTTTGGCATCCATGCTTTGGTCATTTGAAGTTTGCTAGTTTTCTACGCCTATAAAAATCTAAAATGGTGTCCTCTCTTCCCAAACTTGAGGCCCCTGGTAAACATATTTGTGAAAACGGTATTTTTGGCAAAATGCAACGTTCTTCATTCCCAAAAGATGGTTCAATTTGAGCTACTCAAAAATTGCCTTAAGAGTAGAAACTTGGTAGGGATGGCCTTAAGGTTAGATGAGGAGACTCGTTTCAATATGCCACAATCTACATGCCCATTATCACCAATGATAAATTTCAACATAAGTGTTGAGATATTTTTGTACTGACATGTATGAAAACACTTCTGACTACCGCTGCACTTTTTTCCCTCTTTAGGAGGTTTTTCTCCTTTGACTTGTATATATGTATATAACCCTAATGGGTTTCTTATCTTTGT
This sequence comes from Ceratopteris richardii, assembly GCA_020310875.1. Lineage (NCBI taxonomy): Eukaryota > Viridiplantae > Streptophyta > Polypodiopsida > Polypodiales > Pteridaceae > Ceratopteris > Ceratopteris richardii. The sequence goes on along the minus strand of CM035417.1, from coordinate 108,219,425 downwards.
ATATTCTCTTCATAATACATTTAGTATTATGTGAGTTCCCAAGCTTTGTTCTCTTCCTCACTGTGTTGTTTATGTGCTTCCACAGACCTTGAACCCCAATAATTTGTAATTGAGTGGGTCACCACTTCATCTAGGGCATTGTTGACACCCCTCCGGTGACAATTGTAGAATCGCATGAAAATTGGTGAACATACTCAAGGCAATTAGGAGTTCAAAACTAATTTGGTCTATTGGATCGAAATTCTGATTTGAGTGGTTTTGACCTCTAAACACACTATCACAATGAGTGTGGTAGCAATTTCATCCTTTTTTCCTAAATATATATATAGGTTTTGGTTTACTAGTACAAATGCATCAAAATATACTACAAATTTAGTGAAGCTCAACAAGGTGTTTCTTTTCATCTTTTTTACGTATATTTGTATTAGAATATTTATTCACTAGCCATTTACTCTTGTTCAACCTTACTTTAACTTGATCAAGTTGTTGGTAGTAGCCATAGTAGTCAAGGCCTTATGAGATAGGGAAGCCACTAAAGGGAGTCAAAACAAAGGGAGAGCCAAGAAGGATTAAGCAGGCAAAGCAGTCAACATAGATCGCCCAAGTAGGTCACATAATTTTTCATGGAGAAATATATCCCAAACGGTGATTTTTGCCACTTCACACCATTATAAATACCATTTTCCATTATTCTTGCTCCATTTTCTACAAGTCAAGGTATTTTGGGTATTTTGTAAAAACGATATTTTGGGCAAAATCAACGTTCTTCGTTCCCAAAAGATGGTTCAATTTGAGCAACTCAAAAATTGCCTTAAGAGTAGAAACTTGGTAGGGATGGCCTCTTCCTCCTTGTGTTTATGTGCTTCCACAAACCTTGAACCCCAAAATTTGTATTTGAGTAGGTCACCACTTCATTTAGGGCATTGTTGACACTCCTCCGGTGACAATCGTAGAATCGCATGAAAATTGGTGAACATACTCAAGGCCATTAGGAGTTCAAAACTAATTTGGTCTATTGGATTGAGATTCTGATTTGAGCTCGTTTTGACCTCTGAACACACTATCACAATGACTATGGTTGCAATTTCATCCTTTTTTCCTAAATATATATACAGGTTTTGGTTTACTAGTACAAATGCATCAAAGTATACTACAAATTTAGTGAAGCTCAACAAGGTGTTTCTCTTCATCTTTTTTAGGTATATCTGTATTAGAATATTTATTCACTAGCCATTTACTTTTGTTCAACCTTACTTTTACTTGATCAAGTTGTTAGTAGCAGCCACAGTAGTCAAGGCCTTATGAGATAGGGAAGCCACTAAAGGGAGTCAGAACAAAGGGAGAGCCAAGAAGGATTAAGCAAGCAAAGCAGTCAACACAGATCCGACAAGTAAGTCACATAATTTTTCATGGAGAAATATTTCCCAAACGGTGATTTTTGTGACTTCACACCATTATAAATACCATTTTCCATTATTCCTGCTCCATTTTCTACAAGTCAAGGAGTCCTCAAACTTAAGGAGTATTAGAAGTATCTATGTATCAATTTTCATGACTTTTCGAGCTCATTTGAGCCTCCAAAATAGCCTAGGAACCTAATTTTTAACTAGGCCGGACACTAGGTCTAGAAAGGGCCAAAAGCTAGTGAAAAACTATAAAAGGAGCTAGAGAGCTCATTTTTGGGGTTAGCTAGTTGGAGATTGAAGCTAGCTTTGAGCTTCATATACATTGTTGTAGATTGCTAATAGAAGATCCATTGTTTTACTCAGTTTCTTGCCTTGTGTGTGTGTGTATGTGTGTGCATGCTCCTCTACTTATCGCTCATGCACTTGTACCTTCACTTGCTCATAGTCGTCATACTAGTCTCACGTCTCCATAGATTGAAAATTATCAGGTGGATCTCCTCATGTTGGTTCTTGTCATTGTGCTAGAGTGACACCAAATTTGGCATCATTGCTAGGGAGAGAGCTTCGAGGATGAATATGTGGTGGTAAGACGTAGAGTTCTGATGTTGGAATTATAGGTAATTTCCTTACTTTTCCCTATTTTCTTTTACTTTCTTCACCATCATCATCCTTACCATCTCCGACCTCCATCTCCACCTTTGCAAAATTTTTAGGTTTTTGGCCATATCACCTTTCCCACCTCATTCCCCTCATTTCACTTGTGAGAGAGCTATTATGCATTTTGTTTTTGTGTGCTTTTGAGCATTTCTTGCAAGTTTTGACTATATCATCATCTCTAACAGCTTGTGCAAGTATGAAAAAGCTCTCCACAGGTCTTGAGGCATTCACTTTTTCAATCATAATTGACCAAAAAGTTATCTATTTGGTAAAATTAAGTGCATATTCATGATCTAGAGGCCTTGCACATCACAAAGCCACATAAAAAAAACAAAAGAAATTTGCATTTTCTATGTCGATCATGATTGACACTATCAATCCTGATAGATAGTGTCCATCCCGATGGATAGCCTATCCATCGTGATTGACATATCCCGATGGACACCTGTGTCCATCGCAACAAAGGATATCCATCAGGATAGACACCCTTGTCCATCGTGACCAATAGAAAAAGTGCGACTCACATCCATACTCGGCCAAAAACATATCCATCACGATGTGTAGAGACACAAGACAACATGAAAAAGGGAAGATTTTAGTTCGTTGTGATTGACAACCCAATGCAGAGTGCATGTTCATCAAGATTGATAGGTGTCCATCGCGACACATATGTGTCCATCATGGCGAACATCCCTATCAATTGTGACTGACAGAAAAAGCATGATTGATACTCCATTTTGACAAGAAACTTATCCATCCCAACTTATAGGCCCACGATCGATAGGTATTCATGCAAAAACCTGAAACATTATGTCCATCGTGATTGACACCCATCAATCGTGATTGACACCATTAATCGCGAGGGACACCCCTACCCATTGTGATTGACGTTATCACTTGCGATTGACACCCTCCATCACAATTGATAGGCCACGATAGACAGCTCTATCCATGGCAATTGACAGCCTGTCGATCATGATTGACACTCTAATTCCACTAATTTTTAGGGTTTTCAAACTTTCAAATTTTGATCAATTTTGAGCATAAATTTCAAGCAATTAGTGCATCGTGAGCCCCTACACAAATAATTCTAGAAATCGTGTTTACATCTTAGCCCGTATTTACCCTGTTTTGACCCCTCAAACCTTGAACAGTCATAACTTCTTCATACAAAATCCGTTTATATTCTTATCTACATCTACTCTTTTGATTATACTCTTAAATGTAGTAAGTTCTAATACATGCTTGAATTTATGAACCTCATTTTTATTGATGGGAGGATCATCTAAATGTACAAAGTTGAGAATCATCTAAAAGGTTTAGGGTTTAGGGTTTAGGATAAAGGGTTTAGAGTTTGGTATTTAGGGTTTCAAGTTTAGGGTTCAACGTGAAGGGATTAGGGGTTATGATTCAAGATTTTTAGGGTTTAGAGTCTAGAGATTAGGGTTTATGGTTTTAGGATATAAAGTTTACAGTTTAGCATTGATGGTTTAGGTTTTAGGTTTAATGCTTTGGGTTTAGGGTTTTGGATAAAGGGCTTAGGGTTTGGTATTTACGGTTTAGGGTTTGAGGTTTATGGTTTAGGGTTTGAGATTTACGGGTTAGGGTTAAGGATTTAGGGTTTATGTTTTAAGGCTTAGGGTTTTGGCTTTAGGGTTTAGTTTTATGGATTAGGATTTAGGATTAAGGGTTTAGGATTTAGGATTAAGGCTCTATGGTTTAGGGTTTATGTTTTCGATGCTAGGATTTAGGGTTTAAGGTGTAGGATGTAGGGTTTATAATTTAGGGTTAAGGGTTTAAGCTTTAGGATTTAGTGTCTAGTCTTTAGAGTTTAGGGTTAAGAGTTTAGAGTTTAGGGTTTAGGGTTTAGGGTTTAGGGTTTATGGTTTATGATTTAGGTTGTAGAGTTTAGGATTAAGGGTTAAGGTTTTAGGGCTTGTGCTTTCAAATCATACGGTTTAGAGGTTGATATTTAGGGTTTCGATTTAGGGATTAGGGTTTAGGGTTTTTGGTTTGGGAGTTAGGGTTTAGGATTGAGGGATTGAGATTTCGGGTTAGAGATTAAGGTCTAAGGTTTAGGTTTTAGGGTTTATGATTTAGGTTTTAGGATGTATTGTTTAGGGTTTACGGTGTTGGATTTAGTCTTTAAGATTTAGGGTTTAGGAAATTCTAAAAGATTTTTAATCTATAATATTTTAAGAAATTTCTTATCATCACTCAAAGCTAACTAGCTCCTAGGCACAGAAATTTGAGTGTCAAATATTGCAATTAAAAGTACGAGGAAACTCCTCAAGCAAGCATGGGGCTTCCTTAGGAAGGTGTCTACTAGCTTATTCAAATCCTAAAAGTGATGAGGGAACTTTGCTAATTTGAAGTACAAAATGTGTACATTAAGACCCCGAGAAGAGTCCTTGAATGATAGGGAGCTCTTTTCATAGAGTGTTGGCTTTATCACACCTAAGTGTGATAGGTGATTCATTTTACAAATATTAGGGAGCTTCAAATTCAAATTTTAATCACGAGTATTTGTGTTTGCTTGAATCACGAGTATTTGTGTTGGATCCTTGCTTTACAATGCCCTAAGTGTCATCCATCCAAGAATTTTGTATGCTCCCATGTTTGGAGCATGATTTTCAACAAACGACAATATAAATATTCCCATAGCATAATTCTATATGCAAATACGAGCAATCTAATTAGCTCTTATAGTTTCTTGCAAACAATAGATCATCAATACACCCAATATCTTCATGAATAGGAAACATACTATGGTACTACGACCTATACACTACCTCGCCTAAGTATGAAACAAAAATAGATATGATTACTGAAGAAGGAAATTTTGTAGGAAATCTAGCTATATGTATGCCAAATGAGCTATAGTTGCAAAGGAGAAACAAAAGAAACAACCAATGTAAAAGAGTTTCTAGAGAGTGCACAACATATGAAATCCAAGTAGACCTAGATTTACTCATTTGCATTGAATTGGATTAGTAGCTATTCCTTTGCATTTTGATGACGTCTTAGATTGAACCATTTATTCAACCCTATTGTCCCACCAATCTTTTTCATTATTTGATGGAAATAACCATTCTTGTTCTATTGAAGGCATTGGCACAATGCATCTCAATGCATCTCATTGTTGATGGCACTAGTGAGCTGGTTTGCATGATGTGCGGTATATTTGTTAAAATCTAAAGATGAAACCTTTGCTACCCATATAGGTAGAAAGTTGAAATGCTTATGTTCAAATAATGGGGATGCGTTTACAAGTGCTAAATTCAAGAGATTTTGTGAAAATTGTGTTATTAAGAGGGAGCGAATAGTTCTTTTACAACTCCTTTTCCAATTGTTTAGTGGAAAGGTATAATAGTACTAAATATGAGAGGGTGACCTCAACTTAAGAAGGATATGCGCAACTGGATTTTGTATATAATGAGGCAAGGCTATTAAAAAATTATGGTGCCTATAAAAGTGATCATAAAAAGGTCAAATTCTAGCATGTACAACCACGTGTTGAATCCAATTTAAACCCTCATAATACACCACATATAGCTAAAAATGCCAATGAGCCAGTGGTTATTGATCTAGATGATGTTGGGCAGCAAAATGAGGCTCATAATTGGCATATGCTCCCCTATTCATGATGAAAACAAGGATGGGATAGATATACAACAGCCCATTAACAATGAGGAAGTTTATATACCTCCTGATCTAGATCCATTGCAAGAGAATGTGGATCATTGGTAAGCACGTAATAGGAGGCATGTGAGCAGATATGACCGCTTTGTACATTACAGTATGTTATCAAATGAGGGTGAGCCTCTTCCTTATAAAGAGGCAAAGCTATGTGAGCACGAGAAGTGGTGGGAATTAGCCATGTAGAAAGAGATAAAGGCCATGCAATTGATACTTGGGATCTTGTTGAGTTGCCCAAAGGTAGCCTTTAACAAGTGGGTATACAAAATAAAAAATAGTTGATGGAAAACCTAGCTAAAAGAAAGGATCAATATCTCATGCTCATGTAGCACTAGCATTGTTCCATAACACTTTTTTGTAAGGCCCCATTACGAGGAGCAGCCATATGGGATTTTAGGACATTGGTAGGTTCCTCACTTTGAGGTTAGATGCAGTCTAGAGTAGATCTTAGGTTAATAATTATGAAGGCCACTTTTAAGACATAGGATTTGGGATTGATCCTATGTGAGGATCAACCTAAATCAAGGGGTATAAACAAAATAAATATCAATGGCTATAAAAAATGGTTGTTGATCTTACCTTTTTTCCATTGGATTTGGATAAAATATCAATGTTGGAGAGTATTTTTGGCATGGAACAAGCTACCAAATTCTTAGAACATGGATTGGGCCAACTTAGGCTTGGAGGATCTTATAAAGACGTTCCCCTTCCCTTGTAGGATCATAGTTTGTAGTGTTTGGAACCATTAGGTTATCCATCTTAGTACCCATTGTGTTGGCCTATAGCCCTTCACCTATCATTTATCTACATCACCACCTAAACTTCATATAGGGAGTGTGTGGGTGGATAAAACCATCTATAACTTGTGTAGTAGTTGAGTTCCACTGTATTAGATTTATGAGTTTGAGTTTAATTTAGTTGAATTCATTTTCTACTCATCTCCTACCAACTTTCCATTACAACCATGAGTCTCTCTTTCTTTCTAGCCTTGATCGTATACAAGTGTTGTGGTAACCCTCTACATGGTATTAGAGTTTCACCAGTATTCCACCACTTATTTGTTCTTCATTTGTATGTATGTATATGTGTATGTATATGTGTGTGTGTATACTTATACATACATACATATATATACATATACATACACACACACACACATATACATATATATATATATACATATATATATATATATATATATATATATATATATATATATATATATATATATATATATATATATATATATATATATATATATATATATATATATATATATATGTGTGTGTGTGTGTGTGTGTGTGTGTATATGTATGTGTGTCGTGTGTGTGTGTATGTATGTATGTATATATATATATATATATATATATATATATATATATATATATATATATATATATATATATATATATATATATATATATATATATATATATATATATAAAAGAATGAAATTTTCTTCCGATGGATAAAATTCGCAAATTTTATTTTGGTCCAAATGTACTAAACAAATACTTCTTGAATTGATTCGTATGAAATAAGTCTCTCATTCGTACTATGGTGCAATACTACTAGATTTCTGTTTACTAGTACATAAAATCCATTTATCTCTGCCCTATGACTAGTTAAGAAAGCTTGATATGTAACATGCATAATTGACTTGTCCTTCTTGGACTTATCTTCTTGCAGCAAAATAGTGCAGCCAAAAAACTATTGAATAGAAGGCAGAAGGACCAAGCAGATCACAAAGAATAGAGGATCAAAGTTGTGCTTCTACTAACATATTTAGTATAGCCATGATGGTTGAGACTATGAAGGAATTAATGAAGCTGGTAATTGAAGATGGAACAGTTGTAGATCCAGCATGGATGGAAGTTATGCAAACAAACTATAACAATTTAACGAATGATAATGCATTGGAGCTCACTAGCACCAAGTGGGATCTAGGAATGCTATCAAGATACATTCATAGCACAAGGACTTTTGTCGGAGTTCGAGGTCTATAGACGCACATGATCAACACAAAGAAGCAGAAGAAGCTTGGAGCACAATACACAATACTGAATGTATTACCACTAAAATGTACAAGGATAAGTAACACGTTAGGGCAATAGGCATATATAAAATACAAGGGAAAAAGACCTCCTAAAGAGGGAAAAAATTGACCCAATGGTCCTTGTATGATCACACACATCAATACCTAAATATATTAACAAATCCTCACTAGGAGTGATGCAGTGAACAAGGAACCAGCACTCATGTATAAGAAAGTGTCAAGCTATGTGGAATCAATCCACAAAAGGAAGTGACCCTAAAACTTTGCAGAAAGTGTCAAATTTCTCCCTCGGTAGAGCCTTCGGGAAAAGTTCGGCAATGTTCTCCTACATGGGCACATATGCCAAGTTGATCTCGCCAATAGGGAACCTTCTTGGTGCATTTTACCCAAGCCTACATGCTTGATATGCTTGATATGCTTGATATTAGTCTCATTTGTAAGTCACATGTGTAGTCATGTGAACACCTCTTGTAAAAGAGTTCATTTTATCTCTTGTAAATGGAAAAAGAAAAAAGGAAAAGAATGGCTTACCTCATGCATGATGTAAAAGCAAATTCGTGGCTCTAACTACCAAAATCACGAATTTTTGAGCTGAGGGAATATCTCCTAACTTTGGGGATCACTTTTAGGTGGAGCCACTCGAATTCGAATTCAAAACACCCTCCAAGAATAGCTATAAAAAGAGCAAGAAGGAAGAGGCGATTAGCAAGCCTTGTACGTGACCACTTGATGTCATTTTGTAGAGATTGAAGAGCGTACTCCATAGCTCTATCATTCTACTCCCATTGTGCAAAGATTCATTGCCAATGTGGTTGTAATCATATGTGAATCTATACATTTATCATCATCTACTTCTCTCTTTTGTTCTCTGCTATACTCACTCAGAGCAGTACCTTCAGAAGGTCATATCTTGCGTTTTATTGAACCTTTTTCAGTGGTTTAACTTGTGGTGGATAGGTCATACTGTCTTCTTTGTGCCTATAAATTTTCAAGGTCATTGAATGTATACTTTTGGAGATATCTGCATTTTACGGCTTACTGGTCTATCTCTGCAGAGCCCCGAGAATTGTGGGGAGGTTCCAGAAATTGTTGAACTTGTTCTCAGTGCTCAGTCCATCATTTGAAGTGTTTTAACTTGGATTGGGAAGCTTGCTAAGTCTATTTGCTATGCCCAAAAGGAATTTTTCTAATTCCTTCCAGGTTGAGAGCACTGTTCATCTTTTCCAGCAAGTGTATGTCCAAAATAGCAAGTTTTGGGAGCGTCATTTCGCAACTAGTCTGTCTTGACTTAAACTTTTGGGATACATGTTCCAAAGTACTTGGCTGATATTTTGATGGATTTAGGAAGCTCAAGGGATGCAAGACATCAAGAGAAACCTGGAATGCACTTGCTTCTTTCTTCTCTTCCAACACTCGAGCAAGGAAGAACCAATTGTGGATGGAATTCACAACAATGAAGAAAAGCCCGAAGCAAAATGTGACTGATAATGTCACAAAGATGAAGGAGATTTCCAATCAACTTGGAAGCATTGGAGAGGTAATCGAAGAGGAGCAAATCATAAGACAAATCATGAATGGAATCAAAGCAGACGACAAGTGGGAGTCATTCACTACAGCCATGGATTTATACATGGATATGCATGTACCCGACCTCAACACAGTCATGGGCCAACTCTTCACTCATGAAGCAAAGATTAGCAAAGGTGGTGAGTCCTCAAGAGGTAATCAAACTTTTGCCTTATATTCTGATAAAGCTAAGGTCAACGACAAGTCAAAGAATAGGAAGAATGAAGATGAAGGAAGCTCTTTCCAAGCAAACTTTGCAGGTAGAGGAAGAGCTAGAGGAAGAGGCAGAGGTGGAAAGCAAGGCAGGGGGAGATTCCAATCATCTCAACCTTGCAACATATGTGGCTTATCTAACCATACTACTGAAGAATGTTTCAGGAACCCGAGGAACTCAAGAGGAAGAGGATTCAATAGAGGTGGCTATGGATCAAATAGAGGTAGATACAATGGAGGCTACAACAACAACAACTACTACAACAACAATTACAACAACAACAACAACTATCAAAGTGGCCATAGAGGAAGAAGAGATTACAATAACTATGCAGAGGACCAAAGTCAAGAAGATTCATTATTGATTATGAGTCTATCAGCGAAGAAGGGTAAGGATGATGATCACATATTTTACATTGATTTGGGATGCTCGAACCATGTAGCAGGAAATGTGGCTTTACTTTCTGATTTGGAAGATCCTCATGAAAAGCATGAAGTGCAGACAGGAGATGACACAAAGCACTCAGTGGAGAAGATAGGTAATGTGAAGACATCAGATGGGAATATGAACCTCTTAAGCAAAGTCTTGTATGTCCCTACAATTACCAAAAATTTAATAAGTGTTGGACAGATTGTTGAAAAAGGATTGCAGGTTAGATTCAATCGATTTGGAGCATATGTTGAAGACCCAAGGCAAGGCTTTCGAAGGATTGCCAAAGGAGAAAAGACAGGAAGGCTTTTCACTTTTGAAGTGGAAGATACAAAGAACATAGCTTTGTTTAGCTATGGATCTCAAACTCTTACAGAGTTGGAGATATGGCACAAAAGGCTTGCTCACATTGGTGAGAGGACACTCAAACAAATTTGCAGGGACCAAAGTGTACTTGGTTTGCCTAATATCACAAGGCAACACATGATTTATAAGTGTGAAGCTTGTCAACTCGGCAAGGCTCATAGACAACCTTTCAATAAGATAGGATATATGTATCAAAATCCTTTGGATCTAGTGCACACGGATGTGTGGGGTCCAAGTAAGGAACCATCTATATCAGGCTCAAGATATTATGTGTCTTTCATAGATGATTGTAGCAGGTGGACCATTCTGTTTTTCATGAAGCACAAGGATGAAGTGTTTAATTGCTTTAAGAAGTATATTGAAAACCAAACAGGTAGGACTTTGAAACGACTCAGATCAGATGGTGGAGGAGAATACTTCTCTTCTGAATTTGATGCCTTCTTGCATGAAAGAGGCATTAAAAGGGACACTACAAGGTATACACCCGAACTCAATGGTGTAGTAGAGAGGAGGAACAGAGCTATTCTCGAAGCTGCAAGGTCCATGCTCAACGAAAAGGGATTGCCAAACTACCTATGGGCAGAGGCTGTGTCGACAGCCACATATCTCATAAATAGACTTCCATCTAAGTCACTAGATGGAACCACTCCATATGAAGTGTGGAATGGAAGAAGACCTAGTCTAGAGCATTGCAAAATCTTTGGATGCTTAGCCTATGCTCACATTCCTTCTCAAGTAAGAGGGAAATTGGATCCCAAGGTAGAGAAGTGTGTATTCATTGGTTATGATCAAAACCAAAAAGGATATAGATTGTACAATCCAACCAATAAAGGATTTTCTGTGAGTAGAGATGTCATTTTTTATGAAAAAAAAATCATGGTTTGATGATGACAGGAAAGTGAAGCTGCCGTATGACTTGGATGAAGACTTTCCATCACTTCAACCAAAGGAACCAAAGCAGCTTGAAGAAAGTGATTCGGAGATTGACCTAGAAGACTTGGAAAGACTAAAGCTATGGAAGAACAAAGGTAAAGCAAAGATGCAGGATGCTACATATGGACCCGAGAGCTCACATCAACCACTTAGAAGGTCTTCGAGGGAGAAGAAGAAACCAGAGAGGTTTGGTTATGATACTTCTTTGGTCACCAAGCACTCAATCTACATTGCAAAGGATTCAACCAATGAAGAACCTACCACATTCGAAGAAGCACAAAGCAAGAAAGCTTGGAGAGATGCAATGGATGAAGAAATGGAAGCCTTGAAGGAGAATGACACTTGGGAGCTTGTACCTAACAAGCCATCTATGAACATAATCGGATCTCGATGGATATACAAAATCAAGAGGAATCCAGATGGAAGTATAAATAGAAACAAAGCAAGGTTAGTTGCTAAAGGGTTTGCTCAAACCCATGGTATTGATTATGAGGAGACTTTCTCTCCTGTTGCAAAAATGCCTACAATTAGGGTTCTCATTAGTCTTGCTGCATCTAGAAATTGGAATCTTTATCAACTTGATGTAAAGAATGCTTTCTTGAATGGATGGATTTCTGAGGAAGTGTATATGGCACAACCTCCTGGATATGAGGATGCACATCATCCTAACTATGTATGCAAACTAAAGAAAGCTTTGTATGGATTGAAGCAAGCTCTAAGAGCTTGGAATTTCAGATTGGTGACTTATTTGTAGGACCAAGGATTCAAAGCTAGCAAGGCGGATACCTCTTTGTTCATAAAGAGGAATGGATCTGAAGTGATCGATTTATGTGTGTATGTTGATGGTCTTATTATCAGAGGCAATGATCTTGAAGGAATCAAATAGGTAAAGAGTCAAATGAAGGAGGAGTTCAAAATAAGTGACCTCGGACCACTCACTTATTTTCTTGGATTGGAGTTGATCTATACAGATTCAGGTATATACATCACACAAAGTAAGTATGTCCATGACATGCTCGTCAAGTTCAAGATGGAAAATACCAAGTGTGCAGGAGTTCATTTTATCTCTTGTAAATGGAAAAAGAAAAAAGGAAAAGAACGGCTTACCTCATGCATGATGTAAAAGCAAATTCGTGGCTCCAACTACCAAAATCACGAATTTTTGAGCTGAGGGAATATCTCCTAACTTTGGGGATCACTTTTAGGTGGAGCCATTCGAATTCGAATTCAAAACTCCCTCCAAGAATAGCTATAAAAAGAGCAAGAAGGAAGAGGCGATTAGCAAGCCTTGTACGTGACCACTTGATGTAATTTTGTAGAGATTGAAGAGCTTACTCCATAGCTCTATCATTCTACTCCCATTGTGCAAAGATTCATTGCCAATGTGGTTGTAATCATATGTGAATCTATACATTTATCATCATTTACTTCTCTGTTTTGTTCTCTGCTATACTCACTGAGAGCAGTTCCTTCACAAGGTCCTACCTTGGGTTTTACTGAACCTTTTTCAGTGATTTAACTTGCGTTGGATAGCTCATACTGTCTACTTTGTGACTATAAATCTTCAAGGTTATTTTATTTATACTGTTGGAGATATCTGCATTTTATTGCTTACTGGTCTATCTCTGCAGAGCCCCGAGAATTGTGGGGAGGTTCCAGAAATTGTTGAAACTTGTTCTCAGTGCTCAGTCCATCATTTGAAGTGTTTTAACTTGGATTGGGAAGCTTGCTAAGTCTATTTGCTATGCCCAAAAAGAAGTTTTCTAATTCCTTCCAGGTTGAGAGCACTGTTCATTTTTTCCAGCAGGTGTATGTCCAAAAATAGCAAGTTTTGGGAGCTAGTCATTTCGCAACTAGTCTGTCTTGACTTAAACTTTTGGGATACATGTTCCAATGTACTTGGCTGATATTTTGGTGGATTTAGGAAGCTCAAAGGGTCTACTAATCAACTCTGAAGTCTCAGTTGGCTGGTGTGAAGCTGGTTGTAGCGGCACCTACTCATCTTTGGATTGCATCCACCATCTCTCTTCACAAACCTCTCCCTGACATAATGATAATGCACCTCAATGTGCTTAATGCAAGCATGCAATACAGGGTTCTTTGCAACTCCCAATGTGCTTTTCCTAGTCTATGGTTGTAATTGTGTTGCCAAAGTAGGGGATTCTTACCATGGTGAAAGGTCGTTTGATATTCATCTCTTCGTGTTGTTCTCCCATCAAAGTGACTGGCCATTGGCTTGTCTTTCGTTGTTGATAGATTTCCTTGTTGATGGCTCATTGATGAGATTCTTGGAGTGAATGGTCCTATCCCTTCTTCTTTCCTTGTATATCATTGTTGGTGGACTTCCTTGTTGATGGTTCATTGACGAGATTCTTTGAGTGCATGGTCCTATCCCTTCATCTTTCTCTTTTTTCTTTGGTGCAGCGTCACAAAACAAGAAGAAAGAGGTTAGTATCAATAAAATAGATTACATATGTCAAATATGTCTTATGTGCCTGGGATTCTCAACTGTGTCTATGCACGACCTTGTAATGTGGCCCTATATTAATGCATACTATGGAAATGCATGACCTGAATGGTGCAAAAGACAGGGTTATGCCAAAGGCACATGATTTTTGCAGGTCGAGGCTTCTGATGTTACTTGCAGATATTGATGAAATCTTTGTTTGGAGGTATCCATTGTGATGGAGAGTGTTAATCTCCAAAAGAACAAATTGACCTTGAATTTAGATCACCTCTATATCAAGATCAACTTTAGACTCCACCTAATTTAGAGAATCTTCACCAAATTATCAGGAAATTGATTATTCTGAAAAATTCAGTTTCTTCAGAAAAGTCTGCTGCAGATTAGTCACTCATTGACTAATCAATCCTGTAAAGTTTTTGATAAAACTTTGCACAACACTTCGGCTTAAGGTTGTGCAACTTTGCCAAGTTAAATCTCTCAAAAAGATTAAGTACACACTGAGAAATGTGTAAAACACTTTACCTATGTCTGAAAGTGCTTCTCTGCAATGGCGACTTTGACACCTGCAACTTCTTAGCACTGGTTCTCCCAACTCTGAACTCGTTTGATCAAGATCTTCTAGCCATAGATGGCTTACCTTCCAACTTAGATTTTGAGCCCTCACTTGTGTAAAACTTTACACTGTGGACTGAGCACTGACCATTTCTTTGAAGATGAAATGTGCGCCAGATTTCTCGACTCTTAGAACATTCTTACATATGAATGTTCCTAATCAAAATTCTCACAGCCTGATTGAAATTAATCTCTCAAATTCTAGCCATAGATAGATTAGCTATGGACTTAAACACGTGCAAAAGGATTTCTCAAAAGATTAAACACAGAAGGAGTATACAGCAAAATATCGGGCGCAAAATTCTTCCATTTCTCAGAAAACTTACATCTGAGTGAGGATGGACAATTCACTCACTCTTCATGTGTCTAATGACACTAATTTCTCTCTCACTATTCTCTAATCTTCTCTTGCTCTATTTGCCCGACATTTTCCAACATATTTATAGATGAATATATACAAGTGTATGACTAGACAAAGGTATAAGTCAGCTAATGTACATATGTGTACATATCTTTGGGTTTTCTGAATATGTCCTTCCTTCAACCATCTGAATTTGTTCTCTTCTTGACTCCTTGACTTCATCTCTCCATAATCCTTCAATTGATGATTGTCATGCACCAACAGCTCCCCCTCAATCATTAATTGAGGTTCTTCTCTATCTTCTTGATTCCTGCCATATCCTTGAATCTTTGTAGTTTTGGTCCATCTAGACTTTTTGTCATCATATCTGCAACTTGATCTTTTGTGGGAGTGTGTATGACTTCAATCTCCTTCTCAATGACCTTCTCTCTCAGAAAATGATACTGTATTTCAATATGCTTAGTTCTAGCATGAAATACAGGATTAGCTGCCAAGTATAATGAACTCATATTGTCTCCACAAATAATAGGAGTACTCTGAATCACATCAAAAACTTTCAAAAGTGTCTTTAGCCATATTACCTCTTTTGCAGCTTCCACCATACCTTTATATTCTGCTTCTGTAGATGACAAAGCAACTGTATGTTGCTTCTTGGAACACCATGAAATCAATTTGTCTCCTACATAGCACAAGTATCCATGTGTTGATCTTCTATCATCCACATTACCTGCCCAATCTGCATCACTATATATCTTGATTTTTGTATCTGAAGTAAACCCATAGTACAACCCTTCTTTGAGTGTACCCTTGATGTACCTAAGTACTCTTTGTCCTGCAATCCAATGTTCCTTTCTAGGACAATGCATGAATTGTGAAAGCACACCAACTGCATATGACAAGTCAGGCCTTGTCAATGTAGCATAAATCAAGCTACCAACCAAACTTTGATAGAGTTTCATATCTCTGAACTCTTCTCCTCCAAACCTAGACAATTTATGGTTCACTTCCAAAGGTGTAGGTGCAACCCTGCAATCTTCCATTTTAAATTTGGTTAGCAAATTTTTAAGATACCTTTCTTGGGTCACATATACTCCATGTTGAGTATAAGAGATCTCCATTCCCAAGAAGAATGATAGGTTCCCCAAATCACTGATTTTGAACTCTTTCTCCATCTGCTTCTTGATCATTTGTATCCCCTTATCATCTGTTCCTGTAAGTATTATGTCATCAACATAAATACACACATAAATGAATCCATTTTCACTTGCTTTGACTAGCAAGCTACTATCTGCCTTTGATGCTTGAAATCCAAGATCATTCAAGAATTTTACAAGCCTATAATTCCAAGCCCTTGGGGCTTGCTTCAACCATACAAAGCTCTCTTGAGCTTACATACATAATTTGGACTCACTTGATCTTTGAACCCATCTGGTTGCTCCATGTAGACTTCATCTGAAATGTAACCATTCAAGAAAGCATTTTTAACATCTAATTGAGACAACTTCCAACCTTTACAAGCAGCAATTGCAATGAGTGTCCTGATGGTTGTCATCTTTGCCACAGGACTATAAGTCTCATCATAGTCCACTCCATATGTCTGTGCATATCCTTTCACAACAAGTCTAGCTTTGTACCTAGACACACTTCCACCTGCAAATCTTTTAGTCTTGTAAACCCACTTACATCCAATGATCTTCTGACTATTAGGTTTAGGAACCAAATCCCAAGTCTGATTCTCTATTAATGCATCATACTCCTCTTGCATAGCATCTTCCCAATTCTTCTTCCCTTTGGCCTCTTCATATGTAGAAGGGTCTTCATCTGCTTTTACCAAATAAGCATAATCTTTAGTAGTCAAGAATGAAGTGTCATAGCTATACCTTGTAGGTTGCCATTTGTGCCTAGATGATCTCCTAACTTCTGCACTTCTTGAGGTCTCTGGTTCATCACATTCTGGATCAAACCTTGGCCTCTCTTCAACTTCAATCTGCACTTCATTACTCTCACTTTCATCAAGTAATTGAATCTTTGCTTTACCTTTCCTTTGTTCCACTACTTCTTCATCATCTGCATGTACATTATATTTACCTGCATACCAAGTACCTTGCTCATCAAATGTAACATCCTTGGATACAATAAATTGCTTTGTGGATGGACTCCACAACCTGTATCCCATTTGCTTATCATCATAACCAATGAATACATACTTCTCTGCCTTAGGCTCCAACTTATGCCTCAATTGAGATGGCACATATGCATATGCCAAGCATCCAAATATTCTGCAATGATCCAAGGTAGGTTTCTTACCCCACCAAGCTTCATATGGTGTCATACCCTGCAAAGCTTTACAAGGCAATCTATTTACCAAATATGTAGCTGTATTAACAGCCTCAGCCCACAAATAATTTGGGCAATTCTTCTCTTTCATCATGGACCTTGCAAACTCAACAAGAGTCCTATTTCTTCTTTCTGCTACCCCATTTTGTTGAGGAGAGTACCTGCAAGTAACTTCTCTCTTTATACCTGCATTCCACAAATAATCATTGAACTCATTTGAAAAATACTCTCCCCCTCCATCTGACCTTAGTCTCTTCAATTTTTGACCTGTAATCCTTTCTGCATATGCATGATAGTGTTTAAATGTATTAAACACTTCTGACTTTTCCTTAATCACATAAATTGTGATCCACCTGGTAGCATCATCAACATATATGACATAATATCTTGAACCATTTATACTAAAGTCCTTTGAAGGACCCCACACATCTGTATGCACCAATTCAAGTCTTTCTGAATACATAAATCCATGCTTGGAATAGGATTGCTTATGAGCCTTACCTAATTGACATGCCTCACATCTGTATGTCATGTGTTGACCTGCAATGTTAGGCATTCCAAGCACTGAATCATTGTTAATCATTTCTTTGATACCTCTTTCATTAAAGTGTCCAAGTCTTTTGTGCCAAAGATCCAATTCTGACACCTTCTGCTCTCCATATGTGAACATAGCATGTCCAACATTTCCTTGTACCTTCAATGTGAAAAGCCTTCCTTCTTTCTTTCCTGCAATAACTTGTTTATACCCTTGACTAGGGTCTTCAACATAAACTCCATCATTGGTAAACCTTACCTCATAACCTTTTTCCACAATTTGACCTACACTGATCAAATTCTTTGGAATTGTGGGAACATAAAGTACCTTACTCAGAAGAGTGCTCCCATCCTTAGCCTTGACTGAACCAATTGACTTTACCTTATGCTTTGTATTATCACCTGTCTGAACTGTATGATTAATTGCATTATGATCTAAGTCAGTCATCAAAGCAATATTTCCACTCAAATGATTACTACATCCTGAATCAATATAAAACACTCTCATGTCCTCATGTGAGGTTTCACATGTATTCATAATGAGAGTTGAATCCTCCTTCTGATCTGATGCATAGTTGTAGTAGGTGTTATTATAAGATTGACTTTGGAAGTTTCTTCCACCACCTCTTCCAAAAGAATTCCTACCACCTCTACCTCTGAAATTTCCTCTCTGAAATCTACCACCTCTTGCTCTTTGATTAAAGTTCTGATAATTACCATTGTTTTGATTATTATGCCAACAATCATGAGATAGATGATTGGTCTTACCACATATCCAACAAGCTCTTGCATTCTCTTTGTTGTTTCTGCCTCTTCCTCTACTTCTGCCATTTCCTCTTCCTCTTATGAAGTTTGCTTGGTTTGATGTACCTTCTTCTTCACCTGATTGTTGCTTCCCTTTGTTGGCTTTCTTCTTGTCTTTAGAATACATTGCATGACCTGCACTCTTATCAACATCTCCTTTGACATCATTCTCAAAAGTTAGCATATGACCTAACAATTGATTCAAGTCAGGAGTAAAATGATCTAATGAAAGTTCTGTAGATAAAATGAAAGGCTTCCATTTCTCATCTCCTCTTAGTCCTGTGAGTATTTGTCTTACCAATTTGTCTTCTTCAATGTCTTCATCAACTGCACCTAAAGAATCTGCAATGTCCTTCATCTTTGTCACATAATCAGAAATTGATTGTGAGGCCTTCTTCTTGAAGGTAGTAAACTCTGCCCATAGTGAAGCCTTCCTTGATTTGGTTGTATTTTGGAAATGCTCTTCCAAAGCATTCCAAATGTCACAAGCACTCTCAAGTCCTCTAATGTGAGGAAGCAAATAGTCATTGACTTCCATGTAGATGATGCTTCTTGCTTGAGCATCCTTCTTCATCCAATTCTTCAAATCTGCAAGCTCCTCCCTAGTTGGAACACTAGGATCTCTGAATTCTGGCTTTTCTTCATCTCCTGTGATATATCCTATCAGATCTTTGCTCATAAGGTGAGCTTCCATCCTCATAGACCAAGCAGGATAGTTCTCTCTATCCAACTTTTCAATTTGGAGACTATCTCCCATCTTTACTTCACCTGTAGCTTCAAATCTTTAACCTTTACAGATAATAAATGTACCTTTACTTCGAATGTTGCTCCTTCTGATCCTTTTGATGCTCTTTGTATGTCTTCCTTCAAGTTTTCTTCAACCTTTATCCTTCTGCACCTTCAAGATGTAAAGATTTGTACTTCTGCAATAGCCGGAGTCTTTTTCACTTCAATTTTGACACAACCTGCTCTGATACCACTGATGGAGAGTGTTAATCTCCAAAAGAACAAATTGACCTTGAATTTAGATCACCTCTATATCAAGATCAACTTTAGACTCCACCTAATTTAGAGAATCTTCACCAAATTATCAGGAAATTGATTATTCTGAAAAATTCAGTTTCTTCAGAAAAGTCTGCTGCAGATTAGTCACTCATTGACTAATCAATCCTGTAAAGTTTTTGATAAAACTTTGCACAACACTTCGGCTTAAGGTTGCGCAACTTTTCCAAGTTAAATCTCTCAAAAAGATTAAGTACACACTGAGAAATGTGTAAAACACTTTACCTATGTCTGAAAGTGCTTCTCTGCAATGGCGACTTTGACACCTGCAACTTCTTAGCACTGGTTCTCCCAACTCTGAACTCGTTTGATCAAGATCTTCTAGCCATAGATGGCTTGCCTTCCAACTTAGATTTTGAGCCCTCACTTGTGTAAAACTTTACACTGTGGACTGAGCACTGACCATTTCTTTGAAGATGAAATGTGCGCCAGATTTCTCGACTCTTAGAACATTCTTACATATGAATGTTCCTAATCAAAATTCTCACAGCCTGATTGAAATTAATCTCTCAAATTCTAGCCATAGATAGATTAGCTATGGACTTAAACACGTGCAAAAGGATTTCTCAAAAGATTAAACACAGAAGGAGTATACAGCAAAATATCGGGCGCAAAATTCTTCCATTTCTCAGAAAACTTACATCTGAGTGAGGATGGACAATTCACTCACTCTTCATGTGTCTAATGACACTAATTTCTCTCTCACTATTCTCTAATCTTCTCTTGCTCTATTTGCCCGACATTTTCCAACATATTTATAGATGAATATATACAAGTGTATGACTAGACAAAGGTATAAGTCAGCTAATGTACATATGTGTACATATCTTTGGGTTTTCTGAATATGTCCTTCCTTCAACCATCTGAATTTGTTCTCTTCTTGACTCCTTGACTTCATCTCTCCATAATCCTTCAATTGATGATTGTCATGCACCAACACATTGGATATCAAAATGACGTAATCAATGGATGGTTGAATGAAAAGTGATCATTTCTCCTTATAGGGATCCATTTAAACACAGTGTTTGGCTGCGTACAGATCACTTTTGGCCTCTTCATCTTTGGATGGTTTCTTAAATTATGTATCTCATGTGTTTGGCTCTTTGGTTCTATGGGGGCTATTGGTACATTTTGCTTGTGAACCCAAACCATTGTTGATTGTCTTCTTAGTATTACAGATGAGGTGAATTGATCTTCTTTCGATCTTTGTGCTTGGTTCTGATCCTTCCCTCTCCTTTGCTTCTTTGTTGAGACTTTTCGCATGACGGAGAGCATATGGTTTTGTGTATGTAAGAGTTCCTTGGGTACGCACATCTGTACTCTCCCTTGTTGAGCTGCAATGAATTCCATAGGCACCCAAATTGCGAGATACCTTGTGGTTGATCTTGTACTAGTTGCTTCATTCTTCTTTTGGCATGATTGACTTGCCTGGATGGGAATTGTTGGGGTAACATGGGTGGTTTCCTACCTTTCATCACCCATATTTGTTGAGTCTTGAAGTTTGGTTCGTTTTTTGTCCTTGTGTGGGAGGAGCGAGGTTGTGTAGTATCTTTTGTCACTAATGTGGCCTCCTTCTTGCCATCTGTTTGCTGTTGTCCTTCTCTGCTCTACGCAATTGATTGTTCCAGTTGTGATGTTGATACTTTTGGGAGAGAATGGGGTTCTAGCACTTGCATGACTTGCCCATCAATGGGTGAGGAAGGGTGCACATTGGACTCTATAGTGCTTGCAAAGTGGAGGCTACTGGAATCAAAAGGGCCCTTTGCTTCCAATTCACCTATTGGGCATTGCTTGTCAACCCAGACCTAAAGTGATTGTTGCCTCAGCTTTGAGTCAATTGCATGATCCTACAACCAATCTTGCCCTAATATCATATGTTATGTGATGTCTTGATCATGGCCAACTAGCAACTTTATTGTCAAAGGGACATTCTTTAAGAGGATAGGAATTTCCATCTCGCCGATACAAGGGGTTTTCACACCTCCTAAGCCCACTAAATAAGCTTCTAATGGCTTAACGTCCATTCCCAATCCTTTACAACATCCATACCTAATTGTAATAGTGGCTTCTCTAGAATCAAGAAAGTTTTGATCATCTTATTTGCAGTGTCATGCGGTAGCTCAACCATGATGAATGGTCATCTATCTCAGATGCTAGGATGTGTACTCTTTTTGATGCACATAGCGATGTGATATCTTGGGGCATTGGGATTGAAATCTAGGCCTTGTTGCCTTAACTTATTTCACCTAATGCACTCTCTAGCCTTTGTCTATGCTTCTTCTCTAACCCTTAGCTCTTCTTCTTTTCGCTTCTTAGCAGTGTTGAGTCTCATTAGCATATCCTCTGTAAGAGGTTCTTGATATAGCTTGACTCGGCATCCACTAACATAGCTTGGGAAGATGTCACCTTCTAGAGTGGCCAATTGAATTGCACTCCCAATGGAAATTCTATTAATGACCATGGGTCAATATCCTTGTTTTTCCAACTCATGGGCAAGCTCCTTTAGTGTATATACCAACGCTAGGTCTCTCTCTTTCAATCCTTTATCCTTGATGTGTGCATCGAAGTATTCCTTTTGTGTTCTCTTTGCAGCGTTGATGTAATTTGTTTCCACTCGTAGCTTGGTCTCACCTAAGCGTTCTAGATCAAATATCCTCGAGGACAACTCATGTCCATTCCACTAGTGCTCCTGTGCTACTTTTAAAGTTGGGATCAAGAAGTCTAATGATAACATAGCATTCTACTCGAAGAACATCTGAAATGAGGTGGCATTGAGTAGTGTTTTGTAGGCAAATCTATAAGCCCAAATCGCATGATAAAGTTGTTTATCCCAATCACAACATTTATTATTTACCATTTTGTCAATACATTACATAGAATCTTATTTATGTACCCAGCTTTTCTATTAGCTTGTGGATGATAGGGGGTAGACTTCTTATGTATTACCAAGATTTATTGGAGAAGGTTTTCAATGACTTCATCCAAGAAGTGGGTACCTCTATCACTTATTAACTCTATTGGTAACCCATATTTGGTGAACACGTTCTCGAATAACTACTTAGCCATTGTTTGAGTATCATTCTTTGTCATGGATTTTACTTCTATCCATTTTGTAAGGTAATCTGTGGCTACAATAATGTCATTTGCATGGGAGTTTCTACTTGGGGGGTTAATAGGACCTACAAAGTCTATACCCCACTTCAAGAATGTGCATCATCCCATCATTGGCCTCAAAGGCATCTCGTCTTTTCTAATTGGATATTGTGCATGTTTGCATGTGTCACATCTTTCACATAGGTATGTGCATCCATATGAAGAGTGGGCCACCAAAGTCGTGAGAGTAGAATGGTCTTAGTTACTCAGTTAGGGTTGAAGTGTCCACCTGCAACACTACTATGTGTAGTTTCTAAGATTGATAAATAGTCTGATTTGTGATTTTATATTGCAATACTTTGGACATGATTTCTAATACAAACTTATAACTTTTTACTAGTGTACTTCTTAATTTAATCTAGGAGAGTATTTTTTATGTTGCTTAGGAGTTTTCCACCATACTTTTTCCAACAATGATGTTATGTTCACAATACTACTGTATGAAAAAACCAACCTTTTTGAATGCATCCTTTTCTCTACCAAGCTCAAAAATGTTGATTGTTTTCTTGAGGTGGTTGAAATCTCTCGCTCTCTCTCTCTCTCTCTCTCTCTCTCTCTCTCTCTCTCTCTCTCTCTCTCTCTCTCTCTCTCTCTCTCTCTCTCTCTCTCTCTCTCTCTCTCTCTCTCTCTCTCTCTCTCTCTCTCCCTCTCTCTCTCTCTCTCTCTCTCTCTCTCTCTCTCTCTCTCTCTCTCTCTCTCTCTCTCCCCTCCCTCCCTCCCTCCCTCCCTCCCTCCCACCCTCCCTCCCTCCATCCCTCCCTCTCTTCCTCCCTCCCTCCTCTCTCTCTCTCTCTCTCTCTCTCTCTCTCTCTCTCTCTCTCTCTCTCTCTCTCTCTCTCTCTCTCTCTCTCTCTCTCTCTCTCTCTCTCTCTCTCTCTCTCTCTCTCCCTCCCTCCCTCCCTCCCTCCCCCCATCTCTCTCTCTCTATCTCTCTCTCTCTCTCTCTCTGGCATCTACGATTTGGTCATGTTATTAGGATTATTTCAATATTTAGATCATTCTTTCCTTTCAAAAACCATTTTCTTGTCTATCCCAATTTTATATCTTAGTCCCAAGTGAGCATACATGATAGTTACTAAAAGTATCGTGAACCTAATTAAAAGCTCATAACCTTCCAAATCTTTCATTAAAACACTTTCTACGTGATTTCTAGTTCAAGCATTATACATCTTTCTAGTCTATCTCTTAAACTAATGTAGGACAATATTTTTCATATTTCCTCGGAGTTGTGTCCATGAAAATATTTTCCAACATTGATTCTAAGTTTATAGGGGTAATATATGATAAAGTTCACCCGTTTGAATGCTTTGTCTTGATCTTGTGAGTTCAAAATGATTGTTCTCTTGAATTGGTTGACATTTATTTCTCTTTCTTTGTCTATGTTGTCCAAGACTTAGGCATGTTGTTAGTAGTACATTAAAATTCACATAGTATTTTACTTTACAAAACCAATTTCTAAAAAAATTCACAAGGTTGAAACTTAATTCATTTTGTTTGAAAAGTGAATCCAAATATATATTTTAGTAGTGTTGGTATTGTTTTTGGCATAAATTTTTATGAATAGGTTTAAATATCTAATTTGGCAACAATGCCCTTGTTTTTGGCATGTGTTTAGGAGCAAGTTCAAATATTTACTTCATTAGTGCGTCCCTTAAGGCATGTTTCTAGGATATTATTTTAAGAGAATAAGTATCGAACAAAGATGAGTGTAGTAGGAGAGTAGGGATACACAGAAAAAATGGAAAAAAAAAATCTTACTTGCCATTAGAGGAATGGTAAGTTCTTTGCATGTGCCCTCTCAAACTATAATGTTTTTGGCAATTTAGACAACTCTAGATGAAAAAATACAAGGTATATGTGTATGTGTGTGTATGTATGTATATAAATGTAAAAGAATGAAATTTTCTTCCAATGAATAAAATTGTCAAATTTTATTTTGGTCCAAATGTACTAAACAAATACTTCTTGAATTGATTCTTATGAAATAATTCTCTCATTCGTACTATGGTGCAATATTACTAGATTTCTGTTTACTAGTAGATAAACTCCATTTATCTCTGCCCTATGACTAGTTAAGAAAGCTTGATATGTAACATGCATAATTGACTTGTCCTTCTTGGACTGATCTTCTTGCAGCAAAATACTGCAGCCAGAAAACTATTGAATAGAAGGCAGAAGGACCAAGGAGATCACAAAGAATAGAGGATCAAAGTTGCGCTTCTACTCACATAGTTAGTATAGCCATGATGGTTGAGACAATGAAGGAATTAATGAAGTTGATAATTGAAGATGGAATAGTTGTAGATCCGGCATGGATGGAAGTATGCAAACCAACTATAACAAATTAATGAATGATAATGCATCGGAGCTCACTAGCACCAAGTGGGATCTAGGAATGCTATGAAGATACATTCATAGCACAAGGATTTTTGTTGGAGTTTGAGGTCTATAGATGCACATGAACAACACAAAGAAGGAGAAGAAGCTTGGAGCACACTTCACAATACTGAATGTATTACCACTAAAATGTACAAAGATAAGTAACCCGTTAGGGCAATAGGCGTATATAAAATCCAGGGGAGAAAGACCTTCTAAAGAGGGAAAAAAGTGACCCAACGGTCCTAGTATGATCACACACATCACTACCTTAATATATTAACAAATCCTCCCTAGGAGTGATGCGGTGAACAAGGAACCAACACTCATGTATAAGAAAGTGCCAAGCTATGTGGAGTCAATCCCTGAAAGGTAGTGCCCCTAAAGCTTTGCAGAAAGTGTGAAATTTCTCCCTAGGCAGAGCCTTGGTGAAAAGGTCGACAATGTTCTCCTACATGGGCACATATGCCAAGTTGATCTCTCCAACAAAGAACCTCTCCCTTACATTCTATTAGCTTGTGGATGGTAGGGGGTAGACTTCTTATGTATTACCAAGATTTATTGGAGAAGGTTTTCAATGACTTCATCCAAGAAGTGGGAGCCTCTGTCACTTATTAACTCTATTGGTAACCCATATTTGGTGAACACGTTCTCGAATAAGAACTTAGCAATCGTTTGAGTATCATTCTTTGTCATGGATTTTACTTCTACCCATTTTGTAAGTTAATCTATGGCTACAATAATGTAATTTGCATGGGAGTTTCTAGTTGGGGGGTTAATAGGACCTAGAAAGTCTATACACCACTTCAAGAATGTGCATCCTCCCATCATTGGCCTTAAAGGCATCTCATCTTTTCTAATCGGATATTGTGCACGTTTGCATGTGTCACATCTTTCACATAGGTAAGTGCATCCGTATGAAGAGTGAGCGACCAAAGTCCTGAGAATAAAATGGTCTTAATTACTCAGTTAAGATTGAAGTGTCCACCTGCAACACTGCTATGTGTAGTTTCTAAGATTGTCAAATAGTGTGATTCATGATTTTATATTGCAAGACTTTGGACATTATTTCTAATACAAACTTATAACTTTTTACTAGTCTACGTCTTAATTTAATCTAGGAGAGTATTTTTTATGTTGCTTAGGAGTTTTCGACCATACGTTTTCCAACAATGATGTTATGTTCACAATACTAATATATGAAAAAAACTAGCCTTTTTGAATGCATCCTCTTTCTCTCCCAAGTTCAAAAATATTGATCGTTTTCATCAAGTGGTTGAAATCTCTCTCTCTCTCTCTCTCTCTCTCTCTCTCTCTCTCTCTCTCTCTCTCTCTCGCTCTCTCTCCCTCTCTCTCTCTCGTCTCCTCTCTCTCTCTCTCTCTCTCTCTCTCTCTCTCTCTCTCTCTCTCTCTCTCTCCTATCCTTCTCTCTCTCCTCTCTCTCTCTCTCCCTATCCTTGTCTCTCTCTCCTCTCTCTCTCTCTCTCCTCTCTCCTCTCTCTCTCTCTCTCTCTCTCTCTCTCTCTCTCTCTCTCTCTCTCTCTCTCTCTCTCTCTCTCTCTCTCTCTCTCTCTCTCTCTCTCCTCTCTCTCTCTCTCTCTCTCTCTCTCTCTCTCTCTCTCTCTCTCTCTCTCTCTCTCTCTCTCTCTCTCTCTCTCTCTCTCTCTCTCTCTCTCTCTCTCTCTCTCTCTCTCTCTCTCTCTCTCTCTCTCTCTCTCTCTCTCTCTCTCTCTCTCTCTCTCTCTCTCTCTCTCTCTCTCTCTCTCTCTCTCTCTCTCTCTCTCTCTCTCTCTCTCCTCTCTCCTCTCTCCCTCCTCTCTCCCCTCCCTCCCTCCCTCCCTCCCTCTCTCCCTCCCTCTCTCTCCTCCTCTCCTCCTCTCCTCTCTCTCTCTCTCTCTCTCTCTCTCTCTCTCTCTCTCTCTCTCTCTCTCTCTCTCTCTCTCTCTCTCTCTCTCTCTCTCTCTCTCTCTCTCTCTCTCTCTCTCTCTCTCTCCCCTCCCTCCCTCCCTCCCTCCCCATCTGTCTCTACTTTGGATAAATTTCAATGAACAGGTTTAAATATGTACTTTGGAAACAATGCCCTTGTTTTTGGCATGTGTATAGGAGCAAGTTCAAATATTTACTTCATTAATGCTTCACTTAAGGCATGTTTCTAGGATATTATTTTCAGAGAATAAGTATCAAAGAAAGTTGAGTGTAGTAGGAGAGCAGGGAATACACAGAGAAAAAATGGAAAAAAAAAATCTAACTTTCCATTAGAAGAATGGTAAATTTTTTGCATGTGCCCTCTCAAACTATAAATTCTTTAGCAATCTAGACAACTCTAGATGGAAAAATACATGGTAAAGGTATGTTGGCTCAATTTGATATGTGAGCTAGAGTGGAAATCATCTAAAATCATGACATAAGACACGTGGCCTTGTGTGCAAAATTCAGCATGGGTAGCTAGCTATATGTGGTTGATCACCACTCACATGGTAAACGATCCAAGTGTGAGTCGAACCAACAAAGAAACTTTAATATATTAAGAAAAAAACAAAATAAGATTGATCGGATTTGCAATCAAAATTAAGCCCAAGTGTTTTACTCAATATCATGTGAGTGACAATAGGGCCTCCAAGTTAAAGTGCTATTAAGTCTGACTTTTGTTACATTCCAATCGAGCCAAATTTTCACTTGCTAATCAAGAAAGTCTACCTAATTTATAATTAGTCCAATGAGACCCACATCTAGCATGTAATTTGAGATTCCTACCTATGTGGAAATACACAACTGGCTCCTCTACATAACATAGGCCTTATAAGTATGCAACAAATATTACAATTATAAGAGTTGTACATTGAACATATACTAGAAAGTAGCTCATCGCTTCTATTGGAGTTTTTGGGTTGATAAGGACTAAAAAAAGATGGAACTGGATTCTCTAAGTCTCTCACACTTCTCATAGATAATTGATGGACACACACATACATAGAGAGACAGAGAGAGAAGAAGAAATGAAGAGGTAAATGTCATAATGGGAAGCATCATCCCTAGAGATAATCCAAGATATTGATAGATTTATTATATATACATATGAAAGTATAGGTGAAGGGTTACTTATCCCATACCACGCCTAACAATCTACTACTTGACGATCAATATGACCATAAGCGGCTATGTATATACAGAACGATGTATGACTAAACAACAATGTATAGGAAGAGATCTAGATCTCAACCAATAGACATCACCCTACAATTGCATGAACCAAGGTGTTTCCATGAATCTCAAATCACTCTACATTCAAGCTAACAATATTCGAGCTTGCATCTGATTGATGCAAGAACAGGAAAAGGTCATAAATGGCTTCCACTTGCTCTATGTTCTTGTTAACCATTGAAAATTATAACCCCAATGCAAATGTTCCAATAGAGATCATAATGCATGGGCTTGAGAACAACAACTCATACATTAGAATCTCAAACATTGATGACACGTGCTATCTTGGATAACCTCATAATTTCAATCATGCCACTATCCAAGGCATCCAAAAGCACCACCATCATCTAGAGTACCATATCTTGATACATTCATGCCAATCTCGATGAATGAAACTGATAATGATTAAATAACAACCAAATCCTTAGCACCCAAAGTAGACATGCTCTCAACCAAGAATCTAGGGCCTAGGAAAACCAGTAGTGGTATTCTCAAGTAAAATAATATTTTATAGATATTTATATTTGAGTTTTAAAAGGACATTTGTGGGCCCTTGGATTCTTGTATTTAATGGCTAAGATTGATAGGGTTGGCACACTAGGGAGAGAGGCTTTTGCATATCTGCATTGGCTCAATAGAGAGAGAAGGTGTAACGAATTTTTTGGGAAACTCTCTGAATGTTTTAGGACCATTAGATGATGGGGAATCTAATGGTTTCTTGCATGTGGGGCTAAGATCAACTTTTGGATAGATTTTGATCGTTCCATGAGGGGAAGATTTGACCACTGCCCGCATTTGGGGCTAAGCATAAAAACGTGAAGGATATCATCCATCCAATCGTGCCATCATTCAAGGTTGATGTATGTGAAAAGGCACTTTGCCTTTTAGAGAGTCAATCCTAGCCATTAGATCAATTGCTGATCCACGATGTGCAATTTGGGCACTCAAAATAAGGAGAATTCAAGCAACACTATGAGATTCGAGAACAAAATCAAGGGATCACAATAAAAGGTGCATTTTCTAGGATGAAATACATCTAAGCCCTTGACTTCTGTTAAATCCAAGGGTCCAAGTTGAATATTGCCTTGACTTTTGCAACTCAACCTTAGCCTTTGAATCATGGAGTCAACTAAAGGACTCTAAGTCATTCCTAAGCCTTTCAAAACCATTCATCTAACTAAAACCACTAGGTCAAGGTGGTTTATTCTTCTTTACCCATGAAAAAGCCATGGGAGCCTATGCCTAGCCTATGTGATTAAGGGACTATACTATGTCCACCACCCTCTTCTCATTGGCCCATCCCTAATCTCTCCTTAGTCCAAAAGGCTCATACTGGACTCATCTATTTCCCTAATGGGATCAAATTATACAGCAAAAGAGCTCTCATAACATACCACACATTTTGTACCATAGGAATTACTAGACTCTATCACACCAACTTTATCATGATGCTCACCATAAGCTGGCTAATTCATGATCGGGGGTTTTTTGAGTGTGATCACAATGTATATATATGCAGAGAAAATGGGACATGATAGGTCTCATGACATTCATAAAGTTCAAACCCCATTGAGGCGAAAAGTGTGGCATGTGCAATGGATATGTCTACCGAATGCTAGTGCCTTGAATGTGCATAAGTTGCCCCAATTGCAACTAGAAAAAATTCTTACAAACCAATATATGTAAAAAACACTATCATATAACTAAAGTATTCAAATCAAGATCATAGAAACATCACCACATAACATGCATTTTGAACATATATGATGGAAAAATATATTTATTGCATCATAAAGTAGATTAATGTGACATGCATCAAGCAGAAAAGAAAAAGGTGTGACATCTGGTGATAAGAAATCTTAAGATGTATCATATGAGAATGTGAAATAGTTTTCATGGCCATTATCAATCACCAAAGTTCTCAGAAAGCATTACCTCCTTGACATCATGTGCATGTCACCAACATGGTTTTCGCACCCTCTTGAACCAACATCCTCAAATATGACCATCACATCCATAGTGCCAACATCAAATTCATCAATTTGCTATATGCTTCTCTTAAGTCAAAGGTTTTTCATACATAGCATGAAGCCTGTTCCATAATGAGTTACATATCTCCTCATACATCATGGAGTCACAAATGGAATCGATCAACTGCAATTATATATCGGACCTAGCCAATGCATCCATATCCATCCACATATGGGTGATGTCACAAAGCCTCTATGCAACACCATGTATGTATGTGTAACCAAAACACAACCAATGTGTCCTACATCTAACATTTCCATGTTGGAAAGTCTACGTCATCAAGTAGAAAGACATTACACTAGAAATCAAGGAGATTGACAAGATAAGAAAATCCAATTGTAGTCAGCCTCTCTACCAAAATAAGATCAAAGTGGATATTTGCATGCAGCAAACACATCATAAGTTTGATTGGAGAGAAAAGTAGAGACCAATATATCACATATATGTGCACCAAACATGCTTCAAACTAGAACTTGTTCATAGACTCTCCAAAATGACCAAGTAGATGTAAAAAATCTAGGATAAAATCTAGCAAAGTGTACTATGTGAATAAAGCAACACGAACCAAGATAGCCATTAGATAAAGTAAATGAAAAAGTATCACTATAAAACATGTTTTGTGATCCAAAACTATGGCAACCAAGATTTCCAACAAAGTAGGAGAAAGAAACACACCAAAAGCATGGCAAGGCATCTCCCACTCAATATGGAGATTAACCAATATTTGAAAGTTTCCACTATGTTTTCAAGGATCCACTAAACCACTTGTCTAGCATGAAGTTCAACGAACTTTGGAAAACATCCTCCCTCTAAATAAACTCAAGAACCCAAAAAAACATGGTGAAAAAATAGATGTGCAAGTGAAGCTCGAAATTGGATGATGTGCCTATGAGAAAACAAGAACAAAATTACTAAAAAGATCCAAAGCAACCCCTCAAAAACATCTCGACATAGGTCTCGCTGTTCTAGTGAAGACCTGCTCATTTCCACAAAAGCCAATGCTCTTGTAGCTTCTAGTTCTTCTCAAGAATGGATCTTAGATAGTGGTGTTGTTGGTGTAAATTGCAAGCCTACACATTTGGCTCAAAGGATGCATTGAAGTTTATACATACATGAAGAAGCATAGGAACATATGCTAGTGGTTAATTACCACTTTACCTCATTGTAAAAGTCAGATTGACTTGGAATCTTTTAGTAATCACCTAACAAAAGGATTCCTGGATAAAAGTAGCTGTTTGATTGAAAGAATATCTCCAAGCATTTAGGAGCTTGATCATAGGGAGCCAAAAGTTTGAATTTGAATTCAAACTTCTACCCATCTCTTATAAAAATGGTCATGAAAAGTCGCGGGTAAGAGTGAGCACTCCCGAGCCTAGCATTGCTGATTTTTGAGTGTGTGTGAGGTCTACACTGAAGCCCACACCTCTCTATACCATTTGGCAATGATATTCATGCCAATGGAGTTATATACAAATGTTCATTAATACATACATTCACATTGTCCATCTCTGAGTTCTCTATTAGTCTACTCAAAAGTCTGTCAACTTGTCAAGGGCATATCTCGGTCAATTCTTCACCCAATTCAGTGATTCAGAGCTTCTTGGATTCCGCTTGAAGTAGTCTATATGCTATCAAATTTTGAAGACATTCTATTCAGCCATTTTGAAGAAATCTGCGTCGAGGTGATCTCTGGTCATTTTCTGTTACAGTCCTAAAAAGTCGGGGGTATAGCTTAACTTGCTAAATTGCTTTCTCTTAGCATAGTTTATCGTTTTACATCATTCCACTTGGAATAGGTAGCTTACTAAGCTTATTAGATACCCCTAAAAGGAATTTTTCCAATTCCTACTGTGCTGGTCATACTGAGCAAAATATCTAGCACGTGTCAAGACATAAATAGAAGGTTTTCTTGAGTTTGTGACTTCCAAAGTTATTTGTTTTGATTCAATCATTACACACATCATTTCCAAAGCACATAGGACATTTTATGGTGTCACTTGAAAGCTAAGGAGGTCTAGTTATCAACTTTGAAGCAAAAGAGGGCTGGTACAAAGCAGGTTTAGCAGTACCTACTCAGTCTCTTGGAGCATCCATCCATCTTTCCCAACAGTGGTATCAGAGCAAACTAAGGTAAAATGGGAGATGGTTTTCCTTCATTCATTGATAAATTGGACAGGAACAACTATCAATCATGGTCTCTAAGGATGAAGAACTACCTACAAGGAAGGAGTCTCTATGGATACATGTCAGGAGATGGGGAATTGCCCTCATTCAAAACAAGAGGATTACCAACCAAGGAAGAACATGAAAGGCTCAACACATGGTGTGCTAAGGATGCATTGGCAAGGTCTTATTTACTCAACTCTATATCTGATTTTCTTTTACCACATATTAGAAATTGTAAGACATCCCAAGAGACTTGGGAAACCTTGTCATCATATTTTTCTTCCAACACAAGGGCTAGGAAAAATTAGTTATGGATTGAGTTCACAACATTAAGGAAGCAACCTAAGCAAGCTGTTTCAGAATTTGTGACCAAGATTAAAGATGTAGCAGATCAGTTAGGAAGCATAGGAGAAGAGATTGAAGAAGAACAGATTATAAGGCAAGTGATCAATGGGATCAAGGCTGATGACAAATGGGAAAGCTTCACCTCAGCTATGGATCTTTACATGGACATGCTATTTAATCATGAAGCAAAGCTCAACAAAAATGGAGACACGTCCAAAGGTAATAACTCTTCTGCCCTATACACTGATAAGAAGTCTAAAGATAAAGGCAAAAGCAAGAAGGTGGAAGATGAAGGCTCTACTTCTCAAGCCAACTATGCAGGGAGAGATAGATCTTCAAGAGGAAGGGGCAGAAGAGGTAAGCAAGGTAGGGGGAGATCTTATAACTCCTCACCATGCAACATTTGTGGTCTATCAAATCATACTACAGATGAGTGTTTCAAGAATTACAAGAATCAGAGAGGAAGAGGATATCAAAGAGGTGGCTACTCACAGTCAAGAGGTAGATTCAACCATCACCAAGGCTACAACAATAACTACAACAACAACTACAACAATAATTACAATGGCAACTACCAAGGAGGATTCAAATCCAGGAAAGATTACAACAACTACACAGAGGAGCAGGATGACTCTCTTCTAATCATGAACATGACTTCAAAATCAGGTACAAATGATGACCACCTATTCTACATTGACTCAGGATGTTCAAATCATGTGGCTGGCAATGTAGCATTACACTCTGATCTTGAGGAACCAAAAGGTAAGCATCAAGTCCAAACAGGTGATGACACAAAGCATTCTGTAGTTAAAGTTGGAAATGTTAAGACTTGTGATGGAAATCAGAATTTGTTGAGCAGGGTACTTTATGTACCAACCATTACCAAAAATTTGATGAGTGTTGGTCAGATTGTGGAGAAAGGTTTGCAGGTCAGATTCAACCAATATGGAGCAAATGTGGAGGATCCAAGACATGGGTTCAAGAGGATCGCTAAAGGAGAAAAATCAGGTAGACTTTTCACTTTTGAGTTAGAAGATACCAAGAACATTGCACTATACAGTTATAAAGATTAGACACTTTCTGAGCTTGAGATTTGGCACAAAAGGTTAGGGCACATAGGAGAAAGAACCTTGAAACAAATGTGCATGGACGAATGTGTGTTTGGGATACCTAATGTATCCAAGCAACATATGATTTATAAGTGTGGTGCTTGTCAATTTGGGAAGTCCCATAGGTTACCTTTCTCAAGGAAAGGATACATGCATGAAGACTACCTAGAGCTTGTCCACACAGATGTATGGGGACCAAGCAAAGAGCCTTCAGTCTCAGGTTTAAGGTACTATGTATCTTTCATTGATGATTATAGCAGATGGACTGTGTTGTACTTTATGAAGCACAAGGATGAGGTATTTAATTGCTTTAAAAAATATCTTGCACTAGTTGAAAATCAGACAAGAAGGAATTTGAAGAGGCTAAGGTCAGATGGAGGAGGTGAGTACTTCTCCAATGAATTTGAAGACTTCTTGCAGGAGAGAGGCATCAAAAGAGAGATAACCACAAGGTATTCTCCTGAACAAAATGGGGTAGCTGAGAGAAGAAATAGATTAATTGTGGAGACAGCTAGATCTATGCTTAATGAGAAAAAATTACCTAACTATCTATGGGCAGATAGTGTTTCCACTGCCACTTACCTCATAAAGAGGTTACCATCTAAGTCTCTTGATGGCATGACACCCTATGAAGCATGGCATGGTAAGAGACCCTCACTTGACAATTGCAAAATATTTGGATGTGTAACATATGTACACATTCCTTCACAGATAAGAGGTAAGCTAGATCCAAAGGCTGAAAAATGCATCTTTATTGGGTATGATTTAAATCAAAAGGGTTACAGGTTTTATAATCCCATCAATAAGGGATTTATGGTAAGCAGAGATGTTCTCTTTGATGAGAATGATGCTTGGTATGAGAATGAATGCAGGAAGGTCAAGTTACCCTATGATTTGGAAGAGGAATTTCCAACTCTTACAAAGGAGGAACCCACTCAGAATGAAGCCTCAAGTTGAGATGATGAAGATACTATCAACCTTGAAGAATTCAAAGCATGGAAGTCCAAAGGCAAAATGAAGATGAAGAAGCTTGAAGACATACCTGAATCTTCAATTCAACCATTTAGAAGATCACAAAGAGAAAGTAAGAAACCTATCAGATATGGGTATGATAGATCTCTTGTTACTAAACATTTTGTTTATCTTGCCAAAGATTTGTCAAATGAAGAACCAGGGTCATATGAAGAAGCAATAACCAAATCAGAATGGAAAGAAGCTATGGATG
Source organism: Ceratopteris richardii (assembly GCA_020310875.1). Lineage (NCBI taxonomy): Eukaryota > Viridiplantae > Streptophyta > Polypodiopsida > Polypodiales > Pteridaceae > Ceratopteris > Ceratopteris richardii. Next base: position 108,184,316 of record CM035417.1, on the reverse strand, counting down.
AGGAGATTGAAGCACTCAAGGAGAGTGACACATGGGAGTTACTACCTAAGAAGGACTCAATGAAGGTAATAGGATCCAGATGGATAAAGAAATTCTGATGGCACAATCAATAGGTACAAAGCCAGATTCGTAGCCAAGGGTTTTGCACAAACCCAAGGCATTGACTATGAGGAGACATTCTCACCTCTAGCCAAGATGCCAACCATCAGAGTGTTGGTAAGTGTGGCTACATCAAAAAATTGGAATATGTACCAATTGGATGTCAAGAATGCTTTCTTGAATGGATGGATTTCAGAGGAGGTATACATGCCACAACCTCCTAGCTATGAGGACCCTAAGAAGGTAACATATGTTTGTAAATTGAAAAAGGCCTTATATGGATTGAAGTAGGCACTTAGGGCATGGAATTAGAGGTTAACTACATTTCTCCAAGACCAAGGATTTGTCATGAGCAAGGTAGATACTTCTCTGTTCATCAAGAGAAGTAATTCAGAGGTAATATATCTCTGTGTTTATGTTGATGATATCATCATTACAAGTAATGATGTCAATGGAATCAGATATATCAAAAGTCAAATGATGAAGGAGTTCAAGATCAATGATCTTGGTCTATTGAAGTATTTTTTGGGACTTGAATTAGTCTACACTAATTCAGGGATATACATCACTCAGAAAAAGTATATACAGGACATGTTGAAGAAGTTTCAATTACAGGATGCCAAAGTAGCAAGCACTCCAATGGAGATAATCCTAAAGCTAAGTGCCCATGAAGGTGATGAAGTCAAAGACATTACAGCTTATCAAAGTATGGTGGGTAGTTTGAACTATGCTACCTTAACAAGGATAGATATTGCATATGGAGTTAGTGTGCTAAGTCAATTTATGCACAAGCCAAGGATACCTCACTTAGAGGCTGCCAAGAGAATCCTAAAGTATCTCAAGGGTACACAGAACCATGGTTTGTATTTCCCTTTCACTTCAGATATTGATATCAAAATTTATTCAGATGTAGATTGGGCAGGATGCAAGGATGATAGGAGGAGCACTTCTGGGTATATCTCTTTTGCACATGACAAACCAATTTTATGGTCTTCAAAGAAGCAACCTACTGTTGCTTTGTCTTCCATAGAGGCAGAATATAGAGGGCTGGCTAATGTCACACAAGAAGCAATATGGATTAAGCTTTTGTATACAGAGTTGGGATTATATACTAGGTCACCAATTATCTTTGGAGATAATATAAGTTCTCTTCACCTTGCAGCTAATCCTATTTATCATGCTAGGACCAAACACATAGAGGTCCATTACCATTATGTGAGAGAGAAGTTGATAAGCAAGGACATTCAACTTACCTATGTATCAACCAACATGCAATGTGCAGATTTGTTGACTAAAGCTTTGGATGGAACCAAACTTTGCAGATTCAAATCCATGATTGGATTGCAGGATGTGCTTGAAGATTGAAGATGAAGACTTAAGCCAAAATGTTTGGCTTGAGGGGGAGCTGTTGGTGTAAAATGCAAGCCTACACATTTGGCTCAAAGGATGCATTGAAGTTTATACATACATGAAGAAGCATAGGAACATATGCTAGTGGTTAATTACCACTTTACCTCATTATAAAAGTTAGATTGACTTGGAATCTTTTTGTAATCACCTACCAAAAGGATTCTTGGATAAAAGTAGCTGTTTGATTGAAAGAATATCTCCAAGCATTTAGGAGCTTGATCATAGGGAGCCAAAAGTTTGAATTTGAATTCAAACTTCTACCCATCTCTTATAAAAATGTTCATGATAAGTCGTGGGTAAGAGTGAGCACTCCCGAGCCTAGCATTTCTGATTTTTGAGTGTGTGTGAGGTCTACACTCAAGCCCACAGCTCTCTATACCATTTGACAATGATATTCATGCCAATGGAGTTGTATACAAATGTTCATTAATACATAGATTCACATTGTCCATCTCTGAGTTCTCTATTAGTCTACTCAAAAGTCTGTCAATGTGGCAAGGGCATATCTCGGTCAATTCTTCACCAAATTCAGTGATTCAAAGCTTGTTGGATTCAGCAAGAAATAATCTAGATGCTATCAAAGTTTGAAGACATTCTATTCAGCCATTTTGAAGAAATCTGCGTGGAGGGGATCTTGGTCATTTTTTATTACAGTCCTAAAAAGTCGGGGGTATAGCTTAACTTGCTAAATTGATTTCTCTTAGCATAGTTTATCATTTTAAATCATTCCACTTGGAATATGTAGCTCACGTAGCTAATTAGATACCCCTAAACAGAATTTTTCCAATTCCTACTGTGCTGGTCATACTGAGCAATTTGTAATGTGGCCGTATATTAATGCATATTGTGGAAATGCATGACTTGAATGGTGCAAAAGACAGGGTTATGCCGAAGGCACATGACTTTTGCAGGTCAAGGCTATGATGTTACTTGCTGACGTTGATGCAATGTTTGTTTGGAGGTATCCATTGGATCTTGAAATGACGCAATCAATCGATGGTTGAATGACAAGTGATCATTTCTCCTTATAGGGATCCATTTTAGCACAGTGTTTGGCTGCGTACAGATCACTTTTGGCCTCTTCATCTTTGGATGGTTTCTTAAATTATGTATCTCACGTGTTTGGCTCTTTGGTTCTTTGGGGGCTATTGGTACTTTTGGCTTCTAAACTCAAACCATTGTTGATTGTCTTCTTACTATTACTGATAAGGTGAAAGGATCTTCTTTCGATCTGTGTGCTTGGTTCTAATTGTTGCCTCTCTTGTCACGAGGAAGGAGATAAGGAAGAGAGCTCACACACACACTCTCACTCTCAAGGAGAAGCACACACACAGATTGAGGCAAGGAAGAATGATCTTCTTCTTCTTCTATTACATAAAAGGAATGTACAAGAGTGACCTAAAAAACAAGAATACAACAAGCGCAAGATCAGTACATAAGGAAAAACCTAATATCCGCGAATGAGTGAGCTGGCAAGAAACAAATGTGCCATCACTCTCGGTAGATAAATCTAATAAAGCTTAATGAGGTATCCCTAACATATATCGGTATGACCACTATACATGTCAGAGAAACAAAAACCTGATACGTGTCATCCTCGATCATCACATGTTGAGCTTGATATCTCAACACTCCCCCTCAAGCTCAACGACATATCCTGTAATCCAAGCATCTCTCGAAACTTCTTTAACTTCTCAGCTCCAAGTGCTTTGGTGAAAATATCAGCAACCTGCTCATCTGTTCTCACGTAAACAAGATCAATATCACCTACTAATACTTTCTCTCTGATGAAGTGATAATGTACCTCAATATGCTTTGTTCTAGCATGGAAAACAGGGTTCCGTGCTAACTCTATGCTGCTAAGATTATCACAATAGATAGTGATAGGCTTTTGCACTTCCACACCTAAATCTGCAAGTAACATCTCCAGCCATCATGCCTCACATGCTGCCATTGCAGCACCTCTATACTCAGCCTCTGTACTCGACAAAGCAACAGTGGGTTGCTTCTTGCTGCTCCATGTAATAGCTGCACCTCCAAGTGAGAGAAGAAAGCCACTAGTAGATCTTCTATCTGGAGTACTACCAGCCCAATCTGCATCGGTGTATCCATGAACCTGCAACTCCATACCATCTTCATAAAACAATGCATAATCCAAGGTAGCACTCACATAACGTAGAGTGCGCCTCAGAGCATCCAAATGTGGCTTCCTGGGAACCTGCATAAATTGACTTTCAAGTCCAACAGTATAACTTAGATCAGGCCTTGTAATTGTGAGATATATAAGACTTCCCACAATTTTCCTGTACATAGTAGCATTTTCCAATGCTTCACCTGATGTAGTATCCAATTTCAAATTCTGATCTAATGGCATAGAAATTGGCTTACAATTAGCCATACCATACTTTTGCAGCATATTCAAGGCATATTGCCTTTGCGACATCCATATACCTGTTTCTGTATGTATAAACTCAATGCCCAAGAAATAGCGCAGCATACCAAGATCTTTCATGTCGAATTCCTGCATAAGAAGTTTCTTTACCTCTTTGATGCTTTCTTCATTATCACCACCTGCAATCAGGTCATCAACATAAATAGCCACAATAGTGATGCCATCATCAGCCCTCCTTGCATATAGTGAGTGATCTGCATCACACATAGAGAACCCAATGTCGGTTAAGTAATCAGCAATCCTTGCATGCCATGCACGAGGGGCTTGCTTCAGCCCATACAAAGCCTTTTGCAACCTGCAAACATATTCTGGATGCTTTGAATCTTCGTATCCTTGTGGCTGGTCCATATATACTTCTTCCTATAACTCACCATGTAGGAAAGCATTCTTCACATCCATCTGATGCAAATTCCATCCTTTTGTTGTAGCTAATGCAACAAGTGTTCTAACAGTAGACATTTTAGCTACAAGGTTGAATGTTTCCTCATAATCAATGCCATATGTTTGTGCATAACCTTTAGCTACCAATCGTGCTTTATACCTGCTTATGCTACCATCAGCATTATGCTTTACCTTGTAAACCCATTTGCAACCTATGGATTTCTTTCCTTGCGGCAATGGAACCAGCTTCCATGTATCATTTCCATAAAGTGCAGCCATCTCCTCATCCATAGCTTTTTCCCAATCTACATTACCAATTGCATCTTCAAAACAAGAAGGTTCAGCAACTTGTATTACCTTTGTCATGTAGCACAATGGCGAGCCATGTAACTATCATATGTGAATCGTTGCACTGAATTACGCATCCTCGCAAATCTTCTTGGTCCTGGGTCACTTCTTCTTGTATCATCTGCAAGTGACCTTCTTACTCCTGGAGTCTTCAAAAAGGGCAATCCAAGTTCCTCATCAATACTCTTTTCTGAACCACTTGAATCTCCATCAACATCATCAAAACCTGCACCTGTTTTACTACCAGCAGAAAACTTTTCTTTACCTTTCTTGGATGTATTTGATGAATTTGCTGGACTGAAATTTCCACGCAATCTTCCACTCCATGGATTTGAGTTGGAACTATTGCTTGGTGATGCATCCGGTCCACTCAAAACTTGAGATTCTGTAGTAGATTTTTTAGCATTTTCTTTGTCATCTGGTTCAAGATTCAGTCCTTCTTTGGCATCTGCATAGAAGCTTGACATTTCATCAAATACCACATCTCTGCTCACCTTCACCTGTCGTGTGAGTGGGTTATAACATTTGTACCCCTTTTGCTCAAGGGAATATCCAATGAAGACACATTTTTCTGCTTTCGGATCAAGCTTCATCCTCAACTCATCTGGAACATGTACATATGCAATACAACCAAAAACTTTCAGATGTGATAAGTTTGGCTTTTTACGTGTAAACTTCTCTTCAGGTGTAACTTGATGTACAGCAGCAGTCGGAGTTCTGTTCATGATGTATACAACAGTATGCACAACTTCTGCCCAATAACAATGAGGCATATTCTTCTCAGCCATCAAGGCTCTTGCTATTTCTGCAATATGTCTATTTTTGCATTCAGCAACACCATTCTGTTGTGGTGTGTACTTGCATGAAAACTGATGCCGAATTCCATGACTTTTTAGAAAACTGCTGAACTCATTTGACATGTATTCAACTCCTCCATCAGATCTTAATGTTTGAATGTACTTCCCTGTTTGCTTTTCCACCATAACTTTCAAATTCTGGAAGTGACTAAACACCTCGCTCTTCTCTTTCATGAAATATACCCATACTTCGTGCGTATGGTCATGAAAGTAACATAAAACCTGCAACCGCCCATAGATGTGGTCTTTGCTAGACCCCAAACATCTATATGTACTACTTCTAGTACATTCTCACTAACATGCTTGTCATGTGGAAATGATGCTCTTGATTGTTTACCAAATTCACATGCTGCACATACCTTTTGCATTTCTACAACTTTGAAATTTGGTAGTCCATGGACAATCTCCTTTGACTGCATCAGTTTCAGCCTTTGCAAGTTTGCATGTCCAATCTGTTTGTGCCATATCTCTATATCTGCAATAACTCCTGCACCTTTCGCAAACATGGCTGCATTCATTTCAGGAATCTTCACATTTAAGGTGAACATCCTACCCACTTTGTTTCCTTTGGCAACCAATCGTCCATCCTGCTTGTACTCTTCTACATATAATCCATCAGCATTGAACCTGACTTGTAATCCCTAGTCAACCATTTGTCCAACAAAAATCAGATTCTTTGTTATATTTGGAACATGCAACACATCAGCGAGATGTTTTACCTGTCCGTCCTCCATAGACAATGCTATGTTTCGTGTATGCTCAATAGGACGCGATGTGTCATCACCTATTTCAACATATCTAGGAATCTTTCAAGTAAATTCTCACTAATCAAATTTGAAACTATTTAGAACAAGAACCATCCTTTGGAAATATACTAGAGTTGGAGAAGATGATGCAAAAATTGAAGAGTGAACAAAGTGATGACCCTATATATATATATATATATATATATATATATATATATATATATATATATATATATATATATATATATATTACACGTATTGTAATAATGAGTTAGAGTCTTTAAATAGACTCTTGAGGTCCACCACTCTGTTAACAATGAGTTTAAGCTCAAGTCAACACATGGATGAATTTGTTTGTGATTGAATGAATCACCTTCCTATAAACTAGGAAAAGATGAAATCAATTCTAACAACTTGATTGTAGGTGAATTGATTGATTGAGGGCACATCAAGTCTAAATACCTCAAACTCCTAGAATATGGCCTTTCCTTTTATAATTTTACAAGACTAAGTCCCTAGGCTTTCACATAAATACGTGATCCATAAAAAATCCTTATCAAATACCAAGAAAATGAATATTGATTGTTGATATATTTAGGTAGTGATGTGTGTGAACACTCTAGGACCGCCGGGGTACTTTTTTCCCTCTTTAGGAGGTTTTTTTCCCCTAGCTTGTATATACGCCTATTGCCCTAATGGGCTACTTATCTTTGTACATTCTCTAGTAATACATTCAGTATTGTGTGTTGTGCTCGAAGCTTCTTCTCCTTCCTTGTGCTGTTCGCGTGCTTCCGCAAACGTCTATCTCCAACAATTGGTATCAGAGCAAGTCGTCGCTTCATCTAGGGCACCGTTGACACTTCTTCATTTGGAGACTCAAAATCGCATGAATTCTGGTGAGCATACTCAACGTGTTTCCAAGATCAAAACTGCTTCACTCTATGGTGCCGAAATCACAATTTGAGCTCGTTTTGGCCTCCGAACGCACTATTGCAGCAGTTGTGTAGGCTATTTTGTCTTTTTGTGCCAAAGATATATACCAGTTTCTGTTCGCCAGTATAAGCATCTCAAAGTCTGCTAGAGGTCTAGCAGAATTCATCTGGGCAGTTCCGTTCAACTTTCTGAGATACAACCAATTTTCTGCATCAAGGTATGTTAGTCACCGGCCATGGCTGAAAGTAGTGATGTATTCCGGATGTTGGTAGTTGAGGATAAGTTGGATGGTACCAACTAACCGTTATGGGCTTATATGATGCGACATGTGTTGGTTGCAAAAGGACTGTGGAACATTATGCAAGGTGTCGAAGAACGTCCTATCACACCTGCAACTGTTACAACTGTAGGTATTGAAGCTGATGTAGAAGGTGTCAAAGATGATGATATTCTACATATTCTTGTTCGTGCTATAGTTTTTGTTGCACCTAATGAAGAGCAAATTTGTAGGGATGGCAGAGATGTTGAGGCACATGCTTTGATAGCCTTGTTTGTCAAATATGCCATGATTCCTCACATTCGCTCTTGTAGAACAGCTAAGGATGCTTGGGATACACTTACCACATTGTACCAAGCAGGAATGAGCCTCGTGTTGCTTACCTCCGAAAACAATTGGAGAGTGAGCACATGAATGAAGGTGATTCTATGGACAGTTTCCTAACAAAGATCAAAGACTTGAAGGAACAGTTGATTTCTGCTGATGAGGTTATACCAAATAGCTCACTTGTGCAGACTGTTCTAAATGGTTGTCCTGATTCAGATCAGAGTTTTTCTTCTACTCTTTGGTTGATGATGAAAGGCAATCCAAATGCCTTGTCATTTGAGGAGTTAGTCTCTGTTCTGTTGCAGGAAGATCAGTCTAGACAGAACAGGTCCATTATGCATGTTGCAGATCAAGCTTTCCTGGCTAATCAGAAGGGCAAAGGAAAATGGAGCTCTTCTACTAGTAAGTAGAAATCTGCAAATGTTGCACATTCGAAGAACCAAGACAAAGATGAGAAAAAATCAGAAAACCAAAAATTGTTTTGCAAGTATTGTAAAGGGAATGATCACACCATAAAGAACTGTCCAAAACTGGCTACAAAAGTGGCAAAGAAGAAAGAGGCGAGAATGGTTTTTGTAGATGCCTCTACACAAAAAACGGAGTCTGCTAATCTTGTGTAGGAAGAAGAATGGGCGTTTACTACTGTTTGTAGTTTTGACCCATCTTCTCATGAGCAGTGCATGTCTGCAGTAGACTCAGATGTTTGGTACTTTGATAGTAGGTCGACCAAACATATTACCTCACAGCGTAGTTTCTTCTCTTCACTCGAGCCTGTCCCTAGAGGGAATACTGTTACATGCGCCAACAACTCCTCTTATCCTGTTATGGGAGTTGCTAAGATCTTTTTGACTACTATTGATGGTAGTTCTTTCACTTTGTCAGATGCTTTATTTGTGCCAAGGATCAAAAAGAACCTATTATCAGTTTCTGCATTAGCCAAGATTGGCTTGGTTGTGAAATTTGTTGATGACAGGTGTACAATTCATGATCTATCAAATGGCAATGTGATTATTGCTTCTGGCATTTTATGTTGTGGGCTGTATAAAATCATAGACTATGAAAGATCTATAAGTGATTCGGCATGTGCAGTAAATGATTCTTAGGCTATGTCAGATGCAAAGCTTTGGCATGTACGCTTTGGTCATCTGAATTTTGCTAGTTTGCTAGGCCTGCAGAAATCTGAAATGGTGTCCTCTTTGCCCAAGCTTGAGGCACCTGGAAAACATGTTTGTGAAGGCTATATTTTGGGCAAAATGCAGCATTCCTCATTTCCAAAAGATGGTTCAGTTCGGGCTACTCAGAAATTGCATCTTGTACATAGTGATGTCTGTGGTCCTATGTAGACACCCTCTTTTGGAAATTATCTTTACTTCGTGAATTTCATTGATGATTTTTCCAAGCATGCATGGGTATATCCATTGAAGGCAAAGTCCAAACTGTTCATGTGCTTCAAAGAGTTTTTGGTTTTGGCTAAAAGTCTATCAGCATGTAAAATGGGCACCCTCCGTTCAGATTGAGGGGGGGAATATATGTCTTTTGATTTTAATGCATTTCTGGCTCAACGTGGGATAAAACACCAGTGTACAGTGTCCTATACACCTCAACAGAATGGAGTTGCTGAATGGAAGAATAGGTCTTTCATGGAGATGGCAAGGGGTATGGTCAAGAGTACATAGTGATGTCTGTGGTCCTATGCAGACACCCTCTTTTGGAAATTATCTTTACTTCATGAATTTCATTGATGATTTTTCCAAGCATGCATGGGTATATCCATTGAAGGCAAAGTCCAAAGTGTTCATGTGCTTCAAAAAGTTTTTGGTTTTGGCTAAAAGTGTATCAACATGTAAAATGGGCACCCTCCATTCAGATCGAGGGGGGGAATATATGTCTTTTGATTTTAATGCATTTCTGGCTCAACGTGGGATAAAACACCAGTGTACAGTGTCGTATACACCTCAACAGAATGGAGTTACTGAATGGAAGAACAAGTCTTTCATGGAGATGGCAAGGTGTATGGTCAAGAGTCAGGCATTACCACAGTTTCTGGCTTGAGACTGTCATGTGTGCAGCATATGTACTGAACAGGTGTCCTAGTAAAGCACTGCAGTCTATCAGTCCATATGAGGCTTGGCATGATCGCAAGCCATCTGTTGCTCATCTGCGTGTTTTTGGTTGTTTGGCATATGCATTAGTGCCTGAACAACATCATAGAAAATTGGATGATAAAGTAGTCAAATGTATTCTTGTTGGGTACAATTCTGAAAGTAAAGGCTATCGTCTATATCATGCACATACTAAATGCATTCTGGTTAGCCGTGATGTTTTTGTGGAAGATGCTATTCAACCATTGCTTTCATGTACTAAGGAGACATCTGTTAGCTCCAAAGACATGTATGATACTTTGCTGCCTCTTTTTACAGGTTGACAGTCTAGTGCTGGTCCTAACGAGGCAACTTCTGAGCCTTTGCAGGTTTCATGTGATGATGTAGATCATTCCATTTCTGATGCAGATTTACATGATGCACTTATTGATGAGATAGTTGATATTGAGCAGGCAAGAACTATGCCAAAATGGCTGGTGCAGACCTTGCGTGATAGAAAAGTAGATGGAGCTCTATCATATTGTACTCAATCAGGCTCTCATAGTGCCTCTTTTGCATTAGATTGCTATGCTATGGCTGCATCTAGTCTTTCTGATGAGACGGAGCCTGTTTTGTTTGATGAAGCACAAAATTGAGAAAATTGGATGGCTGCTATGCAATCTGAATATGATGCAATAATGAAGAGTGGTACTTGGTCTTTATGTGACTTGCCTCCTAGCAAAAAGGCCATTGGCACTAAATGGGTATACAAGCTGAAGCATAAACCTGATGGTAGAGTTGACAGGTATAAGGCTAGGCTTGTTCTAATGGGTTATGCACAAGAAAGAGGCATTGATTTTGATGAGACCTTTGCTCCTACATGACGTATGACTACTGTTCGGAGCATCTGTGCATTTGCAGCCCATCATGGTTGGAATGTACATCAGTTGGACATTAAAGCTGCATTTCTGAATGGTGACTTGCATGAAGAAGTGTATGTTTTTCAGCCCTGTGGCTTTGTGCAGAAAGGGCATGAGAACGAGATGTGCAGGTTAAAGAAGGCATTATATGGTTTCAAGCAAGCACCATGTGCTTGGTATGAAAAGATACATGGCTATCTGATTGCACATGGTTTTGAGAATAGTCCAACTGAAGGCACCTTATATGTTAAGCGTGATAATGATGTACTTCTGATCATTGTTGTTTATGTTGATGACATGCTGCTCACTCATCCTCATGAGAGGCATATTGATGATTTTAAGGCTGATTTGCATGCCTCATTTGAGATGTCTGATGTGGGACATTTCCATCATTATTTGGGCATTTAGTTTATGCATGTTGATGGTGGAATGGCTTTGTGTCAAATGAAATATATTGACAGATTATTGCAGTGTTTTGGCCTTGAAGACTCTAAGCCTATTGCCACTCCTATGGAGACAGGTTTAGGATTGAGTCTTCATGATGCTGGAGATGCATTTGATGCTGTTCTCTATCAGTAGGTTGTTGGATGCTTGACTTACTTATGCATTACTCAACCAGATATTCAGTTTGTTGTCTCACAGATGAGCAGGTTTATGCATTGCCCAAGAGTCAAGCACTGGCAGGCCGTTAAGTGCATCGTTCGCTACTTGAGTGGTACTCGGCTACTTGGGTTGTTTTATCCGAAGGGGGGATCCATATCACCAGATTTGCATGCTTTTTTTGACTCTCATTGGGCTGGTTGCTATGACACTCGTGTGTCCACTAGTGGCTTTTGCTTCATGCTTGGTAGCTCATGTATATCTTAGTTGAGCAAGAAGCAGCCTACTATGGCCACTTCCTGTTGTGAGACTGAGTATAGGGCAGCTTTCACAGTGACTGTTGAGTGTGTGTGGCTCAGATGCCTTATGGCTGATTTGGGTGTTGGTCAGTCTTCTGCCACCACCATCTTCACTGACAGTCAGAGCACATTGGCAGTTGCGAGGAACCCTGTGTTCCATGCTTGCACTAAGCACATTAAGATGCATTATCATTATGTCAGGGAGAGGTTCTCTGCTGGGGAGATTAGCTTGGCATATGTGCCCACGCAGGAGAACATTGCAGACCTTTTCACGAAGGCTCTGCGTAGGTAGAAATTTGAAGCTTTCCGCAAAGCTTTGGGCTTACTTCCTTTTGTGGAGTGATTTCCAAATAGTTTGGCACTTCCTTATACATGAGTGCCAGCTACTTGTTCACCACATCACTCCTAGGGGGGATTTGTTGATATATTTAGGTAGTGATGTGTTTGAACACTCTAGGACCATCGGGGCACTTTTTTCCCTCTTTAGGAGGTTTTTCCCCCCGGCTTGTATATACGCCTATTGCCCTAATGGGATACTTATCTTTGTACATTCTCTAGTTATACATTCAGTATTGTGTGTTGTGATCCAAGCTTCTCCTTCCTAGTGTTGTTCGCGTGCTTCCGCAGATGTCTATCTCCAACATTGATTAAGAATCTCCATTGGATATCTTTGACACATTCCAAATGATGGTTCTTTAATGTAGATCAAATCCACCTGAATCATAGTTCAAGCTTGATGGTCTAAGAGCTCCTCAATCTAAATTATGATTGAGTCTTCAAACTTTGATACAATGAATACCTCCTATTGCTTGAATCTACAAGTTTGATTCTATCAAACGCCTTTTTGATCATATTTTCTAGTTTCTTTTCAGTCCAAACAAAAGAAATGTCAATCTCCTATGCCATGATCTTTCCTCTAATGAGATGATAATGAACATTTGTGTTTGGTTCTTGCATGAAGGGCTTTTGTGTGTTGAACAAGGGGAGCAAGAAGCAGATGGAGAGAGAGAGAGAGAGAAAGAGAGAGAGACAGGAGAAGAGAGATGCACACACATGTGTGGGAGCCTCAAATCCCACATAATGATCTCTCTTGAGGCAACACACTATATATGATGTATATATATGAGATCTCCCAATTAAGGGTCAATGTGACCATAACTAGAAAAATATACAAAGAATGATGTATGAATATATACTAATGTACAGTAAAAGTATGGATCTCAACCTATATGGATCAGCCTACACCACCTACCTTGAACAAGGTGTACGCATGCATAATCTAAAAGCATATCGATAAGAGTCGAGCTCTCACTCTCTCTATTGTCGTGTCAATCATGCAATGACTGACAACTCCAACTGAAATTCTCCAATAACAAGTGCAATGTGTGGTCTCAAGCATAACAACTCATACATCAAACTCCCATATGCAGACAAAACATGTGCTATCCTAGCTAACCTCAATATGTAAGCCATGCTTGAATCCAAGGCATCCAAAGCTCCTTTATCAAGATGAACATGCTCTGATATATCTGTGTCAACATCTAGCATGAGTGAATCCAAGCAACATTTAGCATGAGTGAATCCAAGAATAATTGCATGATCAGTGACTCAAGAAAATCTAAATTAGTCATCCTCTCAACCAAGGATATGTCTATATGCACACTGAGAGCTAGTATGCTATGGCATACACTATGTATCATAAGATTTATCGTGCTCTACCACACCAAGTGTATCATCGTGCTCCACATGAGCTAACTGCACAACATCAATACCATGATCAAACTGATGAGCAAACTCTGACTGAGGATCATCACAATGCTCTACATGAGCATCCATATCATGCTCTAAAGCATCCAAATCATCATTAAAAGTGTGCTCCATAAGGTAATCCATGTGCTCAATAAAATCATGGTCTATATAAGCATCATGAGCATAAAAAACATTCTCTACATGTGCATCCATTTGAGCATATGAGTCTTGCCATACATTTGCATCATGAATGTCAACAGACATGACCAATTTCACACTCCACATAAGTCTCAACTCCGACTAAGATGAGACTATCTCTCACATGAAGTACTTGTAGTGGATACGTGTGCCCAATCCTATCACGTCCCACAAGCATAAGCTATCCCAATTGTAGCTAAAAATGATGCTCACCAAGGAATGCATAACACATGCTCTCCTATAACTAGCTAATTGAAATCAAGGTCATAGGGAATGAAGGCACATAGTGTACATGGCTGAGTATAAGGGATGCTCTACTAGGTAGCATAAGGCATACATCTCTTGCACCACCAATTTCATATCTCATACCATCAGGCATGTGCACATATCCATGGCTCTCACATGAGAATAGATAAAACCACTCGTGATGTGGAGTAATATGAAAACTAGAAAATGTATCAAGCAACCAAGCCATATGTCTATTATGCAATGAATGAGAGGAATCCTAAGATGAACCATAGGAGAAAGTGATATCACCATCACTCACAAAATCAACTGCTATAGACTCTCCTAAAACCAGTACCTGACTTGCATCACATGCATATCTCTAACATCATCATTGCATCCTCTTGAAGCAACATCATTGAATGTGGCCCTCGTAGTCGTAGTGCCAACATTGAAGTGGTAAATGTAAACTATGTCTCATGTCAGTCAATGGACTCACATACATATCATGTAGTCCTTGTCATAAGCTCTACTCACACCTCATACATAACAGACTCATATATAGAATCCATAAGTTGTAATCGGATAGTGGAGTTGGCCAATGCATCCATATCCATCCATATATGGTCAGGCATGTCATGCGGACTCTATGCATCTCTATGAACATACATGTGTAACCCTACAGGAAACAATGTATACCACATCTAAAGTTTCCATCTCGAAAATGCAGTGCCATCAAACCAAGAAGAAATCATGGTGGCAATCCAAGAGACTAGCAATGTAATAAGAGACTAGAAATAATACTCTATCATGAATAGGATCACACATGGATATCCACATCAGAACTCACATCACAAGTGTCTCATTGAAGAAGAAATGATACTTCTTATTTGACTCAGAAAAATTATGCTTACATGGTTAAGGAAGATGAAGAACCTCAAAGCTATGATGAAGCAAAGGTTAAGAGAAAATGGGAAGAAGCAATGAAAGAAGAATTCAATGCACTTGAAGAGAACAAGACTTGGGAACTTGTTCCAAAACCAAATGGTAAGAAAGTGATTGGAAATAAATGGGTTTACAAAATAAAGAAACATGCAGATGGAAGAATAGCCAGATACAAAGCTATATTGGTGGTTAAAGGCTATGCTCAAACTCATGGCATAGATTATGATGAGACATTCAGTCTTGTAGCAAAGATGTCAGCCATAAGGATAATCATTGCTATTGAAGCATCAAAAGGATGGACATTGAGTCAATTGGATATAAAGAATGCATATTTGAATTGATATATATCAGATGAAGTTTACATGGAGCAACCTCAAGGGTTTGCAGATTACAAGTATCCAAATTATCTTTGCAGATTGAGAAGAGCACTTTATGGATTGAAGCAAGCTCCAAGAGCTTGGAGCTATAGACTTGTGAAGTATCTTAATTATCTTGGATATCAAAGTTCAATCGTAGATGCAAGTTTACTTATCAAGAGAACAGATGAAGGTATGATCTACATTTGTGTTTATGTAGATGATATTATAATCACAGGTACTTCTAATGAAGGAATCAAGGAGGTGAAGAGGTTACTTAAGAAGGAATTTAAGATAAGTGATCTAGGAAAATTGTCATATTTTCTTGGAATGGACATCACTTATGCAGAACATGGCATATATGTATCACAAGAAAGGTATCTTCTAAATCTTCTAAAGAAGTTTAACATGGAGAATTGCAGAGAGGCATCAACACCATTAGAGGTCAATCATAAACTTAGCAAATATGATGGTGCAGAGTTCAAAGATATGAGGAAGTATCAATCTTTAGTGGGAAGTTTGATTAATGCTACACTAACAAGACCAGATCTTAGTTATGTAGTGGGAGTTATTTCTTAGTTCATGCATTGTCCAAAGGATCCACATTGGATTGAAGGTCAAAGAGTTCTTAGATACATCAAAAGGACTTTGAAGGAAGGATTATATTATCCTTTTACATCAGATATAAGGTTGAGAGCATATAGTGACTCACATTGGGCACGAAGTCAAGATGATAGAAGGTCAACACATGGATATATGATATACATAGGAGATAAACTTTTGAGTTGGTGTTCAAAGAAACAACATACAATGGTTTTATCATCATCTGAAGCTGAGTACAAAGGACTTGTGGAAGTAGCAAAAGAAGTGATATGGATGCAAACCTTGTTCAAAAGCTTGGACATTGATCAAGGTATACCTATCATACATGGAGATAATATGAGTTCATTGAATCTTGCAACAGATCCTGTATTTCATGCAAGAACAAAGCACATAGAGATTCAATATCATTTCCTAAGAGAAAAGGTAATGGAGAAGGAGCTTGAAGTGGTATACACTTCTACAAAAGATCAGATTGTAGATATTGTAACAAAGAGCTTGGATGGAGTGAAGACAAGTAGATTCAAAGAAATGGCAGGCATAAAGAAAAGAAAGATGTATGAAGAAGACACAGAATGCTAATTAGTGATTGAGGGGGAGCTGTTGGGGCTTCACTCACTAATTATACATGAATACATGAAGGCATATGAAGGAAGAAGAAAGACAAAGAGAAGTAAAGGTAAAGCATTCAGAAAATCAAGCCTAAGTGAAGGGACAAATTCACTCTTGTAATTTAGTGCAAAATTGAAGTTTACTCTTGACATAGAACTTCTAAAATTACGGTTTTGAGTCTAGGAGTATGTAGACCATATGTATATAAGCCAATTTGAGTTGAAAAACATATAGAGGAACTCAATTTGTAAGTCTTATGTGAGTAGAGAAAAGTCAGGTTTTTTCTGAGAGAGATGTTGAGGAAGAACTACTCAGAGTAGGAGAGTTTTCCATGGCTATGAGAAGAATGAAGCCAAGCCATTTTGTATACATCTTCTCTGATAGATAAAGTTGGTTGACAGTTACGAGTTTTCTGGCGCCCTTTTCCGTGATCTTCTAATGGTTAGATCTTATAGCACACTGTAAAGTTTTTTATGAGTAATAGCTCATTTTGAAGTTACTACCTTCAGCTACAATTGATCAAAAGAGCCTTACAAAACGGGATGTGTACTCAGAGAAATGAGTCTAATAGTGAAGGTATGTCAAATCGATGAAGTAATTTTTTAGATTTCAAACACAGTTCCAATATTGAAGAAATTTCAGAAGGTTGCTTCCACAAGTTCTGGAACTTGTCCTGCCGAGGTAGTAGGACTTTCTGGAACTTTAACTTCTTCCACTTCTGGAACCAAAGTTTCTTGTGGAACTGACTCTGTAGAAGGTTGTGAAATTCCTCTTTCTTCAATTTTTTCTTGAATACTAGGAATTTGAGGTTTAACTCCCTCTTGATATGGCTGAACATCTACATCCAAAATCTTTCTAAAAATTCCATAGTCATTTTCACTAATGAACTCCGGAATTTCTGCTTCTTTATCATAAATCTTATCTTCAGCAATATAAGCATTACGTGAAAGAATAACTTCACCTGTCTCTGGAACATAAAACCTGTATCCTTTGCTTTCAACAGGATATCCAATAAAAACAGTTTTCTTTGCCTTTACATCTAGTTTGCCTCGGTCCTTTTTCTCAACATGTACATAAGAAAGTGATCCAAACACTTTGAAGTAACTCACATTAGGTTTTCTACCATAATAAGCCTCATACGGTGTGATTACCTTTAAAGCTTTTGTAGAGGACCTGTTCAAAATGTGATTAGCTGTATGTACTGCATCAAGCAAGAATTTTGGTGAAAGCCTCTTGGACGCCATCATGCTCTGCATCATTTCAACAAGCACTCTATTCTTTCTTTCTGCAACACCATTTTGCTTAGGAGTATAAGCAATAGTAAGGTGTCGAGTAATACCTTTCTCATCGAGAAATGTCTGAAACTCATTTGACAAGTATTCTCCACCTCTATCACTTCTGAGAATCTGGACAGTTTCCTGACTTTCATTTTCAACCATAGCTACAAACTTCTTGAACATAGGAAAGACTTTTGACTTCGACTTAAGACCATAGATCCATGAGTATCTTGTAAAATCATCCACAAATAGGACAAAATACCTGAAACCCTGAATAGAGTCTACTCTCATAGGTCCATTCACATCTGAATGAATAATCTGCAATTTCCTGGTAGCTATAATATGACCATGTTTCTTGAAAGGTAGTTTATGCATCTTACCTTCAAGACAACCTTCACATATATCTGAATCATCAGGTAGCTTGAATGAGGGTAAACTCTCAACCATACCTCTGTCTTTGATATTCTTGAGAGCTCCAAAACTGATATATCCAAATCTTTCATGCCATAGCTTCATATCTTCCACCGGTAACGAAGATTTGACTGCATATGCCTGACTGATTGACAAGACAAAGACCCCTCCTTTATGCGTACCTTGCAAAAGACACTTGTCTTCTTTATGTGATAAGATCTTACAAAGATCTTTCTCAAATGCAACTTTAAAACCATTACTTAAAAATGCAGATATAGATAGCAGATTTATCTTCATTTCAGGTACATAAAGGACATTTGTAATTTGAAAAACACCACCTTCTCTTGACTTTAGGGTTACTGTACCTATTCCCACAACATCCAAATCATTGCCATCTGCAATAGTAACTCTTCTACCTGAAGAATAATAAAGAGAAGAACTCTACAACTTGTCATATGCTTTGTAGCACTTGTGTCGAATATCCAAGGACTTGCTGAAAGAACTTGTAAAGCTGCTTGATCAAAAGCTACTTCCTCAATGGTGATACAGGCATAAGAATCACCTTGAGATTTGCCTTTTTTATCATCTTCTGCAACATTACCTGATGCCTTTTTCTTTTCTGCTGCAATCCTTCTATAACATTCTGACTGAATATGTCCACGTTTCTTGCAAAAAGAACATATTTTTACCTTCTTCTTAGAAGAATTCTCTTTAGATGTCGTAGATACAGAATCTGAAGTAGAAGGTGAGAGGGATCTACTTTCCTTCTTGGAATGTTTTTCCTTCTTCTTATCCTTCTTCTTCTTACCCTCTGATGAAGATGAAAGCGCTTCTTCATTCTCTTCCATTCCCTTCAACTGATCTTCATCTTGAAGCAACAAGAACTCTAACTCTTCAAATGTAACCTCTCTATCTCTTGTGGTAAGGGTAAGAGTGGTTATGAAAGATCGATATGAAATAGGAAGTGAAATAATCAGCGTATTTACCATTTCTTCATCTGATATCTCAACTCCTACATTTAGAAGTTGATCTCTTAAGTCAACGAGTCTCGTAATGTGGGTTTGAATTGACTCACCAGCTTTCATCCTTGTATTTGCTGGTTGTCTCCTCAAGTGAGCTTTTCTAGCAGGATTTCTGCTCTGAAAAAGATTATCAAGCTTTAACCAAGCTTGACTAGAACTTCTGCAAGATCTGATCTGTGGTAGAACATGCTTTTTAACACTCATTGCTATGAATGAAAGTGCTAAAGCATCTCTAGCATCCCATCTTGCATGATCTTCAGTAGGAGGAACTCTAGGTAAAGACCTAGCAGTGACTCTGGATGTGGAAGTGGTTACCTCTTCTTCTGTTGGTTCTGTAATAGCAATTCCAGTACCTCTTGAAGCTTCTGTAGACCCTCCTTTGCTTTCTCGTCTTGGTCTTGTTAAGGATCCATTGACGATACTCCATAAATCCTTTGTCATTAACAAGCTCATCATCATGAAACTCCACATGGGATAGTTAGAAGATCCATCCAACTTGTCTTCAATCTCAATTCTAATCTCACTCATCTTATCTTAAGTGTGTATGTCAATTATGTAGCTCTGATACCAAGTGTTGGAATTTGGGGCCCCAGGATCATCCCAATACTAAAACCTCTTGAGCATACACAACTTAATTGACAAGATGATAAGTGAGATAGAGAAAGAAAGAGATCTTGAGACAAGGATAGGGAACGTAAGCTGGATGCTTACTTCACTAAAAATAATAGATGTCCAAATTACAACATGGGAGTACTACTCAACCATATAAAGTGGTGCACTCACTCATAGAAGAATAAGAAGATGATGATACAAAATTTAGATTATGTCGAAATAATCTAAGTGTGTGTGAAGAGAATGAAGCAACAAAGCTAACAAAATAGTGTAACGAAATTGTAAATCAACCACAAGGTTAACTCACAAAAGATAGTTACCACCACCTCATAGAAGACTTCCTGCTTCAATGAGAGTAGCCTCTCCTTCACCAAAACTTCACCTCCTTCAAGAGTGTGAGAACACTTTGTCTTCAAGAAGATCTCCAAGCTCTAGATCTTTGAGTGAGTGATTATACAAGGAGCCAAGGCCTTGTTTATATAGTTGTTCTCCTCCTTGAAAAGCACATCGAAAAGCACTAATAAAGCTACGTTCGCTAAATCTATCGGAATAGCGTAGCTATCCGTATGCTTTTCCCAAAAGTAAAGTACTAAAAAGAAATCTGTCTTCGCGTTACGTTTAACGGGATTCGAACCCGGGTCATATCGTGTTAGCTTTTGAAAACGTTGAACTAGACCAAGTCCGCCCACGTCGACATAATGAAAGTTTACAGGATAAAGTATTTTATCTTCTGGCTGCACCTGCTTGGAAGAATATAGAGAACTACTTGTTGAAGTTATTTGTTAAGCCAATGAGGACATTGACTTCCAACAGCTCCCCATGGGGTTTGAACCCAAAACCTCCTCCTTCACAACCTTGAGTCTTAACCACTAGTCTATGTGGATCACTTGTTTAAGAGAGCACATGAACTTATGCTTATGTCTAGCCTCGAGATCTTTGGCCATACATGAGTGACCAAATGATGTCTGATTTCAAATCTGTCTAAACTGATCATGGACTTACTTTATTACATTGCTTCATATAGACCTCTTCTTGTAAATCGCCATTCATGAAAGCTATTTTTATATCCAAATAATGTACTTTCCAACCTTTATGGATAGCAAATGCAACCACAATATGAATGGTAGTCATTCATGATGTAAGTGCAAAATTTTCCTCATAGTCAATGCCATATGACTGCAAATATCTGTTGGCAACCACTCGCTTTCTAGCGATCAATGCTACCATCAAACTTTCTTTAAATTTTGAAAACCCACTTCGTACAACATGATTTTTTTTTTTTTGGAAATTCACATAACTCCCAAGTACCATCTCTATGTACAAAATCTATTTCTGATTGCATGGCACTCATCATTTGTGGATCCTCACATGCATCTTCAAAAGTAAGTGGCTCTTCATTACCTGCTCTTGCAATAAGAGAATAATCCACAAAATTACTTGATGCATGGCAAGAGCTTGATCTCGTTCTATGAAGTAAAGGTGCCCAAAATTTGTTGTACTACAAAGTTTGTGTTAGCCACTTTGGCATAGTTTGTGCACTCTTCATAGACATGCGTTCATTATGTAATACATCTTTGACATGTATATCATGCGTGGGTTGAATTTGATGCTCATTTTCATCCATATTTTGATGCAAATGTTCAGCCATAAGTGATTAGAAATTTGAGTAGTTCCGATAATTTTTGGCTGAAACATTTCATCCATGTTTGGCTAGAGATTCTCTACATTTTCAGCTCTATTTTATGGAATTTTTCAGCCCTTTGAGCCTCAGTTGGTTGGTCTACATCGCCATAGTCAACCGGACCACTTTGGAACAAAGGCATGAGTGTATCAAACACATCTTGGGAGGTAATTGTCAGTTGTTTTTTGCATTCAAGTAGACGGAAAACTGAATTTTTGACAAATATCATATCTCCACTCACAATAATTATGTTTTTCAATGGATGGGACAAACAATATCCCTTACTTTTAGCACTATAACCAACAAATATAAATTTATTTGCCTTGTCATCAAGCTTCTGATGTTGTTGTGATGGCACAAGAGCATATGCCAAACAACGAAACATGCATATAAGACTAACCATAGGCTTATGCTCATTCCGAGACTCATAAGGATTGATGAATCTCAATGCTTTTGTAGGGTAGCGATTCAACACATAGTTTGCACACATGATTGCCTCCATCCAAAACTTGTCAGGAAGGTGCTTTCCTTTAACCATACATTGTGTGATTTCAAGGAGAGTTCTATTTTTACATTCAACAACGCCATTTTGTTGAGGTGTATATGGCATCGTACATTGATGTGAAATACCTCTTTCATGAAGGAACGCATTAAACTCATGTGACATGTATTCACCACCAGGATATCTGCATGGAGTCAAAAGCTTGTTTGAAGAAAAGTTTTTAGCCATAGCTAAAAGTTCTTTGAAGCAAGAAAATACCTCATTCTTTGCTTTCATAGGATACACCCATGTATGCAAGTAGCATCATCAATGAAGGTGACAGAACATACATGATCCCAAAAGATGGTCTAGTCTTGAGGGGACGACATACATCACTATGAGCAAGCTCTAATTTTCTTGTAGTGTGCACATGACTAGCTTTTGAAAAGGAATCACGATGCATTTTTCCAAGAATACAACCTTCACATGCATGCTTTATAATGGACTCAAGTTTTGGAAAACAAATAACCATCTTCTTCTTTTGCAAGTAAAGTAAATTATTAAAGTTCAGGTGGCCAAAACGAGCATACCAAAGCTCTATTTTAGCCATGGAAAAGTATGAGTAACCAAGGCATTCAAAGCATCTCTCTTGTATGTATCTATGCGATAAAAACCACTACATAATGTACCAGACATCACGATAATATAATCATTGTTCAAATCATTAACCATACACTTATCATCAACAAAGTGTATATGAAGTACAACTTTGGTGATCAATGAAACTAAAATTAAATTCTTCTTGATACGGGGCACATACAATGAATTTTTTAAGAGAATCACACCTCCATTTGTAGTCGTAAGCTCAGTTTCTCCCACTCCAATGATACGATAAGAGGCATTGTTTGCACACAACACATGTCCTCCTTTGGGTATCTTTCATGAGATGCAAAAAACCTTTTGCATGAGATTATGTGCTTTGAAGCACATAATCTCAAAGATGCAAAAAACCTTTTGCATGAGATTATGTGCTATGAAGCACCATTATTCAAGAACCAATCCAAATCATCCTCACCTAAAACCATACATTTCCAATGCAAAGATGCATCATAGTGACATGTAACAAAACATGCCCAAATATCTTGAGCCATGTTAGCTTCATCATTCTTTTCATTTGCTAAATTTTCAACAATAAACATGTTGGATTTCTTCTTCTTTTCATTGCACTTAGCAAGCTTTCTACACTCATTAATTGTATGACCAGCCTTTCGACAATATTTGCATCTTTTCTTCTTTTGCAAATCAGCATCATTAGAGGAATGAGTGGAAGAGGAAGGTTAACGCTTGGTTTTGATGAACCCAAAGTTGAACCATACTTGCTTTTCCCTTTTTGTGAGATAGAAAATGCTTGCATTCCCTCACTCAAACCACTCCTATTCATATATATATATATATATATATATATATATATATATATATATATATATATATATATATACACACACACACTATGTGCGTGTGTGTGTTTGTGAGTGTGTTACTGTGTATTTTTATTAATGTTTTTTTGTACGTGCATGCATTGTTAGAGAGAGATACAGAGAGAACAGATATGCTATGCTCTTTCCTCTTCGCGTATAGATTTGACCGCCAGACAAGGAGAGAGAGAGGGGGGTGGAGAGACAGCGAAGAACACAAATAAGTTTTAAGACCACAGTTTAAATGAAAAAAATAACAAGAAGAAAGATTTTTAATAAATAGAAAAAAGAAAGAGAGAGAGGCAGAGAGAAAGAAATAGACAGAGAAAGATCAAGAGAGAAAGAGCGACAAAGAAAGCGAAAGTAATAGAAAAAGGTAAAATAGGAAATAGTAAGAGAATATTTTAGACTAATAAAAAAATATGTCTTTTATGAAAACAAAAGATAAAATATAAGGATAATAATAGAAAAATATAAAAATAAACGAAGAAGTGATTATGAGTTTAAGTTTTTCTCGCAGACTATCCAAAGATTAAAGATAAGAAGTGGACATGATTGAATTACAGCTGTGGAGAAGGATCATTTTGGGAGCTTTCTACCTCTATTGGTGTCATTTGTAGCTGATATGAATGAGAATGAGAAATATCTATTACAGAAACATAGCTCGAATTTGTATTTCACTTCCCAAATTGGTCACTTCTCAAATTTGTATTTCACTTCCCGATTTGTATTTCACTTCCCGATTGGTCACTCTTACTACCATTGTTGAAACTCCAAGCTGTATTGTTGATTCTCCTTCACCTCCAAAGAAACCTAAAAGTAGCTCATAGATTTATGCTTTTGTAAACACCATTCTCATATTTAAATTGAATTGTGTCTTTGAAGTCAAAGTTAGTTAACTTAATATGCAAGTTCCCTATGCACCTGTATAGGAACATTTGAAAAATCAAACCAAAATCAAGCCATCCCTTGGTGGAAAAATGTATTTTGTCATCTTCATAGATGATCATACACGTGGTATGTTTGAATTGCATGAAAAAAAATGTGAATTCTTTAATCATTTCAAAAGCTTCAAAACCCACAGAAAAAAGGAGATAGCAGCGTTTATAAAAAATTCCACTGTGAAATCGAATGGATGGAGCGTTTATCAAAAAATGTGTGTGTGAGGGACATAGAGAAGTAGAGAGATAGAGGAAGACAGAGAAAATAAATGCCTTCGGAAGAAGGACAACACGTGTATAAGTCATCTATAGTGTTTTTAACTGCTATCCACCTCATATCCTTTTACAGACCACCAAAGGTACCCTTTTATGGTACACCAAAGAAAAATGGAAAGGTACATCCATAAAGAAAAGTAAAAGTACTGGGAATGGTACATCCATAAAAGTACTGGGAATTTTAGCGTGACATAAAGTCTTCTGGTGTGGTTGCAAGTGTATTGACCGGAAAAGCGAACATAAAGACACACATATTGTATTGCGTCTGGTGTGGCAAGAGGCTCTCTCCTTCGGTGCCCTCCCTACGTGTCTAAATAATGGTGTCATCAAGTTAATTCACAAAACGGGAGATAAGAACAAAATCCGATAGATTTTCTGGTTCTTTTTTCCATCCTTTGAATGATCTGCACATGCATCTTTGTTACAGTTATCACAGCTTCGCTGCTTTTCTTTCATCTGATCTTCACCCACCAAGAAAGATAAAACTATGAAGAAGTAGATCCTCATAGTGAAAAATGACCTATGTTCCATAAACACACAGATGAATCGTAGGAGTAACTAAGATGTATGGAAGCCTCTGTAAGACACAGTGTTGCGCCATCGCCACGCCTCGGAAACAGGCAAGCATGAGCAGAAACGACAAGCGTCCACTGTAGCGGCGGGTAGTGATTAAGGATGGCTTGTCACCAACAACAGTTCAGGACGGTTGCGCGTTTTCCATCAGAGGAGGTCTACGTTCTAGACATTGAAAGTATTTCAGTGCCAGTACTTCGAACGGCATAGCTTACGACAGCTCCGCAGAATCTGCATTTGAACGGTTGCAGTAGCCTCCAGACTGTGAACGCACGTTCAGCTGTCCTCTTGGCGTAGTGCCATCCAACGAAGGTACGGAAGGTGTCGTGATAATCTGCTCGGAGTGTCGCGATAGACAACTTGCAATGGAGGTGTCGCGATAGTCTGCTGGGAGTGTCGCGATAGTCAGCTGGCCCGATGTCGCGATAGTCTGCTGGACGTGTCGCGATAGGCAGGCCCTTGTCGCGATAGTTTGAGAGCCCTCGAAGTCCGTGCACGATAGACAGTGGAATCGCAAAGGGGCGCTACCTGCTTGTTGTGGTTAAAGGATTTATTAAAAGAAACTCCTTTATCTGCGCGTGGCGGCCTTTCACATTCTTTCAGGAAGATTCTAAAAAGCTTTTTTTATCAATCTTAATAGTGGTGACTTTCTTTTATCAACCCGTCTCAATTTTTGACCCGCGACAGACGGCTCTCATTACCACGCGATGGTCGCTTTTAGCAGAATTATTTCTTTCTTCTTTTGCTTAAGCTTCAAAGTCCTTCATATTGGGAACGATTTAACTCTTTGTCAAAGCGACTCACAAGAAATTACTTCAGCTCAATGCAGCTGACATCTTCTCTAAAACTTTGAGTTTGTTCATCAAAAGGAAAAAGATCTTCATTCTCGGGGTGTCCCTCTTTTGTCATGGATTTGGCGACCCCCTCTCTTGTGAGAAGTAACTTGGCCCCTCCTCCCGGGGAGACCGATAACCTGGCCTCTTTGTTGGAGGGGGATTCTTGTGCCGCCCTAGGGGCCTTCGAGAGTGCTGAACCCCCCTTGGTCTCCCTCAATAGATCCGCAATTCTGTCAACTCAGGAGGAGCTCAAGAAAGTTTGCCTCGTCGGCCAAATGTTCGGCCCTAAGCCCCCACTCGAAACTGTGCGACAGTGGCTTCGCAACGAGTGGTTCCCCCGTGGGCTAGTTGTTTGTAAGTGTCAGTTCTTACCGGCAAGCCACTTGCTGCTAGTCTTTGAAAATGAAGATATGGCGTTTCGAGCCCTTAGTGTCGGAACTTGGCAACTCGGCCGGGCGACCTTGTGCCTATTCAGATGGTCCCCTGATTTTACTCCCGACAAATCGAAATCGCTTCGGTACCCTCTCTGGGTTGAGCTCCCTAACCTGCCTTACTTCTTGTACAAATTCGTGTGGGACATCGTTTTTCCTATCGGCAAGCCATTGGCCTCACGCGAGGACATTGGTGGTCTCATTTATGAAGGTGCAAGACACTCGTTCAACGCTAGGTGGCACCCTCAAATCTGTGTGGAGGCTGACCTCAGTATGCCACTTCCATCGAAGATCAAACTAGACTTGGGCGAAGGGGATGTATGGGAGCAAGACATGAGTTACAAAAACCTTCCCAACGCGTGCTTTCGCTGTGGCCAACAGGGTCACAGGATTAAAGATTGCCCTCTGAGACGAAAAAGCAAGCGAAATCAAGGAGCCCCCAAAAATGCTCAAGATAGCAATGGTGCATTGAATCACTCGATGAAAGTAGAGGAATTCAAGGGCCCCCTTAATCCAGAAGCTGATGTAGACGGGTTCATCGAAGTTAGAAGAAGAAGGAAAAGAAGCCCTAGGGCAACTTCTGAGCGAAACAACATGTCAGTTACCCCCTCCAGCAACTTGTATTGCAATCTAGAAAAGGACATCAATGAGTTTGACTATCCTGGTGGGAACCAACTTGAGGTGGACACCGACGTCAAAGGCCTAGAGATTCCTGACAGTAAAGAAACCTTGCAGGAGGGTTACACTACAAGCAAAGAAGACGGCTTTACTACTAGCAACGAAGATAACATGGATAGTGAAAGCTCCATCATCGGATCGACTATTCCGGAAACGGAGCTGAAAACGGTGCCCAGTTCTTCCCAGCAGGAGGCATCCCGCAAAGGAAAGCAACCTATGGAGTTACCGTGGAAAGCCCCCACAAGAACCTATTGCTAACTCGGGATCCGATCCGAGCGAAAAAGAAAGATGAATCCAAGAAAAGAAAGGACAAAGCTCCCTCCCGCAAAGAGGGATCACTACGACAATGATCATCATCTCGTTAAATGCTAGAGGGCTAACCGACCCCTCAAGAGCGATCATCATTGGTCAATGGCTTCGGGACATTAGCCTAAACCCAGATTTTATATGTATTCAAGAGATTAAAATTGACGGAGAAGACCTCCAGAAACGGCTTAGACATGTCTCCTCGACCCATGCATTAGGGGAGAAAGTGAGCCCTGCATGGGCCTTGTAAGGATCCCTAATTTTTAGGGATTAAGAAGCTTAATCCATGACTTTTGGGAGCCAGATGATACCACTAGTGGTATTGTAAAATAAAAAATGTAGATGAAATAAGTCTTTTTTCATGTCACACGCGAGTTTCTGTGAGCCATTCGATTGATTGAATCAATGGTTTACATTGAATTGGATTTGAATCTAGAGAGAGACTAAAAAAAACTCGTGGGAGTAAGGACAAAGACTGTCCCCACTCTCTGCAGAAAAAGTGGCCGTTAGATTTATCTAGATCCGATGGATCGGCGCAATTTGTGCTGAGCTCATTTTTGGGATGCATCGGCGTCGTCCGATCGAGGGCTCATCCAATGGTTCCCATTAGAAGGCGCTTTTTTCATGTGGGCAGTCAATCTAAGCCATCAGATCTTGTCCAGATCAAAGGCCACGAATTCAAGCGCTCAACTTGCCTGCAGTTCAAAGTGGACCGTCCGATCGGCGCTCAAATCCAATGACTCATAGAAAAAGGCGCCTTTTGTCATGATTGCTTTGATCTCATCCATTAGATCTCAAGCTAATCCAAGGGTCCAAGTTTGTAGATGCCTTGACTTTTGGCATTTAACCTTGGCCATTAGATATTTGATCAATCCAACGGTTCTAATCAAATTTCGAGGTATTCGAAACCATCTTCTAAAGAAAACCATGAATTCTAGATGGTTTTAGGCTCTTTGACCACACAAAAACAAGGGAAGCCTATGCCTAGTCTATGTGTTTAAGGGACTAGACTGTGGCCACCACCCTCTTCTCATTGGTCCATGACTAATCAGCCCTTAATCTAAAAGGCCCATTCAGGGTTCATTTTTTCCCCTAATGGTTTGGATTTCAACGGCGCATCAGCGGGGGTCCGGTGGAACGGTAATCGGTATTAATCAACTCTGGTTTGAAAAGTTTGAGAACTCCATTGAAGATGAATGCCATCGATGGATTGCTGTTTCTTTCGGTGCTCCCTTTTGTTTTACTTTAGTTTCTTTGTATGCCCCTAATGGGGAGTTAGAGAGACTTAACACTTGGGCCTCCTTGGACTCGCTCCCCCACAACGTGCTTATTTGTGGTGACTTCAACATGGTTGAGGACCCTATGGACAGATGGATGAGCAAGGGTAGGGTCATCGATAGTCGGGAGAAAGAAACGTGGGACAAAACTAAACTACACTTGGATTTGGTCCAATTCAAAGACTCGAATGGCTTTTCTTGGTCAAATCTCCAAGCAGGCGAGGACCTGAGGAAAGCTAGACTTGATAGATGCTACATTTCTCAGAGTTTTACTCATCAGTGGGGCCACCCTTCCCTCTCGCAACGCACCGACCTCACCATCTCTGATCATTACCCGATCGTCATCACTTTTCAACCCCCCACCAAGATCCGTAAGGCTCCTTGGTTCCATGCCAGTGTGCCCTCCTTCTCTCTCCCCTCCGTCCATCAAGAAATTTCTGATGTGTGGAAGGAGGCATTCGCCTCTGGCTTGTCCCCAGCCAAGTGTTGGAGAAGTGCGGTCGATAAGTCACGACAGATCATGATTAGATCCAGGAAGATGCTAGAGACTGTGCGGCGGGCTCGTAGAGAAGCTCTATATCATAGACTCTGGCGGCTCGAGGAGGAAGTGAACAAAGGAAAATCTCAAGCCCAGAAAGGACTCCAAAAAATCAGAGCGCTGCTGAGATACGAGGAAGAGATACAAAGGAAAAATTTGCATATTTTCTTCAAGGAGTGGTGGGCTGGCAAAGCCGACAAACCCACCAAAGAGATGTGTCGTATCCTCAAAAGGAAACACAACAGAGAATCGATCCCCTTATTGCTAGACGCAAATGGCAATGTATGCAATACGGAAGAAGATAATTTTGGGATCATTGAAGGGCACTTCACGAGACTCCTGGGGACCTCAAACCCCCTCTCCCACCATAGAAGGGACTGTGTGGCAGCCATATCTAGGGTTTCCCCCCACAGGATACCACTCAACCTTCACTCTCTGCTTCATGCCTCTATCTCTGAAGCCGAAATCATTGAGGTCATTGATGCCCTCCCTTCAGGTAAAAGCCCGGGACCCGACGGGCTCACTAATGAGTTCTTTAAATCCTTCAAGTTGGTGGTTGCCACTCAAGTTTGGCGCGCTTCCTTCTTGTCTCAACAATGGCATTATCAAGTTAGTACACAAAAAAGGGGAAAAGAACAGAATAGAGAACTGGCGTCCCATTACAATGCTCCAAACAGGATACAAGATCATCGCCAAAGTCATTGCCAACAGAATCTCTTGCCACTTGAGAGCGTGGTTAAGCGAGGACCAAAAAGGCTTCATCAAAGGTAGGTCAATTTTGGAAACCATTATAGATATGTGGGAAGGTCTTTAATTTGCAAATGAGTCCAAACAAGAAGTTGTTTTCCTCAAGATCGACTTTGATAAAGCCTACGACAGGCTAGAATGGGACTATATTCTACAGTCGCTACAAGATCTTGGATGTAGTCAGAAATTCACCAAGATGATCGCGACCCTTCTCGGAAACGCATCGACCCAAATTAACATTAATGGAAAACTTTCAAAGGTGATCAAACTTAGAAGATCTATCAGACAAGGGTGCCCATTGGCTCCCCTTCTCTTTGCCATCGCCACGGAAGGGCTTAACAGGCTGGTGGAGCATCAGGTGGAAGCTGGTAACATTAAAGGCCTTCGTTTTCCGCATGACCACAGTCAGATCACCATGAGACTTTTTGCCGATGATATGAACGCTTTTGTTCACAATGATAGTACCAGCCTGGAGACGTTCTGGAAGTGTCTTGCTACTTTTTGTGAAGCCTCTGGATCCATAATCAACCACTCTAAGACCGCCTTTAGAGCTATTGGTGGGTCACAGCCCGACTTTCTCATTGATCATGGCTGTCAAATCATTCGGCAGGGCCAAATTTTTCGGCTTCTTGGGATTCCCTTGGGGTTTGCATCTCTATGGAACAGCGGTGGAACTGGGTGCTTGCCAAACTCGAAAACAACCTTAACTATTGGAGAGGTATGCAAATCAATCTTGCTGGTCGTGCTATGGTTATCAACACGTTCCTCTTATCATCTACCATTTATTTCCTTTCTTGTTGGAGACCGAAAGAGCAAGATCTGTCCAAACTGGATAGTATTTATAGAAACTTCCTTTGGACGGGCGACCACAATAGGAGGGGGGTGCCTAAAATCAAATGGTCCATCTGCACCAGCCAGAGAGATAGTGGGGGACTTGGTATCTTGGACATTGGGTGCATGGCTAACAAATTGTCGGCCAAATGGATGATTAAGGCTTGGTGCAATGGGGAGGCCTCGTGGGCCAAGTTGATCTTCAGAAACAAGAATGAGTTGGCGCTCATGGGTTTCCAAAATTGGAAGAATCTTGACATCTTGACCTTGCTGTTTTCCCCGATCCCCGTCTTCCCGAAAGGCTCTAATCTGGTGTGCTCCCTTTGGAAGAGTTGGAATAAAGTCAAAAGCTTCACAAGAATCAGTGAAGACTGGAAGTGGGTTGCCGGTATCAGACAAAACGACTCTATCTGGTTTCCGATCCATGGCATCCGGAGTGTGGAATCTTGGAACATTCAAAATGCCAAGAAGCTATGGAACAAAGGCTTCAAAAAATGGAAACATCTCTGGAAACAAGACACCAACCGCTGGATCAACTTTGAGGATATTGACCCTAGCATCAACATTTCGCATGCAGAATGGAACACTTTGCAAAGCAGATGTCTCGCCTGGGACCGACACAAAGTTCGCCTTCTCATGGGACACGACATGTCAAGCTCGCTTGGTCTCAAATGGCACAATGGGAACAGCCTATCAAAAATCCCGAACATCAAAGAAACGATCGACTATTCGGTTAACCTCAACAAAAAGTGGTGCCTGTCATGGACGCGGCTTCGGTGGGACATGATGTTCATGGCTATCTGGCACCCCCTCATAGAAATCAAAAAGTCTGTCCTCTTATGGAAAATTCTTCATCATGGAATCTGGACCAACCTTAAGGCTAGCAAAATTTGTGGGACCCCTCCCTGGTGCAAACGCTGCTACCGGTCTATCGAAGATGTTTCACACATCTTCTTTACCTGCCCCAACTCCAACAGACTCTGGCAGGTGGTTGGAAAGAGAATTAGACTTCAAAAACGTCTCAATTGGCAGCAAGCCCTGCTGGGAGAAGCGATCGGCTGCTCCGCGTCTCTCTGGAATGCCATCAGAGGGGAGGTCCTATGGAAAATCTGGCGGGAAAGATGTGCTTTCAACTTCGGTGACTCCCCCAAGGAGTGGTCAATTGAGAAATCGTTGTTCCTCCTTGGCAAAAGGATTGTCAACTGTAAAAAATCCCCCCCCTTTAGGCATCATCAAGTACTCCTTTTGATCGATAACAAGCTTAAACCCAAGTGGGCCCCACATGAGGATGATGAGAGGGTAATTAACCTTCTTTGTAATGTCATCTAAGCTCTGTAAAAGCTTCCCCTGCTTTGTGGGATTTGGGGGGTCCCGTGGGCACTAGTCCCCTTCTCTTGTACTTTTCTTTATTTAATTCAAGTCCGGGAGAGTAGGCTAATGCCGAACTTCCTTTATATTAAAAAAGAACAAAATTCGATGGAATAACAAAGGAAAAATTGTTGACGGTCAGGAGAAAGAGATATGGGATAAAATCAAGCTCCATCTCGACCTGGTCGAGGTGAAAGACATGAAGGGATTCTCCTAAACAAATCTCCAATCGGGGGAATCTTTGAGGAAAGCAAGACTTGATAGATGTTACATCGATCAGAACACCATCCTTCAGTGGGGTATTCCTTCGATTTCCCAACACATGGACCTAACTATCTCAGACCACTACCTGATTACTCTGTCTTTCAAACCGATTCCCATGTTCCAGAAAGCCCCTTGGTTCCATGCTTGTCAAACATCGTTTTCCCTCCCCTCTGTCCACCAAGAAATTTCTGAGGTGTGGGCGAAAGACTTTGCTTATTGTAATGAACCGGCTAAGTGTTGGACAAGCGCGGTGGAAAGGACTCGAAAAATTCTAATCAGGACTCAAAAGGCTATAAGAGATATACGAAAAAAAAAGAAGAGAAATTGTGTACCAGAGGCTCACATGGCTTGAAGAAGAGGTGAACAAAGGTAAGTTACATTGCCAATAAGGTCTTTTGAAAATCAAGGGAAGACTAAGATTAGAGGAGGAGCTTCAAAGGAAAAATCTTCAAATTTTCTTCAAAGACTAGTGGGCGGGGAAGGCCGACAAACCATAGAAAGAGATGTGTAACATCCTCAAAAGGAAACAAGCTAGGGAATCCATTCCCCTATTGATCGATAACAATGGAACCGAATGTTGCACTGAAGTGGAGAATACATCTATCATCGTCGAGCACTTTACCAATCTTCTCGGGGTCTCGACTCCTCTTTCCCCCCACAGACGCGACTCCATGGCAACCATCTCAAGGATGTCTCAAACTAGAATCCCACAGAACTTGATTGCTCTGCTGGATGCTAACATCTCCGAGAATGAAATTATCGAGGTTATTGATGCCCTTCCCAATGGGAAAAGTCCGGGTCGGGATGGCCTCACCAATGAGTTTTTCAAGTCCTTCAAACATGAGGTGGCCACCCCACTACGTCTCATGTGGCAAGAGGCTCTCTCATTCGATGCCCTCCCTGAGTGTCTTAATAATGGCGTCATCAAGTTAATCCACAAAAGGGGAGATATGTGCCCACGCAGGAGAACATTGCAGACCTTTTCACGAAGGCTCTACCTAGGTAGAAATTTGAAGCTTTCCGTAAAGCTTTGGGCTTACTTCCTTTTGTGGAGTGATTTCCACATAGTTTGGCACTTCCTTATACATGAGTGCCAGCTACTTGTTCACCACATCACTCCTAGGGGGGATTTGTTGATATATTTAGGTAGTGATGTGTTTGAACACTCTAGGACCATCGGGGCACTTTTTTCCCTCTTTAGGAGGTTTTTCCCCCCGGCTTGTATATACGCCTATTGCCCTAATGGGATACTTATCTTTGTACATTCTCTAGTAATACATTCAGTATTGTGTTTTGTGATCCAAGCTTCTCCTTCCTAGTGTTGTTCACGTGCTTCCGCAGATGTCTATCTCCAACATTGATTAAGAATCTCCATTGGATATCTTTGACACATTCCAAATGATGGTTCTTTAATGTAGATCAAATCCACCTGAATCATAGTTCAAGCTTGATGGTCTAATAGCTCCTCAATCTAAATTATGATTGAGTCTTCAAACTTTGATACAATGAATACCTCCTATTGCTTGAATCTACAAGTTTGATTCTATCAAACGCCTTTTTCATCATATTTTCTAGTTTCTTTTTCAGTCCAAACAAAAGAAATGTCAATCTCCTATGCCATGATCTTTCCTCTAATGAGATGATAATGAACATTTGTGTTTGGTTCTTGCATGAAGGGCTTTTGTGTGTTGAACAAGGGGAGCAAGAAGCAGATGGAGAGAGAGAGAGAGAGAAAGAGAGAGAGACAGGAGAAGAGAGATGCACACACATGTGTGGGAGCCTCAAATCCCACATAATGATCTCTCTTGAGGCAACACACTATATATGATGTATATATATGAGATCTCCCAATTAAGGGTCAATGTGACCATAACTAGAAAAATATACAAAGAATGATGTATGAATATATACTAATGTACAGTAAAAGTATGGATCTCAGCCTATATGGATCAGCCTACACCACCTACCTTGAACAAGGTGTACGCATGCATAATCTAAAAGCATATCGATAAGAGTCGAGCTCTCACTCTCTCTATTGTCGTGTCAATCATGCAATGACTGACAACTCCAACTCAAATTCTCCAATAACAAGTGCAATGTGTGGTCTCAAGCATAACAACTCATACATCAAACTCCCATATGCAGACAAAACATGTGCTATCCTAGCTAACCTCAATATGTAAGCCATGCTTGAATCCAAGGCATCCAAAGATCCTTTATCAAGATGAACATGCTCTGATATATCTGTGTCAACATCTAGCATGAGTGAATCCAAGCAACATCTAGCATGAGTGAATCCAAGAATAATTGCATGATCAGTGACTCAAGAAAATCTAAATCAGTCATCCTCTCAACCAAGGATATGTCTATATGCACGCTGAGAGCTAGTATGCTATGGCATACACTATGTATCATAAGATTTATCATGCTCTACCACACCAAGTGTATCATCGTGCTCCACATGAGCTAACTGCACAACATCAATACCATGATCAAACTGATGAGCAAACTCTGACTGAGGATCATCACAATGCTCTACATGAGCATCCATATCATGCTCTAAAGCATCCAAATGATCATTAAAAGTGTGCTCCATAAGGTAATCCACGTGCTCAATAAAATCATGGTCTATATAAGCATCATGAGCATAAAAAACATTCTCTACATGTGCATCCATTTGAGCATATGAGTCTTGCCATACATTTGCATCATGAATGTCAACAGACATGACCAATTTCACACTCCACATAAGTCTCAACTCCCACTGAGATGAGACTATCTCTCACATGAAGTACTTGTAGTGGATACGTGTGCCCAATCCTATCACGTCCCACAAGCATAAGCTATCCCAATTGTAGCTAAAAATGATGCTCACCAAGGAATGCATAACACATGCTCTCCTATAACTAGCTAATTGAAATCAAGGTCATAGGGAATGAAGGCACATAGTGTACATGGCTGAGTATAAGGGATGCTCTACTAGGTAGCATAAGGCATACATCTCTTGCACCACCAATTTCATATCTCATACCATCAGGCATGTGCACATATCCATGGCTCTCACATGAGAATAGATAAAACCACTCGTGATGTGGAGTAATATGAAAACTAGAAAATGTATGAAGCAACCAAGCCATATGTCTATTATGCAATGAATGAGAGGAATCCTAAGATGAACCATAGGAGAAAGTGATATCACCATCACTCACAAAATCAACTGCTATAGACTCTCCTAAAACCAGTACCTGACTTGCATCACATGCATATCTCTAACATCATCATTGCATCCTCTTGAAGCAACATCATTGAATGTGGCCCTCGTAGTCGTAGTGCCAACATTGAAGTGGTAAATGTAAACTATGTCTCATATCAGTCAATGGACTCACATACATATCATGTAGTCCTTGTCATAAGCTCTACTCACACCTCATACATAACAGACTCATATATAGAATCCATAAGTTGTAATCGGATAGTGGAGTTGGCCAATGCATCCATATCCATCCATATATGGTCAGGCATGTCATGCGGACTCTATGCATCTCTATGAACATACATGTGTAACCCTACAGGAAACAATGTATACCACATCTAAAGTTTCCATCTCGAAAATGCAGTGCCATCAAACCAAGAAGAAATCATGGTGGCAATCCAAGAGACTAGCAATGTAATAAGAGACTAGAAATAATACTCTATCATGAATAGGATCACACATGGATATCCACATCAGAACTCACATCACAAGTGTCTCATTGAAGAAGAAATGATACTTCTTATTTGACTCAGAAAAATTATGCTTACATGGTTAAGGAAGATGAAGAACCTCAAAGCTATGATGAAGCAAAGGTTAAGAGAAAATGGGAAGAAGCAATGAAAGAAGAATTCAATGCACTTGAAGAGAACAAGACTTGGGAACTTGTTCCAAAACCAAATGGTAAGAAAGTGATTGGAAATAAATGGGTTTACAAAATAAAGAAACATGCAGATGGAAGAATAGCCAGATACAAAGCTATATTGGTGGTTAAAGGCTATGCTCAAACTCATGGCATAGATTATGATGAGACATTCAGTCCTGTAGCAAAGATGTCAGCCATAAGGATAATCATTGCTATTGAAGCATCAAAAGGATGGACATTGAGTCAATTGGATATAAAGAATGCATATTTGAATGGATATATATCAGATGAAGTTTACATGGAGCAACCTCAAGGGTTTGCAGATTACAAGTATCCAAATTATCTTTGCAGATTGAGAAGAGCACTTTATGGATTGAAGCAAGCTCCAAGAGCTTGGAGCTATAGACTTGTGAAGTATCTTAATTATCTTGGATATCAAAGTTCAAACGTAGATGCAAGTTTACTTATCAAGAGAACAGATGAAGGTATGATCTACATTTGTATTTATGTAGATGATATTATAATCACAGGTACTTCTAATGAAGGAATCAAGGAGGTGAAGAGGTTACTTAAGAAGGAATTTAAGATAAGTGATCTAGGAAAATTGTCATATTTTCTTGGAATGGACATCACTTATGCAGAACATGGCATATATGTATCACAAGAAAGGTATCTTCTAAATCTTCTAAAGAAGTTTAACATGGAGAATTGCAGAGAGGCATCAACACCATTAGAGGTCATTCATAAACTTAGCAAATA
Organism: Ceratopteris richardii; assembly: GCA_020310875.1. Taxonomy (NCBI): domain Eukaryota; kingdom Viridiplantae; phylum Streptophyta; class Polypodiopsida; order Polypodiales; family Pteridaceae; genus Ceratopteris; species Ceratopteris richardii. The sequence continues at coordinate 108,147,221 of CM035417.1, read as the reverse complement.
TGATGGTGCAGAGTTCAAAGATATGAGGAAGTATCAATCTTTAGTGGGAAGTTTGATTAATGCTACACTAACAAGACCAGATCTTAGTTATGTAGTGGGAGTTATTTCTTAGTTCATGCATTGTCCAAAGGATGCACATTGGATTGAAGGTCAAAGAGTTCTTAGATACATCAAAAGGACTTTGAAGGAAGGATTATATTATCCTTTTACATCAGATATAAGGTTGAGAGCATATAGTGACTCACATTGGGCACGAAGTCAAGATGATAGAAGGTCAACACATGGATATATGATATACATAGGAGATAAACTTTTGAGTTGGTGTTCAAAGAAACAACATACAATGGTTTTATCATCAACTGAAGCTGAGTACAAAGGACTTGTGGAAGTAGCAAAAGAAGTGATATGGATGCAAACCTTGTTCAAAAGCTTGGACATTGATCAAGGTATACCTATCATACATGGAGATAATATGAGTTCATTGAATCTTGCAACAGATCTTGTATTTCATGCAAGAACAAAGCACATAGAGATTCAATATCATTTCCTAAGAGAAAAGGTAATGGAGAAGGAGCTTGAAGTGGTATACACTTCTACAAAAGATCAGATTGTAGATATTGTAACAAAGAGCTTGGATGGAGTGAAGACAAGTAGATTCAAAGAAATGGCAGGCATAAAAGAAAAGAAAGATGTATGAAGAAGACACAGAATGCTAATTAGTGATTGAGGGGGAGCTGTTGGGGCTTCACTCACTAATTATACATGAATACATGAAGGCATATGAAGGAAGAAGAAAGACAAAGAGAAGTAAAGGTAAAGCATTCAGAAAATCAAGCCTAAGTGAAGGGACAAATTCACTCTTGTAATTTAGTGCAAAATTGAAGTTTACTCTTGACATAGAACTTCTAAAATTATGGTTTTGAGTCTAGGAGTATGTAGACCATATGTATATAAGCCAATTTGAGTTGAAAAACATATAGAGGAACTGAATTTGTAAGTCTTATGTGAGTAGAGAAAAGTCGGGTTTTTTCTGAGAGAGATGTTGAGGAAGAACTACTCAGAGTAGGAGAGTTTTCCATGGCTATGAGAAGAATGAAGCCAAGCCATTTTTTATACATCTTCTTTGATAGATAACACATGTTTGTGTAGAAGGATTGGATCTAATTCCTCTTTTGTAGTGAATTCTAAGTGATTTCATATGAGTGTGAAAGTTGGTTGACAGTTACGAGTTTTGTGGCGCACTTTTTCGTGATCTTCTAATGGTTAGATCTTATAGCACACTGTAAAGTTTTTTATGAGTAATAGCTCATTTTGAAGTTACTACCTTCAGCTACAATTGATCAAAAGAGCCTTACAAAACGGGATGTGTACTCAGAGAAATGAGTCTAACAGTGAAGGTATGTCAAATCGATGAAGTAATTTTTTAGATTTCAAACATAGTTCAAATATTGAAGAAATTTCAGAAGGTTTTGAATTTATTACTTGAAATTTTTGCTTGAAATGTGTTTCTTAACATTAGTAAGAACTTCTATTAGCAAATGATGAAAATAATTTACAAGGATCAAGCTAATACATATGAAATTTGAAGCTGAAAGAAAAGTTGCAGATTTCTGAGAAGTAAACTTTTGAATTTCACTAATTTTAGTGATGAAGTTTCCAAATTAAGAGTATTGCCAAGCTAATGATGGTTATGGAGGTGTTCTAGTACCACTTTATCTTAGTTCTTGTAGTGTCTCATACATCAAAAATAATTATGTCAACGACATATATGCACAAATAGATAACTTGATTGTGATTATTCTTGATGAACAAAGAACGGTTTGCATTGCTTGGCATAAAACCTTGATCTCGTAGATAGTCTCCCACTATTAAATTCCAAGCTCTAGGATCTTGTTTCAATCCATACAATGCATTTTTGAGGTTGCATACAATATGATTAGGGATTTGAAATCCTAGAGGTTGTGATGTATATACCTCTTCACTAATCCAACCATTGAGAAATGCATTTTCCATATCTACTTGAAGCACTCTCCAATTCTTGCAATAGCTACACTCAGTAACATCCTAATTGTAGTCATGTTTGCAGCTCATGAGAAGGTTTCCTCATAGTCTATGCCATGCGTTTGAGCATATCCATTGGAACATAATTTGGCCTTCTACCTAAAAACTGATCCATTTGAATTTCTTCTCAACTTATAGACCCATGTGTAACCTATTACCTTCATATTGGTTTGCAATGGAACCAACTTTGAAGTGTCCATTTCTTTTGATGCTTTTATCTTCTCTTTCCTATCTTTCTCCCAATTAGGGTTACCTTTATCTTCTTCATATGTTAAAGGTTCCTCTAAAAATGAGTCTTAGGCCAAATAAAAAGATTTATTTGTAAAAAATGTAGAGTCATTTCCATACCTTTTAGGTTTCTTTCTCTCCCTTGTTGACCTTCTATGAGTATGCTTGGAGCATTCTCCAAATTCTCGCATTTTGGCCTTTCCTCATGACTTCTAAAGATTATGGTCTCTTTCCTTATCTTCTAATCATCATCAAACTCAATTCTTGGATCCTAGACCTATGTATCGGCTTTGCTACTTGATGGATGTAAATCAGATTCAACTTTTTATGGTAGGTTTACCTTTTGTTTGTCCTCATCATACCAAGAGTTTTCTTCTTCAAACACAACATCTTTTCTTGCAGTGAATTGCTTGATGGAAGGATTATACAACATGTAGCCCATATGAGTTGAATCACAACCAAAGAATATTGCCTTTCTTCCCCCTTTATCAACTTTAGCTCTAATTTGTGAAGGCACATGTATAAAAGCTAAACAAGCAATTACCTTGCAATGACCTAGACTTGGTTTTCTATAGTTCAAGCTTCATAAGTGGTCATACATTGAAGAGATTTGGATGGAATTCTCTTGACAAGATATGCACCTATTGAGATTGCTTCTAACCATAAATATTGTGGCTTCTCTTTTTCAAGAATTGTTCTAGCTATTTCAATTAGATTCTTGTTTCTTCTTTGTGCAATTCCATTCAATTGAGGTGAATACTTGGTAGTTACTTCCCTATTGATGCCTTTATCCTACAAGAACTCATCAAACACTTTGGAGAACTATTCTCCCCCTCCATTTTATCTTAGTTTCTTTAATAGTCTACAAGTATGATTCTGCACATGTGTTACGTACTTCTTGAAACATTGAGACACTTCATTCTTATTCTTGATAAAGTACAAAATGGTCCATCTACTATGATCATCAAAAAACCAAACATAATACCTTGAGCTTGCCAATGAAGGTTCTTGACTTGGTGTCAACACACATCTCTCTGTACTAAGTCCAAGAGGTTGTTCTAGATAAAGCCTTTTTGGTTGAATGATCATCTTTCTACCTTCCCAATCTACCCATTTTGCATTGATATGTTTGGCAGCCCTAGAAAACTCTCATCCATGGATATATCCTTCAAGGTTCTTTCATCCACATGAGCAAGTTTCTTATGCCACACTTCAAGATTACTTAAGGTTTGAGACCTAAATTTGAATAGAGCTATGATCTTGGTTTTTCCTACTTCAAAAGTAAAGATCCTATCATGCTTCTCACCTTTGGCTGTCCTCTTGAAGCCTTGAAATGGGTCTTCCAAAAAAGCTCAATGTTGGGTGAACCTAACATACAATCCTTTTTCAACTATTTGGCTTACATTTATTAGGTTTTCAATGATGGTGGGTACATAGAGAACCTTACTCAGAATGTTTTTCTTGCTATTGGAAACTTCGATATTACTAATCTTCTCCACATCATGCTTGGTGTCATCCTCTGTTTGTACTTCATGTCTATGCTTTGGAATTTCAAAGTCAGATAGTAGAGCAATGTTTAATTCAACATGGTTTGAAGCATCCTAACTCTAGAAAGCGGCACTTTTCAAAGCCCTGTAACTCAAAAATGGTGAGGAATTAGCTTAAGCTTGTGAGAGACACTTTTATTCAATTTTTCAATCTGCACCGTAGTGTTCGAGAGGACTGAGGTCCAAATTCGCCTCCAAATGCAACTTCTGAGCCCTGCAAGTTTCAAAATTCAGAGAGTAAAATCAAGACATTTTCTCAAGACATTTTCTTATAATGAACTAAATGTAGATCCCTAAACGAGGTACTTAAAACATGATTCATAAAAATTTCACTTAGACACTTTTATTCTCCTATACTTTCTCTACTTTTCTCTCGGATAGAGTTTTTCTTAATTCTTTCATCTTCACCTTCTGATTTCAACTAGAAAACATGATGTGAATAAGATCTAGAGAGAGATTATGAACCTTGTCATCCCAAAATTTTTCCTACATGCATAAAATGACCTAGTTATTCATTCTAAGCATTATCCCCACAATGAAATTCAGAAAGTTCAAAATGAATTATTTCTCTAGCAAAGAGGCCTATTAAATCTTTTGAGGAGAAAGTCTTTGATGTGTGTTGTATACCTATTTTGATGCTTTGAGTTCCTCACTTAATTTAAAAGCATCTTTTACCTTAGAATAATATTTCTGCTTAGTCTTGGTCTAGAGCAAGCCTAGGTGGTCTTCCAACTCTCTTTTGTACTTTAGGGATAAAAGATGATCTTTTTGGGTGATTCTTGTATTCCTGGGATGTCCTATAAGAACTTGTATACTCAAAATTGCATTAGATTGCTCTACATGATTCTTGGAGAGAAATCGAGTGTGGGCTGATCTTAGAGTCATTTTGATATGTTTTTAACTTGGGGACTCACTTGTAAGGTTTTTCTTCTCCTTATGAACGTTATGGGATCAAGAAATTTTCTAAAAGCCCTTAGTTTCCTACCTTAGATTTCTCTCCCAAGACATCTTTAGCAGAATTATTGTGGAACATGTTTTTGTTCTTTTTTAAGCAAAATGAAGGTAATAGAATCCCAATGGTTCTCGCTATCTTTGGTGATGTACGTGAAACTTAGTTTCACTCTTAGTGCTCTATTTGTAAGACACAATTTCTTTGCACAACAATCAAGATTGGCACTATTCTCCAATCAGTTCCCTTTGTGCGTTTTATGTTTCATTCAATCTTGTGATACTCTTGATATACTTGAAATTCCATAAATCCTTTCTTTATCTTCGGACTGACTATCATAAAATGATAAGAGGAGATGCTTGAAACATGCCCTAAGATGGAGAAATGGGAAGTAATCCTCCACCATGGCTTTTGTCGCAAGTGGTTAGCGAATTGGACCCCCAACTATGAGGTCAAAAGCTCAAACCACCTTAGATGTAACATGGGTATTCAAAGCCCAGGAAGTAAGCTTGAGCAAGACAGATGGAAGGCTTGGATGGCACCTTGAGAAATTTAACTTTCCTTGGGTAGCACTTGATTGAGGGTTTAGGATATCGACCATGGGTGAAAACAAGGTTCGAGACACTCAAGTTTAAAACAAGGGGTTCAAGATACGAAGGTTGAGAAGAAGAGGTTCAAGAAACTATGTGAGGGTGTGGACATCAAATCAAGGGCCATAGGGAGTGCAAGAGCTAATCGTTCAAGACAACTAATGACCAAGGGAAGAAGAATTTCATAAATGACTAGGTAGGAGATATTTAAAACATGCCCCAAAGGGAGGATTAGGAAGAAATCCTTGACCATATTTTGTGGAAACATAGGTTAGCCCATCAGACCCAAGAGCTGAAATACTTAGCAATCATGATGGCACTGCCAACATAGAGAAATCGTGGGCTAAGGACTTCGAATCTTTTACTATTTTCAATTCAAATGCCCTATGACATGATCATTGATGTCATCTCTACTCCAAAATCATTCAAAAATAAACTATTCATAAATAAATGCCAGACACACTTGTTCAAGCCATACACACATGAGATGCAAAGAACTTGATTTGTTCAATCCACATTTAGCACTTCTTTTCTTGGGAAATAAAAGTTTCTACTATGCTAACATTGAGCTAGTTCTTCTACTTTTTCTATTACTTACTTGAGAAGTATGATGAAGGAAATCTATCTACCGAGCCTTCAGACTATTTTTACTCCTAAATTATAAAGGGAATCTATCAATAACAAAGATAACAGAAAAAATATCTTCAAAACATGAAAATGAACTCATCAACACCTCCAACAAAGCTTCTTACAACCTCTCCCAACCCTCAACATGTCAATGGAGACATTACACAATAACACTTCCTTGGCAAGGGCACAAAGATGTGTTGTAGACTAGCTAACATGAAGCATAGATGACATCTATTGGTAGGCGGTCAAATTTAAACTACCAATTCAAGCATGTTTACCTTGTACAACTTTAAGAAGATGCATCCCATGAGTCTATCGTGCTTAGAGGTGCACGTTTGAAGAGGATCAACCCCACATACATAAAATTATCAAAAACATTACTCAATGCATGAAAAAGCACTTACCAATGATAGATATAGGGTTTGAACACCTGAAGAAGAAAATGGGAGCTCCAAATAAATAGGAGAAGAGAAAAACGCAAGAAGAAAAATGTAGAAATTTTCCACTTGATTATTCAAAAAAATCCCTTATAGCTTAGGGGTTTTCTCAATTATACTCAGATACCAAACCCTTTTTGCATAGAAAAATGCCTAAAATAAATATATGAGCTTTGCAAAATACTCCTAAGGTTCAAGAACTCCTTATCCTTTTCAAAAATTGAGTGTAAGCACAGTATTATATATGGTTTTCTAAAAAAATAGGTATATATGACATTGTTCACCTCTCCTTCCCAACTTCTCTCTCCATTTATTCTTCGTTATTACTTGACTTCATTCAAGGAATATGCATGCACTTCATGGCCCGATAGTGAAACTTTTGATGGGCCCCTTCACGTCTTCAAGTCTTTATTTCATGTCTTTGCTTCACTTATTCATGATTTTGCTCCTTCAGGGCTTTAAGTCTTTAGTTCATATCTTTGCATCACTTATTCCTTCTTCCAAAAAGCATTGATGTGAAGCATGTCTATTTGGAAATTTTTCATGGCTTCCATTTAAGAACCGAAAGTATGTGAGGAGCCATCCAATTTATTACTTCATGCAACCACAAGGCAACCACAGAGCCATCCCTTGGTCAAAACACGTCTTTTTTTTGTTATGTACATAATGCAACCAAAGAGCTACCCTTGGTCAAAATATATCTTTTCTTTTTTACATTCATAGATGATCATACAAGAATAATATGGATTTATAGTTTGAAGAAGAGATTTGAAGTCTTTCATCATTTTGAAAGCTCAAAAACCTTTTCAAAGAAGTAAATAGGAGGGTTTATGAGAACTCTAAGATTAGATGGAGGCAATGAACACTCCTCTAATGAGTTTCTTGATTCTTTTAGCTCATGTGGCATAAAGAGAGAGTTTCCATGGTGTATATGTTGGATCTGTGTAGAAGTCGGAGAGACACGAGAAGCACACATAAGGAGCATAAGCAGAGCACGACACATGGAGAAGACAAATCGCTAGAATAGCTCTCTCTATGGATAATGAACCAAAATGAAGTAAGAGCAGAATAATATCCCTAAGTACAAAGTACCACCACATATGAATGTATCAATTATGTGGTAACATGGGGAAAAAACCTCTTGCCAACACTAGAGTAAAAAGTGCCCACGTATAGGGAAAATGTTCACATCAAAGCTACTTGAGGAACACATAAGTATAATGAAAACCCCTAGAGCAAATCATGTGAACACATACAAAGAGTGACATATCAGCTCCCACAAGGTAATAAGCCTAAATCTTTGCAAAACGCTTCAAATGATTCTCATGGAAGAGCTTTGGTGAATATGTTTGCCATATTACCCTGTGTAGGCACATATACCAAATCAATATCGCCTACATGAAATCACTCTCTTACATAGTGATAATGCACCTCAATATGTTTGGTCTGTGCATGAAACACTCAGTTGCGTGCAACAACCAATGCACTCTAACTGTCACTGAGAATATGCATAGAAGCATCAATCTCCATGCAAAGATCCATCAATAGGCATCTTAGCCATATTCACTCCACTATAGCTATGAAAATTGCCATGTACTCAGCTTCACAAGTCGATGTCAGCAATATAGGTTGCTTCTTACTTAACCAAGATATGCATGAGTCTTCAAGGAAAAAGCAATTACCACTAGTGGACACATAAGTATCATAACAACCAACCCAATCAGTATCTATAAAAGCATGCAAGCATGGATAAATATCTCTTCCATAAAAGAGAACTAAGTTCAAAGTGCCTTTGAGGTATCTGAACATAGGTTTCACTGCTTGTCAATGCTTAGTGCTAGGGCTATGCATGAATCAAATCAATTGGGAAACTACATACTACATATCAGGCCTTGTGTTGCATGCATATACAAGACATCCCAAAGCTTTCTGATAAAGAGAAGTGTCAAATGCATCACTAGAATCCTCAACTAAGAACCTAAATCCTGTCTTAACTAGTGTGGAATCTGGCTTGCAATCCTCAAAGTCAAAACGCTGAAGTAGTTTTTCAATGTACTTTGCTTGATGCATAAAAACTTCCCCCGTCAATGAATACAAATTGGATGCCAAGATAGTAGCTCAAAAGACCAAGATAAGTGACATTAAAAGTATTCTGCAGATCAGCCATAAGAATGTCAAGTTTTGCATCACATGACCCACTCAAGAGTATGTCATTGACATAAAAAACAATCACTATAAGGTCAGCACCATCTTTGCATACATAGAGTGTGCTTTGAATTGGACTATATGTGAAGCCAAGAGCAATCAATTGCTCATGGATTTTGTCATACCATGCACAGGGAGCTTTCTTGAAACCATAAAAAGCTTAATGCTAGTGACAAAGCATATTCTCTTGCCCTTCATGGAAAATCTATGAGGTTGCTTGCAAGAAACTAAGGATTACGATCACCCCATGGCAGAGAGATGACTCTCTTCCCAACCTTATGCCTGTATATATAGCTACCCCAATAAATGAAGACTACAAATTTATCTAGAGTACACGAGTGCATGTGCAATCTCCTCCACTCCTTTTATAGCTTCCACTAGAGTCCACTAGTGGTTAGTGTACTCACCACTCAAGTTAAGTCTCCCTAGACTCAAGGTAACTCATGTTAACTTGAGTTAGAGGGCTCTAGAGGTCCTTGGGCAAAAGACTCTCCCCATGTTCCCATGGGGTTTGAGCCCAAGACCTCCTTCTTCACAACCTTTAGACTTAACCATTAGCCTAAGTGGATCACTCGTTTAAGACATCAACTTATGCTTATGTCTAGCCTCAAGATCTTCGGCCATACATGAGTGAGCAAACGGTGTCAAATTTCAGATCTGCGTGAATGGGTCGGACCCTTAGATCGTAAACTTAGTTTATTACATTCTTCTCCCCTTGGGAAAGATTTTTGTCCTCCAAAATAAAGCTATATATAATAACTGTAGGCAACCCCCAAGGCTCACGTTCTTAAACCGAAAGAACATGTTCAACTTCTAAAACTAGAAGAAACATGTATCATCTCTATGGTGGGATCCGTGCCCATATGATTCAAAACACTATCTGGCTTTGCACTTTGATAAACTCATCAAAATACAAAGTAGTGAATGAATTATAGGGGTGGATCATGTACTTAATAACTAAGGTGGGTTTCTTATCCCAATCAAGACTTTGAGAACTCTTGATTCATTTGAATTGGACTTAGAAAACTTCAACTTTGATCGGCCCAAACATCTAACTTGGATGTTTCTACAATGGTTAGCTCCCAACCAACAACTACTTGATTTCTTCTCCCGACTTGAGGACTACTTTGTCTTAATGGGTTTGAAATTCCTATGTAACCTGTACGAGAAAGTTCTCCATTTACTTTGGATCAACAAAGCTATAAATTTGAAAAATCAAATCCAAAATGAAAATTATCCAACCTAGGATACTTTACTCAACAATCTTTGGCTTTACGTTGTTAGGGAGTGTCAATCTAAAGAACAATTCCAAACTTCTCTTTTCTAGAGTGTACTCTAAGAAGCTAAGGATTACGACCACCCCCTGCTAGAGATATGACTCTCCTCCCAACCATATGCCTATATATACAGATGCTCGAATCAACAAGGACCACAAATGTACCAAGAGTCCACAAGTACATGGGCAATCTCCTCCACTCCTTTAATACCTTCCAATAGAGTCCACTAGTGGTTGGTATACTTGCCACTAGAGTTAAGTCTCCCTAGACTCAAGTTTATTCATGTTAACTTGAGTTAGAAGACTCTAGAGATCCTTGGGCAAAAGACTCTCCCCATGCTCCTGTTGCAATTTGGGGCCCCATGATCGTTCCAATACTAAAACCTCTTGAGCATACACAAATTAATTGACAAGATGATAAGTGAGATAGAGAAAGAAAGAGATCTTGAGACAAGGATAGGGAACGTAAGCTGGATGCTTACTTCACTAAAAATAATAGATGTCCAAATTACAACATGGGAGTACTACTCAACCATATAAAGTGGTGCACTCACTAATGGAAGAATAAGAAGATGATCATACAAAATTTAGATTATGTCGAAATAATCTAAGTGTGTGTGAAGAGAATGAAGCAACGAAGCTAACAAAATAGTGTAACGAAATTGTAGATCAACCACAAGGTTAACTCACAAAAGATAGTTACCACCACCTCGTAGAAGACTTTCTGCTGCAATGAGAGTAGCCTCTCCTTCACCAAAACCTCACCTCCTTCAAGAGTGTGAGAACACTCTGTCTTCAAGAAGATCTCCAAGCTCTAGATCTTTGAGTGAGTGATTATACAAGGAGCCAAGGCCTTGTTTATATAGTTGTTCTCCTCCTTGAAAAGCACATCGAGAAGCACTAATAAAGCTACGTTCGCTAAATCTATCGAAATAGCGTAGCTGTCCGTATGCTTTTCCCAAAAGTAAAGTACTAAAAAGAAATCCATCTTTGCGTTGCGTTTAACGGGATTCGAACCCGGGTCATATCGTGTTAGCTTTTGGAAACATTGAACTAGACCAAGTCCGCCCACGTCGACTTAATGAAAGTTTACAGGATAAAGTATTTTATCTTCTGACTGCGCCTGCTTGGAAGAATATAGAGAACTACTTGTTGAAGTTATTTGTTAAGCCAATGAGGACATTGACTTCCAACAATCCCTCCTTCAATGTCATATTGGTACAAGATTCAGTAACCTGCAAATCTTCTCATGACTATCTCTAGTCAATGCTTTGGTAAAAATATCTGCAACATTCTCACTAGAAGGAACATAAACTAGCTCAATGTGCTTCTTAGCTATCTGCTCTCGAATATAGTGGTAGTGTACCTCTATATGCTTTGTCCTTGCATGATGCACTAGATTCTTAGCTATAGCTATAGCACTCTGGCTATCTGAAAATATCTGAATGGGTTGATGTACTCTTACATCAAGATAACTGAAAATCTTCTGCAACCATACTGACTCTAGAGTAGCTGTAAATGCTGCACGATATTCAGCTTCACACGATGAAGTGGCAATAGTGGGTTGTCTTTTTGAAAACCATGAGATAAGACAATCTCCAAGATAAAAACAAAATCCACTAGTACCTCTTCTTGTGTCTCTATCACCTGCCCAATCAGAATCTAAAAATCCTTTTAGTAACAAATGTGTAGATTTCGAAAATACCATAGCATAATTTGAAGTTCCCTTCAAATAACGAAAGATCCGCTTTACTGCTTTCCAATGTAACACTGTCGGATTCTGCATGAACCTTGATACTTGAGAAACTTCAAACTCTATATCAGGACGTGTATTACAAAGATATATCAAGCAACCAACTGCTTGACTATATAGAGTAGCATCAAATGGCTCTGCATCTGCTACCATTTGTAAAGACGTGTTCTGATCCATAGGTGTTTGTATAGGTTTAGAATTACCCATCTGAAACCTTTCCAAAAGTTTCTCAATGTACTTCTGTTGTGTCATGTAGATACACTCATCTCGAAACAGAAACTGAATCCCAAGATAATAATGTAGAATGCCTAAATCATTCACATCAAATGTTTGCTTCAATTCTTCTTTGAATATCTGCAAATCTTCATCTCTAGAACCTGTGACTATAATATCATCCACATAAATGATTGCTATAATCATCATACCTGTTTCAGCTTTGACATAAAGAGTTGGAGTTGCATCTAAGTTATGGAAACCAATGGATAAAAGATATGTATGTATCTTTTCATACCATGCTCTAGGTGCCTGTTTTAAACCATACAAAGCTTTTATAAGCTTACACACTAAGTGTTCTTTACCTGTCTCTTCAAAACCTTTTGGCTGCTGAATATACACATCTTCGTGTAAATCACCATTTAGAAAAGCCGTCTTAATGTCAAGTTGATATATATGCCAACCAAAATGTGCTGTTAGAGCAAGTACTGACCTAATAACAGTCATCCTAGATGTAGGAGCAAATGTCTCATCATAATCAATACCTTTTTGTTGTGCATATCCTTTGACAACCAGCTTGGCCTTGTATCTATCAATAGTACCTTCTGCTTTCCTTTTGATTTTGAAGATCCATTTTACACCTATAGCCTTCTTTCCTTCTGGTAACTCACATAGCTGCCAAGTTTGATTCTTATGAATAGAATCAATCTCTTCTTGCATAGCTTTTCTCCAAATCGGAATGTTAAGTGCATCTTTAACACACGCAGGTTCATCTTCAATAGTCGTAAGTGCCAAAATATCATGAATCTCAAAGTCTTCAGCAAAACTTACATGATCTTTTTGCTGTCTAGTTTGACTTCTTGTTCTTACATGATCTTGTTGTTGTTGTCTAGCCTGACTCCTTGTTCTTCCAGTAAAAGTCTTTATACCACTATCTTTCCAAGTCTGATATAACCACGTAGGTGTATCCTTGAATAGTGGTGAAACTCTTTCGGAACTTTCAGCTTCCACAAGTTCTGGAACTTGTCCTGCCGAGGTAGTAGGACTTTCTGGAACTTTAACTTCTTCCACTTCTGGAACCAAAGTTTCTTGTGGAACTGACTCTGTAGAAGGTTGTGAAATTCCTCTTTCTTCAATTTTTTCTTGAATACTAGGAATTTGAGGTTTAACTCCCTCTTGATATGGCTGAACATCTACATCCAGAATCTTTCTAAAAATTCCATAGTCATTTTCACTAATGAACTCCAGAATTTCTGCTTCTTTATCATAAATCTTATCTTCAGCAATATAAGCATTACGTGAAAGAATAACTTCACCTGTCTCTGGAACATAAAACTTGTATCCTTTGCTTTCAACAGGATATCCAATAAAAACAGCTTTCTTTGCCTTTACATCTAGTTTGCCTCGGTCCTTTTTCTCAACATGTACATAAGAAAGTGATCCAAACACTTTGAAGTAACTCACATTAGGTTTTCTACCATAATAAGCCTCATACGGTGTGATTACCTTTAAAGCTTTTGTAGATGACCTGTTCAAAATGTGATTAGCTGTATGTACTGCATCAAACAAGAATTTTGGTGAAAGCCTCTTGGACGCCATCATGCTCTGCATCATTTCAACAAGCGCTCTATTCTTTCTTTCTGCAACACCATTTTGCTGAGGAGTATAAGCAATAGTAAGGTGTCGAGTAATACCTTTCTCATCGAGAAATGTCTGAAACTCATTTGACAAGTATTCTGCACCTCTATCACTTCTGAGAATCTGGACAGTTTCCTGACTTTCATTTTCAACCATAGCTACAAACTTCTTGAACATAGAAAAGACTTCTGACTTCGACTTAAGACCATAGATCCATGAGTATCTTGTAAAATCATCCACAAATAGGAAAAAATACCTGAAACCCTGAATAGAGTCTGCTCTCATAGGTCCATTCACATCTGAATGAATAATCTGCAATTTCCTGGTAGCTGTAATATGACCATGTTTCTTGAAAGGTAGTTTATGCATCTTACCTTCAAGACAACCTTCACATATATCTGAATCATCAGGTAGCTTGAATGAGGGTAAACTCTCAACCATACCTCTGTCTTTGATATTCTTGAGAGCTCCAAAACTGATATATCCAAATCTTTCATGCCATAGCTTCATATCTTCCACCGGTAACGAAGATTTGACTGCATATGCCTGACTGATTGACAAGACAAAGACCCCTCCTTTATGCGTACCTTGCAAAAGACACTTGTCTTCTTTATGTGATAAGATCTTACAAAGATCTTTCTCAAATGCAACTTTAAAACCATTACTTAAAAATGCAGATATAGATAGCAGATTTATCTTCATTTCAGGTACATAAAGGACATCTGTGATTTGAAAAACACCACCTTCTCTTGACTTTAGGGTTACTGTACCTATTCCCACAACATCCAAATCATTGCCATCTGCAATAGTAACTTTTCTACCTGAAGAATAAGAAAGAGAAGAAAATACTTCTCTACAACTTGTCATATGCTTTGTAGCACCTGTGTCGAATATCCAAGGACTTGCTGAAAGAACTTGTAAACCTGCTTGATCAAAAGCTACTTCCTCAATGGTGATATAGGCATAAGAATCACCTTGAGATTTCCCTTTTTATCATCTTCTGCAACATTACCTGATGCCTTTTTCTTTTCTACTGCAATCCTTCTATAACATTCTGACTGAATATGTCCACGTTTCTTGCAAAAAGAACATATTTTTACCTTCTTCTTAGAAGAATTCTCTTTAGATGTCGTAGATACAGAATCTGAAGTAGAAGGTGAGAGGGATCTACTTTCCTTCTTGGATTGTTTTTCCTTCTTCTTATCCTTCTTCTTCTTACCCTCTGATGAAGATGAAAGCGCTTCTTCATTCTCTTCCATTCCCTTCAACTGATCTTCATCTTGAAGCAACAAGAACTCTAACTCTTCAAATGTAACCTCTCTATCTCTTGTGGTAAGGGTAAGAGTGGTTATGAAAGATCGATATGAAATAGGAAGTGAAATAATCAGCGTATTTACCATTTCTTCATCTGATATCTCAACTCCTACATTTAGAAGTTGATCTCTTAAGTCAACGAGTCTCGTAATGTGGGTTTGAATTGACTCACCAGCTTTCATCCTTGTATTTGCTGGTTGTCTCCTCAAGTGAGCTTTTCTAGCAGGATTTCTACTCTGAAAAAGATTCTCAAGCTTTAACCAAGCTTGACTAGAACTTCTGCAAGATCTGATCTGTGGTAGAACATGCTTTTTAACACTCATTGCTATGAATGAAAGTGCTAAAGCATCTCTAGCATCCCATCTTGCCTGATCTTCAGTAGGAGGAACTCTAGGTAAAGACCTAGCAGTGACTCTGGATGTGGAAGTGGTTACCTCTTCTTCTCTTGGTTCTGTAATAGCAATTCCAGTACCTCTTGAAGCTTCTGTAGACCCTCCTTTGCCTTCTCGTCTTGGTCTTGTTAAGGATCCATTGACGATACTCCATAAATCCTTTGTCACTAACAAGTTCATCATCATGAAACTCCACATGGGATAGTTAGAAGATCCATCCAACTTGTCTTCAATCTCAATTCTAATCTCACTCATCTTATCTTAAGTGTGTATGTCAATTATGTAGCTCTGATACCAAGTGTTGGAATTTGGGGCCCCAGGATCGTTCCAATACTAAAACCTCTTGAGCATACACAACTTAATTGACAAGATGATAAGTGAGATAGAGAAAGAAAGAGATCTTGAGACAAGGATAGGGAACGTAAGCTGGATGCTTACTTCACTAAAAATAATAGATGTCCAAATTACAACATGGGAGTACTACTCAACCATATAAAGTGGTGCACTCACTCATGGAAGAATAAGAAGATGATGATACAAAATTTAGATTATGTCGAAATAATCTAAGTGTGTGTGAAGAGAATGAAGCAACGAAGCTAACAAAATAGTGTAACGAAATTGTAAATAAACCACAAGGTTAACTCACAAAAGATAGTTACCACCACCTCATAGAAGACTTCCTGCTTCAATGAGAGTAGCCTCTCCTTCACCAAAACTTCACCTCCTTCAAGAGTGTGAGAACACTCTGTCTTCAAGAAGATCTCCAAGCTCTAGATCTTTGAGTGAGTGATTATACAAGGAGCGAAGGCCTTGTTTATATAGTTGTTCTCCTCCTTGAAAAGCACATCGAAAAGCACTAATAAAGCTACGTTCGCTAAATCTATCGGAATAGCGTAGCTATCCGTATGCTTTTCCCAAAAGTAAAGTACTAAAAAGAAATCTGTCTTCGCGTTGCGTTTAACGGGATTCGAACCCGGGTCATATCGTGTTAGCTTTTGGAAACGTTGAACTAGACCAAGTCCGCCCACGTCGACTTAATGAAAGTTTACAGGATAAAGTATTTTATCTTCTGGCTGCGCCTGCTTGGAAGAATATAGAGAGCTACTTGTTGAAGTTATTTGTTAAGCCAATGAGGACATTGACTTCCAACAGCTCCCCATGGGGTTTGAACCCAAAACCTCCTCCTTCACAACCTTGAGTCTTAACCACTAGTCTATGTGGATCACGTGTTTAAGAGAGCACATGAACTTATGCTTATGTCTAGCCTCGAGATCTTTGGCCATACATGAGTGACCAAATGATGTCTGATTTCAAATCTATCTAAACTGATCATGGACTTACTTTATTACATTGCTTCATATAGACCTCTTCTTGTAAATCGCCATTCATGAAAGCTATTTTTATATCCAAATAATGTACTTTCCAACCTTTATGGATAGCGAATGCAACCACAATATGAATGGTAGTCATTCATGATGTAAGTGCAAATTTTTCCTCATAGTCAATGCCATATGACTGCAAATATCTGTTGGCAACCACTCTAGCTTTCTAGCGATCAATGCTACCATCAAACTTTCTTTAAATTTTGAAAACCCACTTCGTACAACATGATTTTTTTTTTTTTTGGAAATTCACATAACTCCCAAGTACCATCTCTATGTACAAAATCTATTTCTGATTGCATGGCACTCATCATTTGTGGATCCTCACATGCATCTTCAAAAGTAAGTGGCTCTTCATTACCTGCTCTTGCAATAAGAGAATAATCCACAAAATTACTTGATGCATGGCAAGAGCTTGATCTCGTTCTATGAAGTAAAGGTGCCCAAAATTTGTTGTACTACAAAGTTTGTGTTAGCCACTTTGGCATAGTTTGTGCACTCTTCATAGACATGCGTTCATTATGTAATACATCTTTGACATGTATATCATGCGTGGGTTGAATTTGATGCTCATTTTCAGCCATATTTTGATGCAAATGTTCAGCCATAAGTGATTAGAAATTTGAGTAGTTCCGATAATTTTTGGCTGAAACATTTCATCCATGTTTGGCTAGAGATTCTCTACATTTTCAGCTCTATTTTATGGAATTTTTCAGCCCTTTGAGCCTCAGTTGGTTGGTCTACATGGCCATAGTCAACCGGACCACTTTGGAACAAAGGCATGAGTGTATCAAACACATCTTGGGAGGTAATTGTCAGTTGTTTTTTGCATTCAAGTAGACGGAAAACTGAATTTTTGACAAATATCATATCTCCACTCACAATAATTATGTTTTTCAATGGATGGGACAAACAATATCCCTTACTTTTAGCACTATAACCAACAAATATAAATTTATTTGCCTTGTCATCAAGCTTCTGATGTTGTTGTGATGGCACAAGAGCATATGCCAAACAACGAAACATGCATATAAGACTAACCATAGGCTTATGCTCATTCCGAGACTCATAAGGATTGATGAATCTCAATGCTTTTGTAGGGTAGCGATTCAACACATAGTTTGCACACATGATTGCCTCCATCCAAAACTTGTCAGGAAGGTGCTTTCCTTTAACCATACATTGTGTGATTTCAAGGAGAGTTCTATTTTTACACTCAAGAACACCATTTTGTTGAGGTGTATATGGCATCGTACATTGATGTGAAATACCTCTTTCATGAAGGAACGCATTAAACTCATGTGACATGTATTCACCACCAGGATATCTGCATGGAGTCAAAAGCTTGTTTGAAGAAAAGTTTTTAGCCATAGCTAAAAATGCTTTGAAGCAAGAAAATACCTCATTCTTTGCTTTCATAGGATACACCCATGTATGGCAAGTAGCATCATCAATGAAGGTGACAGAACATACATGATCCCAAAAGATGGTCTAGTCTTGAGGGGACGACATACATCACTATGAGCAAGCTCTAATTTTCTTGTAGTGTGCACATTTGGCAGCAAGCCCTGCTGGGAGAAGCGATCGGCTGCTCCACGTCTCTCTGGAACGCCATCAGAGGGGAGGTCCTATGGAAAATCTGGCGGGAAAGATGTGCTTTCAACTTCGGTGACTCCCCCAAGGAGTGGTCAATTGAGAAATCGCTGTTCCTCCTTGGCAAAAGGATTGTCAACTGTAAAAAATCCCCCCCCTTTAGGCATCATCAAGTACTCCTTTTGATCGATAACAAGCTTAAACCCAAGTGGGCCCCACATGAGGGTGATGAGAGGGTAATTAACCTTCTTTGTAATGTCATCTAAGCTCTGTAAAAGCTTCCCCTGCTTTGTGGGATTTGGGGGGTCCCGTGGGCACTAGTCCCCTTCTCTTGTACTTTTCTTTATTTAATTCAAGTCCGGGAGAGTAGGCTAATGCCGAACTTCCTTTATATTAAAAAAGAACAAAATTCGATGGAATAACAAAGGAAAAATTGTTGACGGTCAGGAGAAAGAGATATGGGATAAAATCAAGCTCCATCTCGACCTGGTCGATGTGAAAGACATGAAGGGATTCTCCTGGACAAATCTCCAATCGTGGGAATCTTTGAGGAAAGCAAGACTTGATAGATGTTACATCGATCAGAACACCATCCTTCAGTGGGGTATTCCTTCGATTTCCCAACACATGGACCTAACTATCTCAGACCACTACCTGATTACTCTGTCTTTCAAACCGATTCCCATGTTCCAGAAAGCCCCTTGGTTCCATGCTTGTCAAACATCGTTTTCCCTCCCCTCTGTCCACCAAGAAATTTCTGAGGTGTGGGCGAAAGACTTTGCTTATTGTAATGAACCGGCTAAGTGTTGGACAAGCGCGGTGGAAAGGACTCGAAAAATTCTAATCAGGACTCAAAAGGCTATAAGAGATATACGAAAAAAAAAGAAGAGAAATTGTGTACCAGAGGCTCACATGGCTTGAAGAAGAGGTGAACAAAGGTATGTTACATTGCCAATAAGGTCTTTTGAAAATCAAGGGAAGACTAAGATTAGAGGAGGAGGTTCAAAGGAAAAATCTTCAAATTTTCTTCAAAGACTAGTGGGCGGGGAAGGCCGACAAACCATAGAAAGAGATGTGTAACATCCTCAAAAGGAAACAAGCTAGGGAATCCATTCCCCTATTGATTGATAACAATGGAACCGAATGTTGCACTGAAGTGGAGAATACATCTATCATCGTCGAGCACTTTACCAATCTTCTCGGGGTCCCGACTCCTCTTTCCCCCCACAGACGCGACTCCATGGCAACCATCTCAAGGATTGCTCAAACTAGAATCCCACAGAACTTGATTGCTCTGCTGGATGCTAACATCTCCTAGAATGAAATTATCGAGGTTATTGATGCCCTTCCCAATGGGAAAAGTCCGGGTCGGGATGGCCTCACCAATGAGTTTTTCAAGTCCTTCAAACATGAGGTGGCCACCCCACTACGTCTCATGTGGCAAGAGGCTCTCTCATTCGATGCCCTCCCTGAGTGTCTTAATAATGGCGTCATCAAGTTAATCCACAAAAGGGGAGATAAGAACAAAATTGAAAACTGGCGTCTGATTACCATGCTCCAAACAGGATACAAGATAATTGCAAAAGTTATCGCCAACTGAATCTCTTATCCTTTAAAGTCATGGATGTGTGAACACCAGAAAGGTTTTATCAAAGGTAGATCTATACTTGAAGCAATTGTCGATATTTGGGAAGGCCTTGCTTTTGCCGAGGAGTCTGCTCAATATCTCGTATTCATTAAGATTGACTTCGACAAAGTGTATGACAGATTGGAATGGGACTTTATTCTTCAATCATTGAAAGACCTTGGATGCAGCCAAAAGTTCACGAAGATGGTTTCCACTCTTCTTGTAAATGCTTCAACTAGAATAAATATCAACGGTAAGCTCTCTAAGCCCATTCGTTTAAAAAGATCAATTAGGCAAGGCTGCCCTCTGGCTCCATTACTATTCGCTATCGCGTCGAATGGACTCAGTTGCCTATTAAAGCATCACATGGATGCTGGCAATCTCAAGGGTCTTTCCTTACCTCTAGATCACGTTCAAATGATTGGGAGACTTTTTGCTGATGACATGAATGCCTTTGTGCATAACGATATAAACAGCATTGAGGTGTTTTGGTGGTGCCTTGACACCTTTTGTGTGGCATTAGGCTCAAAAATCAACCATACTAAAACTACATTTAGAGCAATCAACGGACCTACTCCCCAATTATTGGTGGATTAGGGGTGTCAAGTTATCCCTAGCGGTCAAGTCTTCCGTCTCCTTGGCATTCCGATGGGATTTGACATCTCAATGGACCAACACTGGAACTAGGTGCTATCCAAGGTGGATAGCAAGCTGAATCATTGGAAAGGTATGCAAGTCAACTTGGCAAGGCATGCTATGGTTGTTAACACTTTTATGCTGTCTATAATTATTTACTTTATCTCGTGTTGGAGACCTAAGGAGAAAGACTTGGCCAAAGTGGAAAGAATCTGCAGAAACTTTCTTTGGACTGGGGACCCCAACAGGAGGGGGATCCCCAAAATCAAATGGAAAGCTTGCATTAGCCCTAAAGACTCAGGGGGCTTGGGAATTTTGGATATTGTTGGGTTGGCTGACAAGCTGGCGGCAAAGTGGCTTATCAAGGCTTGGAGCAATAGGGAGTCCTCTTGGGCTAAATTGATCTTCAGAAACACAGAAGACCTTACCTTAGTTGGCAATCCTAGTTGGAAGGACATAGGGATTCTCACTCTTTCGTTCTCCCCCCACCCAGTGTCCCCTAAAGGCTCTAGCCTCGTGTGTTCCTTATGGAAGAATTGGAACAAGGCCAAACAGTTCATCAGAATCAGTGATGAGTGGAAGTGGGCAGCTGGGATAAGACAAAATGACTCTATTTGGTTCCCGATCAGTGGCATTAGGGGGGTGGAGTCTTGGAACCTCCATACAGCAAAGCGGTTATGGAACAAGGGGTTCAAACAGTGGAAACAACTCTGGAAACAAGAGACCAGCCAGTGGATTAGGTTCGAAGAACTGGATCCGAGACTTAGAGCTACATTTGAGGAATGGACTCTTCTTCAAAGCAGGTGTTTAGCATGGGACCGCTCAACTACCTGCCTTCTCTATGGTCAGGATCCTCCTTTCCTGGAGGGCCTCAAATGGAGCAATGGTAAGAAGATATCCAGAACCCCCTACTTCAAAGAGGATTTAGATGTTCACCACACTCTTAACAAGAGATGGTGCCTTTCTTGGACCAAACGTCGGTGGGAACTAAAATTCATGTGTATTTGGCACCCCCTAATTGAGGTCAAAAAGTCTATTCTCATGTGGCACATCTTGCATAAAGGTATGTGGTCGAATGCAAGGGCTAACAAAATCTGTGTTGTGCTTCCATGGTGCAAGCCTTGCCATCGGTGCATCGAAGATTTAGCTCACCTGTTCTTCGACTGCCCCAAGTCCTGTGTGATCTGGCGTCATGTGACCCGAGTATTGAGACTCACGAACCAAATCAACTGGCAACAGATGATGTTAGGTGAGGCGGTCGACTTCTCATCGAGGCTCTGGAATGCCATTAGAGGTGAGACTCTCTGGAAGATTTGGAGGGAGGGATGCGCTGTCAATTTTGGCCAAACTCCTAGGGAATGGTCGATCAAGAAATCCTTGTTTCTCCTAGGTAAAAGAATCTCCTGAGATAAGAGATCTCCACCGTTTAGACATCATTGTATTTATCTCCTCGAAAACAACAAGTTGAAGCCCAAATGAGTCCCACATGAAGGTGATGATAAATTTATCCGCCTCATTTGTAATGCCCTCTAGCTTGCCATACTCCTCCCCTGCACGGTGGGATTTGGAGGGTCCCATGGGCACTAGTTCCATTCACTTGTAACTTTTGATCTTTATTCTAATTAAAGTCCAGGAGATAAAGCTAAGGCCGAACTTCCTTTTATTTAAAAAAATAAATAAAATTGAAAACTGGTGGCCGATTACAATGCTCCAAACTGGATACAAGATAATTGCCAAAGTTATTGCCAATAGAATCTCTTGTCATTTAAAGTCATGGCTTAGTGAGGACCAGAAAGGTTTTATCAAAGGTAGATCTATACTTGAAGCAATTATCGATATTTGGGAAGGCCTTGCATTTGCTAAGGAGTCTGCACAAGATCTGGTATTCAATGAGATCGACTTGGATAAAGCATATGACAGATTGGAATGGGACTTTATTCTTCAATCATTGAAAGACCTTGGATGCAGCCAAAAGTTCACGACGGTTTCCACTCTACTCGGAAACGCTTCAACGAGAATAAATATCAACGGTAAGCTCTCTCAGCCCATACGTTTAAAAAGATCTATCAGACAAGGCTGCCCTCTGGCTCCACTACTCTTCGCTATTGCCTCGGATGGCCTCCGTTGCCTATTAAAGTATCACATGGATGTTGGCAATCTCAAGGGTCTTTCCCTACCTCTAGATCATGACCAAATGATAGCTAGACTCTTTGCCAATGACATGAATGCTTTTGTACACAACGATATGAACAACATTGAGGTATTCTAGAGTTGCCTCGACACCTTTTGTGTGGCGTCAGGTTCAAAAATCAACCATGCTAAAACTTCTTTTAGAGCAATCCGTGGACCCCCACCCCAATTGTTGTTAGATCAGGGGAGTCAAGATATCCCTAGAGGTTAAGTCTTTCGTCTCCTCAGTATTCGGATGGGCTTCAACATCTCAATGGACCAACGGTGGAACTAGGTGCTATCCAAACTCGATAGTAGACTAAATCATTGGAAAGGTATGCAAGTTAACTTGGCAGGGCGTGCAATGGTCGTTAACACATATATGCTTTCTATGACTATTTACTTTATCTCGTGTTGGAGACCTAAGGAGAAAGAGTTGGCCAAAGTGGAAAGAATGTGTAGAAACTTCCTATGGACTAGAGACCCCAACAGGAGGGGGGTTCCCAAAATCAAATGGGAAACTTGCATTAGCTCAAAAGACGTGGGGGGCTTGGGTATTTTGGATATCCCTAGGTTGGCTGACAAGTTCACGACAAAGTGGTTTATCAAGGCTTGGAGCATTAGTGAGTCCTCTTGGGCTAAATTGATCTTCAGAAACATGGCAAAACTTACTTTAATTGGCCACCCTGGTTGGAAGGACATAGGGATCCTCATGCTTTTGTTCTCCCGCCACCCGTCGTCCCCTAAAGGCTCTAGCCTCGTGTGTTCCTTATGGAAGAGTTGGAACAAGGACAAACAATTCATCAAAATTAGTGATGAGTGGAAGTGGGCAGCCGGGATTAGACAAAATGACTCTATCTGGTTCTCAATCAGAGGCATGAAGGGGGTGGAGTCCAAGAACCTCCAAATTGCTAAGCGGTTATGGAACAAGGGGTTCAAGCAATTCAAACAGCTCTAGAATCAAGAGACCAGCCAGTGGATCAGGTTCGAAGACTTAGACCCGAGACATAGAGTTTGCCTCGAGGAATGGACTCTTCTCCAAGGGAGGTGTTTAGCATGGGAGCGCTCGACTACCCACCTTCTCTACGGATAGGATATTCAATGCCTGGAGGACCTCAAATGGTGCAATGGTAAGAAACTATCCAGAATCCCCAATTTCAAAGGGAACCTAGATGTTCATCTCACCCTTAACAAGATGTGGTGCCTTTCTTGGACCAAACTTCGATGGTAACTAAAGTTCCTGTGTATTTGGCACCCCCTAATTGAGGTCAAAAAGTTCATTCTCATGTGGCAAATCTTGCATAAGGGTATCTGGTCCAATGCAAGGGCTAACAAAGTTTGTGGGGTTCCACCATGGTGCAAGCGTTGCCATCGATGCATCGAAGATTTGGTTCACCTTCTTTGATTGCCCCCAGTCCCAAGTATTCTGGCTTCACGTGACGCGGGTATTGAGACTTAGGAACCAAATCAATTGGCAACAAGCGATGTTGGGTGAGGCGGTCGGCTGCTCATCAAGACTGTGGAATGCCATCAGGGGTGAGACTCTTTGGAAGATTTGGAGGGAGCGATGTGTTGTCACTTTTGGCCAAACTCCAAACGAATGGTCAATTGAGAAATCCTTGTTTCTTCTAGGTAAAAGAATCTCCCGAGATAAGAGATCTCCATCCTTTAGGCACCATTGCCTTTATCTCCTCGAAGATAGCAAGCTGAAACCCAAATGGGTCCGGCATGAGGGAGATGATAGATTTATCCGCCTCATTTGTAATGCCCTCTAGATCACCGAACTTGTCCCCTAGAGTGTGGGATTCGGGGGGTGCCATGGGCACTAGTCCCATTCACTTGTAACTTTTGTCCTTTATTTTAATTAAGGTCCACGAGAATAGGCCAAGGCCGAACTTCCTTTTATTAAAAAAAAAGAAGGGGATAGGCTATAGCAGTATGAAGGAGAAATAGAGAAAAATAAGGGAATAGGGAAATCGTCCTTGTGTAGGAATTCATATCCATGTAACGAAGTAAAATCTGTTGTGTCCAAGCTCGCATAACCAAATGGTTTGATGCCTTGAGTTTTAAGGAGGAAATCCTGAGTTCCTGTTTTGGCTGAACATGTATCTATGAGTTCCTCACAGATGGATGTCTCTTCCATACGAGGCTGGGTTTGTGAGTGTGTTTCCAATTCATTGTACTCTCAAAAAAAAAAACCGTTGTCCATTCCTTTGAGTAATATCTCACTAAGAAAAGTCCGTTGTCCATTCCCTTGATTTATGTTTCACGTGGTTACTTTCACTTTTTAAGCAAAACTAGAGAAGGAAATTCTATTATTTTCTCAAGTTCAAATAGAATACAAAGATAAAAGGTAATTTCTCCACTGGTTGGTTGGGTACTATTTATAACTTTTTTTTTTAATAAAAGGAAGTTCGGCCTTAGCCTATTCTCCCGGACTTTAATTAAAATAAAGAAGAACAATATGGGACTTGGGGCAATCGAAGAATATGGGACTTGCCAGACAATATGGGACTTGGGGCAATCGAAGAACAGGTGAGCTAAATCTTTGATGCATTGATGGCAACGCTTGCACCATGGAAGCACACCACAGATTTTATTAGCCCTTGCATTGGACCAGATTCCAAGATCTGCCACATGAGAACATACTTTTTTATCTCAATTAGAGGGGTGCCAAATAGACATGTACTTTAGTTCCCATTGAAATTTGGTCCAAGAAAGGCACCACCTCTTGTTAAGGGTGTGATGAACATCTAAGTTCTCATTGAAGTTGGGTATTCTGGATATTTTCTTACCATTGCTCCATTTGAGGCCCTCTAGGCAAGGAAGATCCTATCCGAGGAGAAGGCAGGTAGTTGAGCGGTTCCACGCCAAACATCTACCTTGAAGAGTCCATTCCTTGAGGGTAACTCTATGTCTCAGGTCTAAGTCTTCGAACCTAATCCACTAGTTGGTCTCTTGTTTCCAGAGTTGTTTCCACTGTTTGAACCCCTTGTTCCAAAACCCCTTTCCAGTTTGGAGGTTCCAAGGCTCCACTCCTCTAATGCCGCTGATCCGGAACCAAATAAAGTCATTTTTTCTTATCCCAACCACCCACTTGCACTCATCACTGATTATGATGAATGGTCTGGCCTTGTTCCAACTCTTCCATAAAGAACACACGAGGCTAGAGCCTTTAGGGGACACCGGGAGGGGGGAGAACAAAAGCGTGAGAATCCCTATGTCCTTCTAGCAGGATGGCCAACAAAGGTAAGGTCTTTCAAGTTTCTGAATCTCAATTTAGCCCAAGAGGACTCACTATTACTCCAGGCTTTGATAAGCCACTTAACCGCCAGACTGTTAGCCAACCTAACGATATCCAAAATACCCAAGCTCCGTGAGTTTTTCGAGCTAATGCAATTTCCCAATTGATTTTGGGAATCCCCCTCCTCTTGGGGTACCCAGTCCAAAGGAAGTTTTTGCAGATTCTTTCCACTTTGGCCAACTCTTTCTCCTTCGGTCTCCAACACTAGATAAAGTAAATAGTCGTCGAAAGCATAAATGTGTTAACAATTGACTTCCATCCCTTTCCAATGATTTAGTTTGCTATCTAGCTCGGCCAGCACCCAGTTCCATCGTTGGTCCATTGTGATGTCGAAGCCCATCGGGATGTTGAGGAGATGGAAGACTTCACCTCTAGGGATAACTTGACACCCCTGATCTAACAACAATTGGGGTGGGGGTCTGCCGATTGCTCTGAAAGCAGTTTTAGCATGGTTGGTTTTTGAACCTGATGCCACACAAAAGGTGTCAAGGCAACTCCAAAACACCTCAATGTTTTTCCTATCATTATGCACAAAGGCATTCATATCATCCACAAAGAGTCTAGCAATCATTTGGCGGTGATTTAGAGGTAAGGAAAGACCCACGAGATTGCGAGAGTCGATGTGATGCTTTAATAGGCGATTGAGGCCGTTTGAGGCAATAGCGAAGAGTAGAGGAGCTAGAGGGCAGCCTTGCCTGATAGATCTCTCTAACGTATGGGCTGAGAGAGCTTACCATTGATATTTATTCTAGCTGAAGCATTTCTGAGAAGAGCAAAAACCATTTGCGTGAACTTTTGGCTGCATCCAAGGTCTTTCAGTGATTGGAGAATAAAATCCCATTCTAATCTGTCTTATGCTTTGTCGAAGTCGATCTTAATGAATACCAGATCTTCTGTAGACTCCTTAGCAAATGTAAGGCCTTCCCAAATATCGACAATTGCTTCAAGTATAGATCTACCTTTAAGAAAACCTTTCGGGTCCTCACAAAGCCACGACTCTAAATGACAAGAGATTCTCTAAATGACAAGAGATTCTGTTGGCCATAACTTTGGCAATTATCTTGTATCCAGTTGGAGTATGGTAATCGGCCGCCGGTTTTCAATTTTGTTCTTATCCCCCCTTTTGTGAATTAACTTGTTGATGCCATTATTAAGACACTCAGGAAGGGCACCGAAGGAGAGAGCTCCGAGCCACACAAAACATAGTGGGGTGGCCACCACATGCTTGAAGGACTTGAAAAACTCATTGGTGAGGCCATCAGGACTTGGACTTTTTCCATTGGGAAGAGCATCAATAACCTCGATAATTTCGTTCTCGGAAATGTTAGCTTCCAGAAGAGAACTCATGTTCCGAGGGATTCTAGAATGAACTACCCTTGAGATGGTAGCCATGCAGTCACGCTTGTGTGCGAAAAGAGGAGTCGAGACCCTGAGGAGATGGGTAAAGTGCTCAATGATGATACATTTGTTCTCGACTTTCATGCTACATTCGATCCCATTGTTATCGACCAAGAAGGGGATGGATTCCCTAGCTTGTTTCTTTTTGAGGATGTTACACATCTCTTTCGATGGTTTGTCGGCCTTCCCCGCCCACCAATCCTTGAAGAATATTTGAAGATTTTTCCTTTGAACCTCCTTCGTGCTTCTCGAGCACTTAGCCGGTTCATTAAAGAAGGCAAAGGCCTCCGCCCAAACTGCGTAAATTTCTTGGTGGACAGAGGGGAGGGAAAACGACATCTGACAAGCATGAAACCAAGGAGCTTTCCGGAGCATGGGAATCGGTTTGAAAGACAGAGTGATCGGGTAGTGGTCCTAGATAGTCAAGTCCATGTGTTGGGAAATCAAAGGAATACCCCACTGGAGGATGGTGTTTTGGTCGATGTAACATCTATCAAGTCTTGCTTTCCTCAGAGAGTCCCCCAGTTGGAGGTTAGACCAAGAGAATCCCTTCATATCTTTCACCTCGACGAAGTCGAGATGGAGCTTGATTTTATGCAATATCTCTTTCTCCTGACCATCAATAATTTTCCCCTTGTTATTCCAACGGTTCCCAAGAAATTCCACCATGTTAAAGTCCCCACAGAGCAAAACACTGTGTGAGAGGGAGTCGAGGGAAGTCCAAGTGTCAATTCTATCTATCTCACCATCAGGGGCATAAAGTGAGACTACAATGAACTGAGTAGGGAACCCGAAAGAGGTAGCAAACCAACGATGATTTGGATCTTCACAAGTCAAGGTCAACCTCTTGGACCAGGAGTGACTAATACCAATTGCAGTGCTGCCCACCCCCCTAGGGTGCGAGGTGGAGAGCCAAAGGTGGTTCAGAGAAATGCATTTAAGTCGTTTTTGGAGATCCTCTACGTCGATTTTAATCTCTTGTAAGCAGGTAAAGTTGGGGTTGAGGCACTTGTCTTTGACCCATTGTCCAAGAATCACCGCTCTTGAGGGGTCCCACAACCCCATGACGTTAAGCGAGGTGATTTTCATTATTGATGGTCACCCTCTTTGAGGGGAGGGACCCGATGTTTTTTTTTTCTTTTGATCTTCTTTTTTCCTCCCAACTTCTTGACTCATGATCCTACTCTTGAGGGGGCTCTTCCAAGACATGCCTCACGGTTGTTTCCCTTTAAGCTTTTTGCGGTAAGCTTGGCAAGCATACTAGAGGAGTAGGGCCAAGAAGGAGCTTTCACTGTCTTGATTGTCTTCGTTGCTAGTGGTGAAGCCATCTTCTTTACTGGTGGTGTAACCTTCTTGGTTGTCTTCTTTGCTGGAAGAGCCTCCAAGGGAAATGGTAGCAGGCTCTTCCTCATAAAGGTTGTCCCCTGGGAGGTCAACCTCATTAATATCATTTTCTAGGGTGCAGTACATGTAATTCGAAGGGGCAATGGTTGTAACGTTCCTTGCTAGTGCTATTCAAGGGCTAACTTTCCTCCTATGTCTTACTTTGGTGAACCCTTCTGACTCCTTCTCTGCAACACGAGTGCCTGCTTCTTCCTCCATCGGAGAGGGATGGCCCCTAGTGCCAACTTGAGGGAAAGGATCCGGGGCCCCATCTAGTTTAGGCTTATTTTTCTTGGTATTTTGCTTCAAGGGGAAGTCTTTGATCCTGTGACCTTGGAGCCTGCAATGGAAGCATGCATTGGGAAAATTCTTGTAAGTAATCTTCTAAACCCAAATCATACCATTGCCACAATTTATGGAGATCTTCGATGGGAGGACCTGGTTTAGGTCCGTTTCAATGCAAATTTGTGGGTGCCAGCATGCGTCGAAAGAGTATTGAGTACCCTCGTAGATTAGCCCCCCAACATCCTCTCTTGAGGCCATCGGGCAACCGATCGGTGAAACAATTTCTCGAAGAAATCCATACAAGAAATAGGGTAGATTGGAAAGCTCCACCCAAAGCCGGTAACGACGAGGCTTTGACTTGTTTGGAACAAAGTCTTGGGTCCACTTAAAAAGGCATAAGGTTGACCGGCCCACCATCCAAGAGCTGGCTTGTAGGGCCTCGAAGGCCATCTCTTCATTCTCAAACACGAGAAGTAAGTGATTCATCGGCAAGAATTGACATTTGCACACAGTTATACCACACGGAAACCACTCCTTACGCAACCAAGTTCTCACATTTTCTAGAGGGGGCCTAGGGCCAAATACTTGGCCGATGAGATAAGTTTTCATCAATACTTCTTGCTTTGCCGCCACAGATTCCTTCCACAAAGAGACCACCGGTGGTGCAACGTCCAAGGGGATGGAGTCCACCTCAGGGGGACACCGGGATTGGGGGGGAGCCACATTGCTTAAGACCAAAGATGGAATGGAGGTAGACATAGAAGCGAGACTCACCAAAAGCAATAGGAATTCACCAATCCTTTTCAATAGCAGGACTCACGAATTGAAGTTTTTTTAGGGGAATACGAGCTTAAAGCGAAGCTTCTACGAGCCAATGGAGAGAATCACTCTTTTTTCTTTTAGGAAAAGGGAAGCACTGAAGTGACGCCCACTTTAACAAGCCTTTTGGAAACCCTCTTTAAAGTAGAATTCACTATTTTCTTCTTCTCCACATCAAAGCCACACTTAAAAAAGTAATGCTTTTGATCCCTTACGACTCGAAGAAACCCAGACACACGAACTTAAAGCAGCAAAATACGCCTTTTCTTTTTTTCTTTAAATAAAAGGAAGTTCGGCCTTACTCCCGGACTTTAATTAAAATAAAAAAGAAAAGTTACAAGTGAATGGGACTAGTGCCCATGCGACCCCCCAAATCCCACAATATAGGGGAGGAGTATGGCAAGCTAGAGTGCATTACAAATGAGGTGGATAAATCCATCATCTCCCTCATGTGGGACCCATTTGGGTTTCAACTTGTTGTTTTCAAGGAGATAAATGTAGTGACGTCTAAACGGTGGAGATCTCTTATCTCCGGAGATTCTTTTACCTAGAAGAGACAAGGATTTCTCCATCGACCATTCCTTAGGAGTTTGGGCAAAATTGACAACACATCACTCCCTCCAAATCTTCGAGAGAATCTCACCCCTGATGGCATTCCAGAGCCTCGATGAGCAGTTGACTGCCTCACCCAACAGAACCTATTGCCAATTGAATTGGTCCGTGAGTCTCAAAACCTGCGTCACGTGGTGCCAGATAACACGGGACTTGGCGCAATCAAAGAACAGGTGAGCTAAATCTTCAATGCCCCGCTGGCAACGCTTACACCATGGCGGCACACCACAGATTTTGTTAGCCCTTGCATTGGACCAGATTCCCTTATGCAAGATCTGCCACAAGAGAACGAACTTTTTGATCTCAATTAGGGGGTGCCAGATAGACATGAACTTTAGTTCCCATCGAAGTTTGGTCCAAGAAAGGCACCACCTCTTGTTAAGGGTGTGATGAACATCTAAGTTCTCTTTGAAGTTGGGGAATCTAGATAATTTCTTACCATTGGTCCATTTGAGGCCCTCCAGGCAAGGAAGATCATGTCCATAGAGAAGGCGGGTAGTTGAGCGGTCCCACGCTAAACACCTGCCTTGAAGAAGAGTCCATTCCTCGAGGGTAACTCTATGCCTCCGATCTAAGTCTTCGAACCTAATCCACTCGCTGATCTCTTGTTTCCAGAGATGTTTCCACTGTTTGAACCCCTTGTTCCATAACTACTTTGTAGTTTGGAGGTTCCAAGGCCTCACGCCCCTAATTCCACTGATCAGGAACAAGATAGAGTCATTGTGTCTTATCCTAGCCACCCATTGTGACTCATCACTAATTTTGATGAATTGTTTGGCCTTGTTCCAACTCTTCCATAAAGAACACACGAGGCTAGAGCCTTTAGGGGACACCAGGTGGGGGGAGAACAAAAGTGCGAGAATCCCTATGTCCTTCCAACCAAGATGGCCAACTAAGGTAAAGTCTTCCATGTTTCTAAAGATCAATTTAGCCCAAGAGGACTCACGATTGCTCCAAGCCTTGATAAGCCACTTTTCCGCCAACTTGTCAGCCAACCCAACGATATTCAAAATACCCAAGCCCCCTGAGTCTTTAGAGCTAATGCAAGTTTCCCATTTGATTTTGGGAATCCCCCTCCTATTGTGGTCCCTAGTCCAAAGGAAGTTTCTGCAGATTCTTTCCACTTGCCAACTCTTTCTCCTTAGGTATCCAACAGGAGATAAAGTAAATAGTCATTGAAAGCATAAATGTGTTGACAACCATAGCACACCCAGCCAAGTTGACTTGCATACCTTTCTAATGATTTAGTTTGCTATTCAGCTTGGCAAGCACCCAGTTCCATCGTTGGTCCATTGTGATGTCGAAGCCCCTCATAATGCGGAGGAGACGGAAGACTTGACCTCTAGGGATAACTTGACATCCCTGATCTAATAACAATTGGGATGGAGGGCCGCGGATTGCTCTGAAAGCAGTTTTAGCATGGCTGATTTTTGAACCTGATGCCACACAAAAAGTGTCAAGGCAACTCCAGAACACCTCCATGTTGTTCATATCGTTATGTACAAAGGCATTCATGTCATCGGCAAAGAGTCTAGCAATCATTTGGCCGTGATTTGGAGGTAGGGAAAGACCCTTGAGATTGCCAGAGTCCATGTGATGCTTTAATAGGTGACTAAGGCCGATACAATTTCTGACAAGCATGAAACCAAGGAGCTTTCCGGAGCATGGGAATCGGTTTGAAAGACAAAGTAATCGGGTAGTGGTCCGAGATAGTCAGGTCCATGTGTTGGGAAATCGAGGGAATACCCCACTGGAGGATGGTGTTTTGGTCGTAACATCTATCAATTCTTCCTTTCCCCACAGAGTCCCCCAATTGGAGATTTGACCAGGAGAACCCCTTCATATTTTTCACCTCGACGAGGTCGAGATGGAGCTTGATTTATCCCATATCTCTTTCTCTCTACCGTCCATAATTTTCCCCTTGTTTTTCCATCGGTCCTTAGGAAACTCCACCATGTTGAAGTCCCCACAAATTAGAAAATTGTGTGAGAGGGAGTGAGGGAAGCCCACGTATGGATTCGGTCCTCTTCACCATTAGGAGCATAAATTGAGACCACAATGAACTGACTAGGGAACCCAATAGAGGCAGCAATCTAATGATGATTCCGATCTTCACATGTCAAGGTCAATTTGTTGGACCAGGAGTGACTAATACCCATTGTAGCGCCCCACGCCCCTCTAGGGTGTGACGTGGAGAGCCAAAGGTGGTTTGGAGAAATGCATTTGAGCCATTTCTGGAGATCCTCAGCGTTGATTTTAACCTCATGTAAGGAGATAAAGTCGGGGTTGAGGCAATTGTCTTTGAACCACTGGCCAAGAATCGCCGCTCTTGAGGGATCACACAGACCACTGACGTTGAGTGATGTGAGTTTCATTAATGATGGTTGCCCTCTTTGAGGGGAGGGACCCGATTTTTTTTTTCTAGTGATCTTCTTTTTTCCTCCCAGCTTCTTGACTTAGGATCCTACTCTTGAGGGGGCTCTTCCAAGGCATGCCCGACGGTTGTTTCCCTTTAAGCTTTGACTTTTGTTGTGGTAAGCTTGGCATGCAAATCGGAAGAGTAGGACCAAAGAAGGAGCTTTCACTGTCTAGATTGTCTTCATTGCTTGTAGTTAAGCCTTCCTCTTTACTCGTGGTGTAACCTTCATGGTTGTCTTCTTTGATGGTAGAGCACACAAGGGTATTATTAATGGGGTCTTCATCAAAATGTTATCCCTTGGGAAGTCAACCTCATTAAATGCCTTTTCTAGGTTACAGTACATGTTATTCGGAGGCCAATTGTCGTAACGTTCTTTGTTGCTGATCTTTGAGGGCTAACTTTCCTCCTATGTCTTACTTCAGTGAATCCTTTTGAATCCATCTCTATAGCACGAGTTCCCTCTTCTTCCTCCATTAGAGGGGGATGACCCTGAGTGTCAACTAGGGGGAATGGGTCCAGGGTCCCATCCGGTTTAAGCTTGTTTTTATTGGTACTTTGTTTCAAGGGAAAATCTTTGATCCTATGACCTTGATGTCTGCAACGGTAGCACACATTTGGCAAATTCTTGTAAGTAACATCATGTACCCAAATCTTACCATCTCCACAGTTTATGGAGATCTTCGAGGGAAGGACCTAGTTCAAGTCTGTTTCAATGCAGATTTGTGGATGCCATCGCACATTGAAAGAATATTGAACCCCATCGTAGATTAAGCCCCCAACATCCTCTCTTGAGGCCATCTGTTGATCAATTAGTGAAACAATTTCTCGAAGAAATCCATAGAGAAAATACGGCAAATTGGGAAGCTCCACCCATAGCGAGTAAGGAAGAGGCTTTGACCTGTTTAGAATAAAGTCTGGGGTGCACTTAAATAGACATAAGATGGACCGGCCTACTTGCCAAGAGCCGGCTTGCAGGGCTTGGAAGGCCATCTCTTCATTCTCAAACACTAGAAGCAGGTGATTTGCCTGTAGGAATTGACATTTGCACACAATTGAACCATGCGGGAACCACTCCTTGTGAAATCAAATTCTCATATTTTCTAGGGAGGCCTAGGGCCAAAAACTTGACCGATCAGACAAGTTTTCATCAGCTCTTCTTGTTTTGCCATCACAGACTCCTTGCACAAAGATACTACCAGAGCGCCGACGTTCGATGGGGTGGAATCCATCTCAAGGGGGCGCTGAGGCTGGGGGGGAGCCACATTGCTCAGGACAACGAGGGAAAAATGGTTGACATTGAGGTGAGAACAACCAAAAGCAAATCAAACTGAAGATTTCAAACCGGCAAGAACCACTTAAAGCTAGTCAAGGTTTAAACTGTTCTTTTTCCACTTAACACGGTCTTGATATGATTCACAGGCCGACCGTCATTAGCCATTGTTCACAAAGCTACACAGTTGGAGCAACCTTCAACACATGTGGCGAAGCAGAACTCCACAATAACGTTCGGTATTCCATCGTTTCTTCAGTTGATTCCAACTTCCACGTTTCTCGTTTCGCATCCTTGATTTCTTAGCATTGTGCCCCCACCTATAGGCTACAGGTAGAACAGAGGGTTACACAACACCTATCCACCAGCCTCCTTTCCGCCGACCATTCATCTTGTAAGCGGAAAATGAAGTGCTAGCTTAATAAGGGAAAAAGAAAACTCCGAAAAGGCGAGACCAACGAGCGGCAGGGCAAGATTTAACTTTAAAAGGAATTATCTTTAAAAAAGAAGAGCCTCAAGAAAGATGCAGGCCTCAGAACGTCACGAAGCTCCGCAGGTCAGAAGAAGTGGGATGGCCCCCTGAGCGCCGTCGTCATGGGACCTGAAGGGCCAAGAAAGCAGGACAGCACAAGGCCCCAGATAACGACGGAACTTCTGAGCTCAGGCGTGAAAGATCGTGATGGTGCACCCTCGGGAATCGTGCCCCATGCGAGCGAGCTTTTTCTCCGAAGTGAAGCACAAGGACGATGGGCATGAGCCACACCGTCGCGATGGGCACGAGCCACACCGTCACAATGGGCAACTAGCCACACAATCGCGATGAGACAAAGGATACAGACTCAGCCCAGCATACCTACGAAAGCTTCTGAGGATAGCAGCAGTTTTGGTTGCTAAGATTGTCGACGAGGCCTCCGACAGGCTGAAGTTCACGTTGCCTCAGGAAAACGCACACTGATCTCCATTGCACAATTGAACGACGAAGTTCAGATCTCTATTGAACGACGGCGTTCACGATGCCTCAGTAATAGTCTGCAGGTTTAAAGTCGGTTGGCGCAGTCGGGCGATGCACGCAGTTCTCCATCCGTTTCAAATCCACTGTTGCAAATCCTCGCAGACATCTGCTTCAATGTTGAAGATCTCTCGTCTCCTCTGTCGATCTTTCTTCGCTGCTTTGCTGATCAAATCTCGTAACATCATATAAAGTCCATGGCCATTGTCAACTCGATAAACTATGATTGTCCCTCTCTCTTGGGGTTTGTATCCCTCTATGATCGTCCTTTTACTGTTCTTGCAGCCGTCGTGACATCTGTTACTGGTCTTCATCCATAGTCATCTCCTACTCTGCGAGAAAGGAGATCTTCGTGCGCCTTCCAGCATCAAGATTCTGTATGAGCCGAGAGAGTAGTTGAGAAAATAAACTTTATGTGTCTTCCTCTTTATGCATCTGTGGTCCCCAGATTACTCGGGTACTATTTATAACTTGAATACAGTTGTGAGCATTTTTCCTAACACTTTGAATGAAGGCATCCTTATTACTATTATTAAAAACCGTTGGTTACTAATGGACATCACTCTCTGGAATCCGTGCGTACTTTAATTAAAGGAGATTAGTTTCCTGAAAGCGTGCAGTAGTTGTATTACTGTGTGCGTGCATCCCACACTTTTATACCCACATTAACCCGTTTTTCGGTCGTGCCTATTTCCAACCTCTTGCAAATTAATATGTGTAACCGATTTTCATCTTTTCAGCAAGTTCATTGATATCTTTTCTAGAGCAAGATCCAAAAAAATTCTATTAGTTCATCTTGTGGGTGTTGCAATACTAGGGTGCTTACACACATGTTCGACTTCTCAATATTTGATAAGTAGAACCAATCTATAATTAATTGGATACAAATAGTGTAATAAAGTTACAAGAAAGAGATGCTTGAATCACACCTTAAGAGGAATGTGCTGACCCGTGGCTTTTGGGACAGGTGGTAAGCCCA